>VXBZ01005242.1:0-33214 GCA_013399135.1 Heliornis fulica | reverse complement strand
GGTTAATGGTTGGACTGGATGATCTTAGGGGTCATTTCCAGCCTTAAATTTCTATGATTCTGTGATCCAGGTCCAACATAACTACAACCTCTGCATGTACTTGGCTACAGGTTCATACATGATTTCAGATGTCTTCAAAGAGCTCATCATTCTTAAAATTAATAAATTAAATAATTTCATTTTGCTAAGTTCATAACCATCATGCTTGCTTAGTCTTAAAGCAGATAGACAGACCTCTGCACAGCTCCCAGATAAGTCCAAGTATAACCTGTGGCCTGGGTCTCTTGACCCTGGGTCTCTTGACCTGGGTCTCTTGACCTGGGTCTCTCTTCCCTCCTGAGGCTTCACAGGGAATTTCAAACCCAAAAGACATGGAAGGTCTCCAGTGACAAGTATCATCTGATTTCCTCCTTTCTGCAGGTTTTGTTCCTGGATGAGCCAACAGCTGGGCTGGATCCTGTCTCCAGACACCAAGTGTGGAACCTCCTCAAGGAGCACAGGGCTGGACGGGTGATCCTGTTCAGCACCCAGTTCATGGATGAGGCCGATATCCTCGCAGGTAAGGACAGGCTCAACCTGTAGCACCTCTACAGAATAACCCTGGAGAAGAATGTCCATGTGAGGTGCAGTTGTACAAAAAGGTTTTGAACCCTGGCTCTACAACATAAATTCCTTTGGCTTTTTCTTTCTTCAGACCGCAAGGCTTTTATCTCGCACGGGAGGCTGAAGTGTGTTGGTTCTTCTCTGTTCTTGAAGAAGAAATGGGGGATTGGCTATCATTTAAGGTATCTACCTCATCCCTCAGGTATCTGGGAACATACATGTATGAGGAGACACCAGAAGGACTATAAGAGGGAAACCATAGAGCAGGTGTTAAAAAAAAATTAATATTCAGTTAAATTAACTGAAACAGCACTTTACAGCAGAGTAAAGAATGAATGAAATATGCTGGAATTTGGTTTTCATGCAGCATAGTAAATACAATGGGAGCATTTGTGGTTTAGTTTTGGTTTGGGTTTAGGTTTTTTATTTGCTTTTCTTCATGTTTTGGTGTGAGGGTTTTTTCAGAACTAATTATCTGTCTTTTTCTACTGAACAGGATACATGTCAGGGAGTCTTGTGACTTAAAGAACATGACATCCCTGGTTAAACAATACATCCCCAATGTCATATTCTCAGGACACAGTCAGTATGAGCTGCAGTATAAACTACCATTGGAAAACGTGAATAAATTCCCAGGTAATATATATATCTCATTATATATGTGTGTGTGTATATATATATAAAAATATAATATTTGAGAATATATAAGAATATATATATATATAATTAATGTATATACTACTTGAGAATTGTCCATGGAGAAAAAAGAATCACAAATCTGGGGAAAGGGAAATGAAAGGGGAGACTTTCTACAGGAGACACACAAGGGCTTTAGAACTGTTTCATTTTGGTTTTCCCCTCACAATTTTAGCATTCATGTGCTGAAGATGAAAACGTACAGCAAATGCTCTTCTGCTGTTCATAATGAAAAAGCCAAGCAGACTAAACTGCTGCTGAGAGTCTATTTTTCTTCCCATTAAAAGAGAAGACAGTGGCAAGGTCCATACGTGCCGTGGCACCAGCCACACCTGCACTCACCGTGCCCATCATATTCAGCCTGAGAGTCCCATAGTGCTACTACCTCAGACTGAAACACTGGTCCTACATAGGAAAACATCTCCCACGAGCTGTGGATCTGGTGGGTTTGTGTTCCTCCAGATCCTTTATGCCCTGGCAGCTTGCTGCTATAGCATTTTCCCTGTGACTGGGGATTCTCCAGTCAGATTGACTCAGCTGAACTGAAGTCTGGTCTGGAGATATGTGCTTGTGTTTGACTTACCTCTGTCCTGCAGATCTGTTCCATGGCCTTGACAGCTGCTCTGACCAGGGAATTATCAATTATGGAGTTAGCATGACAACCCTGGAGGATGTCTTCCTGAGACTGGAGGAAGAAGCCGCAGTGGATCAAGAAGGTACAGTTGTAGCTGCAAATCACAGAATCACAGAACATTAGGAGTTGGAAGGGACCTTGAAAGATCATCTAGTCCAACCCCCCTGCCTGAGCAGGATCACCTAGATTAGATCACACAGGAACATGTCCAGGTGGGTTTGGATGTTTCCAGAGAAGGAGACTTCACACCCTCTCTGGGCAGCCTGTCTCAGGGCTCCATCACCCTCACAGTGGACAAGTTTTGCCTTAAATTCACATGGAACTTCTATGTTCCAGCTTGGACCCATTGTCCTATCACTGGCCAACACCAAGAAGAGCCTGGCTCTGTCCTCCTGACACTCACCCTTAACATATTTATAAACATTAATGAGGTCACCCCTCAGTCTTCTCCAAGCTGAAGAGACCCAGCTCCCTCAGCAGGTCCTCTGAAGGAAGGTGTTCCACTCCATAGCTAAAGAGAACTTTGCAGTCACCCCTGGGCTTACCTCCAACAGCAGTGAGGAGGTGGCTCTTAACTTTTCACATGTTACAACATAGAATCTGGGCTCAGACATTAATATTCTATGGGAAACTCCCTGCAGATGAGCGTGCCCTTGGGGAGGAAGCAGGACCGCGGTGCCCTGACGAGACAGAGCCGGACTCCCTGCTGATCTCAGGCAGAGGGAAGGTGTCAGTGGCTGGCTTGGCTCTCTGGAGGCAGCAGGTCTTTGCCATGGCATGGGTTCGCTTCCTAAAGCTCAAGAGTTCGGTGAAAAACCTGCGGTCGATGTAAGTACCGAAGCGGTTCTCTGTGGCAGAGCCGGATCTGGAGGTAGTCACAGCAGGGGGGGGACAACTTCCCACCCTTGTTTGGATGAGTGTTTGGATTAATTAATATCAGATCTTGGCTATGAATCATCTTGGTAATCTGCACTCAGAGGAGAGAAAAATTCCTCTTTCCAGTGCCAGTAATATAAAATCACCCATCTGCGCGTTTTCATTTCTGTGCCGAGTGGTTTATGCAAGGGAAATCCATTTTCTTTCTGAAGAAAAAGGATCATTTAGAAACACTTTTATTTCAGATGGAGGAGGAATTTTTAGAATAAACTAGTCTCTGAAGAGAGAGGAGGAAAAAATACTACTTTCAGACTTCCTTAACTTTTTTTTTAACTTCTCTCATGTTGCCAGTGTATGAACTCATTTGGCCCCATTGGTCTTCAAGCTGGAATTTCCTGGTGGGACACAAGAAAGAGAAGTGATGAAAAGCTTGCACCTTAAGGAAGTCTGAAAAGCATTTTATGGCCCTAAAAAGTTGAGCACTCCAAATCTGAAGTCCTCTCATGGCTAAATTTTCAGGGCCACTGTGAATGATCAAGTTTTGAGACTTCTGAAAATAAAATTACCCCAAAATTTTAAAAGAGCAGTGGGTTACCTGAATATACTTTACTACTCCCAATATGTAAGTGCATTCTGCTCAATGTCTCTCTTCAGATTGTTTATTCATTTCTTTCTCACCAGTTTGCTGCTCTATGTGGTTTTTCTACTTCCTCTGGTTTTGCAACTGTCCCTGGTTGCAGCCTGGCAGAGTGTGAGTGCTTGGGAGCTCTCGTCTGCACAGTACTTCTTGCCCCTGGGGAAGAAGGATCACTCAGAGACAACCACCCTCCTGGTCCACAACAACACAGGTGAGGGGAACAAGTCCTTCTGCATTCTTTCCTAGTCTGGGGCTTCTTGCTGTTGTAAAGGAGAATAAGTGTGAAGAGCAGACAGTTGTAGGATGGAGTGCATCAAAGGGAGGATGAAGGTTTTGGTGACAGAAGAGCATGGAAATTGTAATTTTTAAGGGGATGTGGATGAAGCCCACTCTGGCTTCACTCAGGTGAGATCCTGACACAATGATGTGAAAAGGGAATCACAGCAGAATGGATTAGAAGAGGCACAGTTCTTTCCTTGCCCCAGGTTCAGTTCTTTATCCAAACAATTTATGTGTTTTCAGAATGTGGGATCCCGAACCAGGAGACACACTCCAGTGAAAGCTCACTAATGCTGAGTCAGATTAATGGTCTACTTCCAGGGATTTACCTTCAGCATTCCTATGATTGGATGTTCATATTTTGCCAGAGTATGATTCTGCTGGCTTCTTCAGACCATAAGCAAGGAAGAGACACTGTAGAAACTCAAAAAGGCAGAGAAAAAAAAAAGACAAAGCAAGATCCAGTCACTGAGACTGAAATCCATTAATTTCACAGAAATGAATGTGCAATGATTCACCTCATCCCTGCTGTCTGACACCCATGGTTATTAGACTTGATCTGGTTTTATTTGGTGGTCATGGCTTTTCAAAACCACGTAACCATGGAGGACTTTCCTGGTTTTTTTCAGTACTGTGATTCTTCTGCTTTTGGCTTTCACACCAGGTGCAGGTATTGAAGACTTTGTCCACATGCTTGAGAGCCAAGATCTCACAGTGGAAATAACAAGTGAGGAAAATATCACAGAGGAGCTAAAACACAACGGAGCTATAAAAGTGTCTCGCAAAGGCCAGGTGATGATTTCTGTTCTCTTCCTCCTCTTTCTTCCCAACAGTTGAATAATAAAGCCTCCATCAGCTCTATGTGTGGGGTGGTCCTATGGAGTAAGGCCCACTGCTAGAAAGATTTGGAAGTATTTTAACTGGCAAAATACATGCTAGAAGAGACCCTGTCGCTCTCTCTTTCTTCACAGACTTCCAATACCCAGTAATTTGGGTTTTAACAAACAAAAGGCATAAGCAAAATGAATTATTTCATGCCTGGATTGTCCTGGCCTCTCTTTTTCATGAGAAAAGTCAAGAGTTTTCATCTTGTTTTCTTGCTCTTTGAAGAGCTACAGGTTTACTGTGTTATGCCATATGGAGGCCATCAACTGCTTCCCGGTGCTTGTGAATGTCATTAGCAACGCGCTGCTGAGAGCCCTCAATTCCACCACTCACATTCGAATCTGGAGCCATCCATTCTTCTCTGTAAGTGTCAGAGCCTGGAAGCCAGAAAGTGCCAGAAAATAGTTCTTACAACTGCTTAAGGTCTCAGTAAATCATCAGATTTTAGTGGGAAGACCTGTGGAGCTGTTTGTACCTGTAAAGCCACCAACCTTGGTGGTGGCTCTAGAGCCATCACGTTTGACTTCAGGAAAACTGAAGGTAATTTTTGTCTTGTGGGTCTTGAGGGCTGCTGAACAGACAGGATGGCTGGGGAGGTTTCTTCAGGAGGTTCCTTATTCTCTACATTGCATTCTTCAAGTTGTAGCCTATCAACTGACACAAGAGATAGGTCACCACAAGCCTGGCATGGAGGAGTGGGACCTGCACCACCCATCTTTCCTCACTGCTGGCAAGTGCTCTTCAGGGCTGTGGTTTGGGGAAAACTTTCCTCCTGACAATACCTGGTTTCAGACCCCATTCTGTGGGATACAGCCCTGGACTTCACAAGAAATGCAGTAAGGTGAATTGTGGCATCTAGCCATTACATTGCAGATGATTTCTACAAATGCCTTGTTCTTCTCTTTTCAGATAGATAATCCACGGTTCTGGGATTATTTTGTTTCTGTTTACCTTGTTTATATGCTGCTGTTATTCCCTGGTTTTCCTCCTCACTTTGCAATGGGCTACATGCAGGATTACAAGGTAAATTCCTTGAAATTGGAGCAGATTGGGAGTGGGCAGAAGGGATTACAGCTGCATTGCCACAAGGATGCTTGGGTATGATGGGAAGTTTGAGGGATTTTTCTCTGTATTGCCATGAGCAGCTTTACAGCCAGCACAAAATGCTCAAAACCAGAAATAGGTGGAGTTTTATCCCAGCATCACAACAGCATCAGCTTTTTGTTAAGATTTTTTGTTTCCCTGGAGCTGTTCCCATGGGTGTAATTGGCTGACCAGGTACTGACAATAAACTCCCTTCTGCATTGTGCCTTCCCAGATGGGAGCTCGCACCCAGCTGAGGATCTCGGGGCTCCTTCCCTCGGCATACTGGTGTGGACAGGCTCTGGTGGACATCCCACTGTGCTGGCTCCTTCTCTTCTCCATGTTTGGCCTTCAGTTTGCAGTGAGCAGCAAGGTTTCTGGGAACATCGACAGACTCTTCTTGCTGGTACATCCCATTGTGGTGGTTGCTGGTTCACTAGGGAGGGACTGGGGTAATATTTTGAGCATGTGTCAGGGGTAGCTGAGACATTGTGGATGCAGAGAGTGCTGGCACATATCTGGGTCCCCTGATGCTTACTGACCTTCTTGTTTCACCCCCTGTAATTTGGAGGCAATAAACCTTGACTTAATTTGCTCTTTTATACTTGGCAATAAAACTGTGGTAATTTCTGAACGCTCCATTCTTAATGTATGGTCATTTAAACTGAACCACATTGTTATATATAGGTTTATGGTTGTTTAGATCACTCCAACTTCTCCAATTAAAGCCTTTTTTTTTCTGTAGATCACTGGTATTTTTGGATATGGAATTTCTATCGTTCTCTTCATCTACTTGATCTCCTTCATCTTTCGCAAGGGCTGGAACTGTGATTTTTGGTCTTTCATCCTGATAGTGGTAAGCATATGGCTAGAAAATGTTCTGTAGGGCTTACAGAAATGTATTCATGTGTTCTGAGATCTTCAGGATGAGCTAGAGTTTATAAGACCAGGTATAAATGTAGGAGCAAATTGTTTAAGACAATTCTGTCTTAAATTTGTGTTGCCATGTTCTGTTCCCCCAGTCCTGCTGTGGCACAGTGAGATGCTTGGACCCACATTGAGCTGGTGCAGGAATGGTGGAAAAAAAAAAAGTTATAAATTGTTCTGTTCAGCACCTCACATCAAAGAGACATAAGGTGTTGAGATATGAGCCATCAAGTTAGATGCAGATATCCAGAGCCAAATCAGGAAGGAGATAGGTTATTTGGCATGAAATGGGATGGGGAAAGAACAGGATGGGTTCCTGTGATTGGCACTTCTGCCCAAAGCAGCTTTGTGTCTGGGAAGATGCTTCCCCAGCTGACCCAAACCATCAAGCAGAAATGGCTGAGGATCTCCAGATCCCTCACAGTTTCTCATCTTTATATTTCTCGCCCAATTTTAGAAATTAATTTTTAAAAGGTAGACCTACACAATTTTTAAGAGCAGTGACAAGCATAACTCTTCCCCACAACTCTTTACCTTCTTGTTTTCTTTTTAGGTATCTTTTGTTTCTTATATCATCAGCAGAATCCTGGATTTATCAACTGATGCTAGTGTCTCCCTCTGCGTTATGTCTCTTTTGGTCCCCGTGTACCCACTGCTGGGTGTGACAATCAACTGCCAGCAGGTAAGCGGTGACACTGGGCCAGGAGAAGCACCCTGCTATGAAACACAACTGCATGTTGTTCTGAGAAAAGCCTGGGGGTAACTGGGAAGGCTTGTTATTTTCTTCTTATGAGTGGGGTTCACCAAACATCCAGAGTGAATCATTAGACAGACACTTCAGATCAGAGCTGATTTGCCCAGCTGTTCATTGTGGTTAAGGTCTACTTCTCACACAGTTGAGCTGTGTCTGTGGATTAGGTAAGAATTCTTAATTCTTTCCATGCAGAGTTGAGAAACTTGGCTTGGACAATTATACGAGGAAATCTGAACTTAGGCATCTGACTTTTCATAGAGATAGAGTGAGACTGAAGAACACTCACCAGGGACATCACTCCCTGTCAGCTGAGGCCAGTCATGGGAAGTCAACTAGGAGTTTAACAAAACCCTTCAGCTATGTGCAAGACAATTATGAGCCAGAAATTACTCAGGGATGAAGTCCAAATAGAAGAGACTTCTCCTGTGTCCTGTCCCACTCACCTCCATTCATTATCTGCTGTGACCCCAAAGAGAGGAGACCAGATATTTTCTGATGATAGACCATGAGCTCAGGAGGACAGTCTGACACACATGTCTGAGGGCCATGACATTTTCTGACATAGGACTGGGATGCTCAAACATCTGTATTTGTTCATCTCTATGGTGACTCTTTTGGGTAAATCAGAAGCTTTTGTACATTTTCAAAGTATTTGTTGTTTGATTTTAACCCTTCCAAAATGAGCCAGCTTAATACTAAAGAATTACAGGTCTTCATTCCGCTTGTTCTTGTTGTTTGTTTTTTTATTCCTACAGATTTTCATGGAAGATGCCGACTTATTTGATCCAACCCCAATTAAAGATGTACTAGTAGCTGTCTTTGCAGTAAGAAAACATTTCAGATTACTTTAGTAAGGATTCTTGGCCTTCTAAACCCCATCCTCAGTTGTGAGGAGGCAAGCAGGAACCCTCATTTCATGCATGAGAAGGATCTCAGTGGGTCTGGATGACAGATTACCACCAGTGCTAAAATAACCTTGCTCTTTTGAAATGGGAAAGGAAAATGAACTAAAACCCAGATCACTTAATGCTGCCTTGTTATTTTATGAATGGTGTTTTTCTGCTACCAATGGCATTTTCTGCAGTATTGGTAAGAGATAGTACAGTTCACGACCTTCAATATTACCCAAGTTTAGAATGAACTTTATTTTCACATACTGTATTTCCCCCCTTCCACTTTTTATAACACCACCAGCATCTTCTCAGTTTCATCCATAATAGGATGGCAGCAAGGTTGTTAACGTGGCACCTCTTCTTTTCAGCCTTATATCCACTCTTTGGGCTTCATTTTTCTTCTTCGATATTTGGAGATAAAATATGGAAGAGCAGTTCTGAGAAAGGACACAATATTTAGGTTAGTATAAACACACATGAGAGCTTTAAACTCCCACCACACTGTTTTTCCTTGAAGATAACATTTTGATCACATATGACCGCTTTTGTGTCCCTATTTTTTATTATTTTTTCATACTGCTGATTTTTTTAGTAGCTGTTTAAATGCTACAAGACTATTATAATATAAACCAGCTTGAGAGCTGGTTTATATTATATATACTGGGGGGTTAAATATACATTATTATATATATTTTGTATACTCATTTATATGTATACTGCTTTTTATATGTAGTAGTATAGAATAAAATGCTGAGATAAATCTGGTGGGTCTGTAGGATTTCCCCAAGAAGAGAAAGCAGCCACCAGCACCCCGAGGAGCTTGAAGAGGAAGATGAAGATGTCAAGGCTGAAAGAACAGCAGTGAGAAGTGCCATAGCAGCTAAGAGTCAGGAAGAGGTGAGACCAAGTGTTTTCTTTTTATTTTATGCAAGTAAGAAGCCCACTGGTAAGAAACAAACCACCAGTATCAGTAAGTGCAGGTCAGCACTCTGCTGTATTATTCTCACTGGGAAAATTAACATCCCAGATAAAGTGTCCTGTTGCACCTCATATTCCCAGTGAACTATAAAACAAATTCAAAGAGCTTAGAAGGTTTTCTGCTTTTTTTTTAATGGAGCAACATTACTGCAGGATGAATACTATCCAATATATTAAACTCATGTTCCTTCTTCCTCCTTGCTTTCAGAAATCAGTCATAATTGTCAGCAATCTGTGCAAGGAATATAAAATAAAGCAAGCTGGTTCTATTTTTAAGAGGAAGAAGAAGAAGAAAATGGCCACAAAAAATGTTTCCTTTTGTGTTAAAAAAGGTGAGAACTGGAACTGTTCCCCTATATCTGCCTTGGACCCCTGGTCATGCTCAGAGAGTTAATATCTGCAGATTCTCTGAGCAAGGACATAAAGGTCAAATCTATTTGCTCTGTGGTTAAGGCATGTTCGGTCTGTGGTTGATGTGTTAATGAACAACATGAGGTGGATGCATCCTGTAGTTACCTTTGGCTCTCTGTTATCTAGAATAATGTAGCCCCCCTCTCTCCAGGATCTGCTTCAGCAGTGGCTTCTGAGGGGCCTGGGAGCAGCACTCAGACTGGCAGCATCAGTTAAAGTCGAAACACCATGGGCTCTCAGAGTGTATATATTTATACTGTTTACTGCTTGTTACATGATCTTTGATATTACAAAGCTCTCTCATATTTTTATTTTCTTTTGTGGGACTGGGCCTGATGTATTTGTTGAAGTGGGAGAAATTATATGTATTATATATTGAGATACTATGTGTTGATTCCAGGAGAAGTATTAGGACTTCTGGGACCCAATGGAGCTGGTAAAAGCACAACTATCAAAATGGTTGCTGGAGAGACAACATTGACTGCTGGGCAGGTAGGAGACATCTGGAGAAAAGGGATAAATCTATGATAAAAGTGCAAGAGTAAACCCTGCACCTAGGATGAGCTATTATTCTTTTCAAAGCATGATTAGGGATCAAGGTTTTAACTGAACTAATTGAGCTATTAAATTAAATAATGTATTAATTAAAAATATTATGAGCTGCTACTAACTTGGACAAACAGTTCCATCTACCCAAACTGTCCATGCTCATATTTAGAAACCATAGAATCATAGAAACATAGAATTTTAAGGCTGGAAATGACCCCTAAGATCATCTGGTCCAACCATTAACCCACCGCCACCAAGTCCACCCTTAGACCATGTCCTCAAGCACCGCATCTCCCTGTCTGTTAAACACCTCAAGAGATGGGGACTCAACCGCCTCCCTGGGCAGCCTGTTCCAATGCTTGAGGACTCTCTCAGGACAGAAGTTCTTTCTAATATCCAACCTAAATTTTCCATGTAAATGAAGGTTTCAGAATCACTCCCTCTTTAGGTTCCCACACCTAAATGCCAACAAAACCCACAGTCTTCCTCTGCCTGGTTGTGCAGGTGCTGATGAAGAGGGGAGATGGAGCAACCTCCCACCTCCAGGACCACGAGCCCACCTCCCTGGGGTACTGCCCGCAGGAGGACCCGCTCTGGCCCGACCTCACCGTGCGCGAGCACCTGCGGGTCTACGCAGCCGTGAAAGGGGTGTGCAAGGAGGAGATGGCTGCTGCAGTCAACAGGTAAGGATGGAGGGTGGTAATTTACCCCTTAGTCCTTGGGTGTGGGGAGGGGACCAGAAGGTCAAAATTCCCTGTGAGGCAGAAGCAACCTTGAAAGAAACTCGGGAAATGGAACTGACAAAGGGATTTTGTGCTAAACGCTGTGATTAAGGGAGTGGGTTAAGAAAATCTCCAATTTGCCTAAGTGCATTTAGTGGGGATAAATTTGCCACTAATGTGCTTTTAAGTATGTTTTCTTTAGGAAGCATTTCTAAAATCTCTGATGCTACAGTTTGGCACTACAAGAAAGGGTGCTTAAGTACTGCCTGCTCAGCTGAGCCTGGCAAGGTGGAATGGATTTATAATGCTGTTGACTCTAATGATGGGTTTAGAAAAGAGCTTGTGGCTTATTCAGTACACTTTGCTTCAAATATTCACTTACATTTTAATAACACAATAAATGTTTAATGAAAACAAGCAGGAGTCAAGAACAAGGGGAAGAAAGTTCCTTTTCCTTATCATTTTGTGAATCCTTGATGAGAGTATTGAGCTGGGAGTAGTAAAAATATCCTTTTTTTCCCATTTGTTCCCTTTCTCCACAGAATAGTGGATGCTCTGCAGCTTCAAGACTATTTAAATAAAAAAACCAGAAAATTATCTGCTGGAATAACCAGAAAGGTGTGGGGTTTTTTACCACATTTCCTATGAACCAGAACCTTGATAAATGAAGTGACACTGTCTGCAGTGCTTTGTGGGCAGTGCCAGGGGCTGCAAAAGGTTTGACTCAAACCTCTTTCCCCGTTGTAGTTGTGCTTTGCAATGTGCATGCTGGGCAACCCCACGGTCCTGCTCCTGGACGAGCCATCCACTGGCATGGACCCCAATGGGCATCACTGTGTCTGGTGAGTAGGACCACAGGTGCTGTGCCACCACGGTGGGAAGGGTGTTGCAAGCCAAGAGGAGATGCCTAAGGTTAGGTAAATAGTGTACAGCTCATCACCTACCAGTGGGTTTGTTGAAAACTCCATTTTCCCAGTTCTCTCTAGTTAAAACATGAGCAGGGAGAGAGAAGAAAACCTTTTAGCTGTGAATTCATCCTTATTGCTGACTTTAGGATCTCATATGTGAGATCAGGAAGAATCCATAAATGGACCTGAGTCAAAAATATTTCTTTTTGTCATTATTATTTCAAAGTATTACCATGTGCACATCATTCTGCTGCTGCACATCACGTTTAACACTTGCCTTAGGGGAGAAGTATTAGGAAGGACAAAGGAATAAGAAAAAGCATCTGATATTCCTAGGGAATGGTATTTTTTTTCCCCTCTCAGGAAGATGATTCGTGCTGCCCTGAAAACCAAGGAGACAGGAGCCATTCTAACAACACACTACATGGAGGAGGCGGAGGCGGTGTGCGACCGCGTGGCCATCATGGTGTCCGGGAAGCTACGGTGGGCAGCAGCGTGGTTGGGGCTTCCTGCAGCTACAGGGGCTTCTCCTCACCTCCCTGAGCCCATCACTAATGAAATGCACCCCACTCCACCCATGATTTCACCAGCTGTATGATTTGGGAAGGAGCAGATGGTGGGGCACCAGTGATTCCACACTGACATCTCTTTTTCTCCCTCCCTCCTTCACTCCCTCCATCCCATGCAGATGCATTGGCTCCATTCAGTATCTGAAGAACAAGTTTGGCAAAGGTTATCTTCTGGAAATTAAAGTCAAGGAGCCAGAGCACACTGAGCTTCTTCACACTGAGATTTTGAGGATTTTCCCAAGTGCAGCCCGTCAGGAGCGGTAACTATCAAATTTAGGATGAACAGTGATTTTTAACACTACATCACCCCTAAAGGTGTCACCCAGTGTGATGGCCAGGCACAGGATCTCAGTTGGAGATTGCATCCCTGTATGGGGATCTGATTTGATAGTGTCACCACATCCAAGCCTGCTGTTATCCCTGCAGTAAAATGTCAAATCATCCAGAGAATTCATAGTGTGACACAAAGTCTTGATCTCAGAACCACAATACAGAGCAAGGATCACCTTTCCTTCTTTATTTTCAAGGTTCCCCTCTTTGCTAGTCTACAAGGTCCCAATGGAAGATGCACTGCCCCTGTCTCAGACTTTCTCCAAGCTAGAGGAAGGTAAGAGCAAAACAAGGTGACTTTTTGAAAGCAGTGGAGCACAGACCACTAATTTTCATCTCTTCATTTCTCCACAGCCAAACGAAACTTCAACCTCGAGGAGTACAGCTTCTCTTTGAATACTTTAGCTCAGGCAGGTGACTTCAAGGCTAGACACCTTGTAAAGGCATGAGCAGGAACAGAAGCAGCAGCAAGACCTGGGCCAGGGCAGTGGCAGAAGGCTGCTCCACCAAAACCCACTTGGGGGTGGTGGATGAGGGGTCCTCTACTGCAAAAGTGGTCAAAAATGGTTTGGTTTGGTTTGGTTTGGTTTGGTTTGGTTTGGTTTGGTTTGGTTTGGTTTTTTTCACTGCTGGAATTTAGCATGGTGGGAACAAGTCCAGGCAAAGCATTGCTGCCTGACTCTGCTCACCTGAGGCAGGCACACAGCCCACCCAAGGGATGGATGCCCTTGATGGATGCCCACATCCAGCATCTGTGGTTGCTCCTCAAGCAGCAGGTTATTGCTGCTTGTACAAGGCTGGTGGCAAAGATGAGGAATGGTTATGTTAACCTGTTGGTGGGAAAGACCTACCCTACAGACCTACCTATGGGCAGCTGGTGCCTCATAGCAGGTTATACCAGAGAGCACAGGAGTCTCAGCTACTGCTGTGCAGCACCTCAAAGGTGCTTCACACACCCCTCATGGGGGTTTGCAGAGCTCTGCCTCCTGTAAAGGAGCATCATGGTGTCTAGTAAAAGTCAGAGAAGTTATTGAGGCTTTATCTTACCTATTTCAGGTGTTTCTGGAGCTGTCCAGAGAGCAGGAAAAGGATAACTTTGATCTTTCCTTGGATGGGACTTTTGAATGGAAACAACTTCAGCAGGAGGACTGTTAAGGATGTAAGATGCTCTTTCACACGTTGCTCAGTATTAACCAAATGGATGTGATACTGCACCTATTTAGTACCATTATCAGTGTACCACGAAGAGGAGGATCAGGCTCTGCCTTTCCAGTGAGCATCACCTGAGGACTCCTCTCTGATGCAGAAGACATTTCACCTGGACTCTGCTGGTGTCTACACTGAGCCCTATCCCAAGTTGTGTTTCTGATGGCCAGTTGATGAAATTGTGCCTGTGCTGGTGAGAGGTTTTGCCCAGCAGAACAGGGTGCAGCAGGGAGATGGAAAGGTTTGCATGAAGAAGGGTGATAAACCATCTCTGGGGAACGAGGCTCTGCTTCACTCAGTGGATTTGGGTGCATCAGGGAATGTGGACACGCTGCCAACCCTCCAGGCTCCCCACCACCACCGAGGCGTGGGACTATTTTCCTATGACATGGTTAAATACATCTTATTGAAATTTGCACTCTATTTTTATACCCTTCCAATAAATGTCTCTATAGAAACCACAGTTACACCCTCATATGTCATCATTGCTGTGGAGTGTCAGGAACAGCTGAGCAGCTCAAACTCCTTCCCTTGGGCATGGAGGTGGCTGCAGAGGGCCCAGGGCTGCTGGCCAAGAGGTTGTAGTCCCTCGTATCTGCTATCTCCAGCAGCCTGGCTCAGAGAGCATGCTCACCCCTGCTCTCCCTCCTGGCTGGCACCAGTGGTTGCCACTCCTCCCACTGGAAAGCAGACCAGACTGTAGAAGAAGAGGCTACAGGGAAGCCTTATAGCCCATTTCAGCACTGAAGAAAGATGGGCACAAACTTTTTAGCAGGTTCTGTTATGATAGGACCAGGGATAATGGCTTTAAATTAAAAGAGGGTGGATTTAGACTCAATATAAGGCTTTTTTTGTTGTGAGTGGTGAAATGCTGGGACAGGTTGCCCAGAGAGGTGGTGGATGCCCCGTGCCTGGAAACATTCAAGCTTAGGTTGTTTGGGGCTCTGAGAAGCCTGATGAAGATGTCCCTGCTCACTGCAGAGAGGCTGGACTAGCTCACCTTTAATGGTCTCTTCCAACCCCAAATATTCTGTGCTTTTCCCCCAACAACTCAGGCACATTATCCCTGTGCCCAGCTCATTTTGCAGAGGTTAAAACCCTCCCAAGAAATACTAAGTCCAACTCTCTTCACGTAACCTACAGCGGTGCCTGTGTTGCAATCGCCGCTTGTGTACGTTCCCCACTCAGCTTCAAAACATATTTTGGCAGCTGGAGGACTCACATTTAGAGAGTTCAGGGTTGTTTCCCTCCTGGTTGCACAACAGCTCTGTTTCTCTCCCCACTCCTGGGAAAGGGGTGAGTGAAATCACCAAACATGTTGGTCACCTGTCTGGACACTCAGCTCTAGGAAATGAAAGGGAGGAGTTTTATCTGGTGCCCTGGGGAGAGCAGCTGCGGTGTGGTGACCCTCTCATACAAGGACAGTTGATATGAGCTGTTCCTGTTGGGGTTTTTGGTCATGGTTTGTCCCCCTGGAGATGCTGATGGTGAGAGGGACCCCTCTGCCACTGTGGTGCTGCTTTGAGTGGGCTTGTAGAACGCTCTGGCTGCCTCCCCCCGCCTCACACACAGACCCTCGCTGCTTAGCTGGGAAATGCTTTCTGCCACACAGCGGGAGGGGACCGGGTCTCTCTGGAGGTCTTTGGGTGATGTAAACATGCAAACAGTAACAAAAGCCCCAGGAAACAAGTCCTGTCCCAGAGGGAGCATCTCTGGGAGCTGGAGAGGTGAAATGTACTGGGATACAGGGAAGACATAAGGCAGAGAGCAGGACTGAGGTGTGAAATCATCTCGTGGCAATTGCATGTCCTTCTCTGGGCTGAAGAGCATCTCCTGCCTCGGTGATTCCTTCCAGCACTGCTTGTGCAGGTTTTTTTCTTCTCAGTAATTACAACCAACACACATCATCCTCTGCTACCACAGTTTTGACAGATTATTCTTCATGATATTTTGAGATATTTCCATAGCAGGAGGAGACAAAGCAAGCAGAGCTGGCTCCCTCATCTCCTGTGCAAGGAGGAGAAGGAAGAAGACTCACAGAGTACCTGAAGGTGAGCTGGTTGAAGCTGGGGACTTTTATTGGCCTGGAGGGAAGGGGGACAGGGCTTGTGGCATTGCCAGCACAGTTGAGATTTCCAGGTCCTGGCCCATGGCCAGGGCTTAGAGAAAGGGGTTCTGTCGCTAGCACAAAGCGGAGCGGAGCTGGCAAGAGGGAATGAACAAAAGTTCTCCAAAAGTTCATGAGGACTTAGCTTTTCCACTGGGGGAGAGGGGGGAGGAGGGGCAGGGAGAATAATAAAAGAACAAGAGATTTCCTGAAAATGAACTGGCATTTTAAGTATTCCTTTCAGAGGTTGCCTTCACCTCTCTCCTCTGCCCAGAGCTGAAGGGATGCAGGGAGAAACCACCCCCCAGCACCTCCAACACCTCTACCTGCTCCTGGAGCACCGGGGCAGACAGCACCCTGCTCCAGCATGCAAACCACCTCCAAAACCAGCCTAACATTGTTCTAAATCTCTTTGTTTCCCAGCACAGTGTGAGCTCTCCATGCACACGGTGTCTCCGCTGATAAACCTGAGACAGAGCGTGGTGGCCGTGCTGCAGGATGGGTCCATCACCCCAGCACAGAGTGGGTGAGGCAGCTCCCTGCTGTGAATTCTGCTCACCCCCCACAGTAACTCGTGCAATAACTTAATAACAGGGAGATTATTATGTATTTGATTTAATAATGCTGCCTTTATGCAGCAAAATGACAAAGAGCACAAAGAGCCGTTCACCACCAGCTGCCTCCAGCGCCGGTCCCCAAGCACTGTGCCCTGATCGGGCATCCCTGGGTGACAGCAAAGAGCAGCCCACTCCTTTCAGTCAGGTGAGAAGAACACTGCCAGCCACTTGGTTTTGAATGCAGGGGACCAAGGGAGCAAGGTGCATGTGTGCTGTGAAGGTTTGGGAGCTCAGGGACAGCATTTTACCCTGCAAGGTTTTGGGGTGCAAAGCAGTATTTGAAAAACGAATGAGAGGGGTTTGCTGGTCTCCTCATCCTGCTGCAGATGTGATAGAGATGTGACCATTGTGCTCTTCAAATGCTAGCTAAGCAGTTCCCTTAAGTCAGCTACAAGTGGTACTTCTGAGAATTTCGAGGAACTTTGCAAAAGCCGGTGATGCAACCTTCCAACCAGCCGTGAGACAAACCTCTGTAGAGCTGAAGGAGGGTAAAGCTGGGTCAGGCAATGTCAGGCTGTCCTGCAGGAAGCTTCCTGTGGTGGTCTACAAGGTGGTGACCTGTAGTCACCCTGCAGAGTAAAAGCAAAGTGCCCCAGCCCCTCCTGTATCCCTCCTTCACAGCCACAGTGCCACTGCCACAGGTGTTTTCTCCTGGGCAGACACCTCCAGATCTTGTAGATCAACTGAACCAAAAAAAAAAGCCTTTCCAGAGAAACCCTGGAGAAAAGAAACAGGAGGCAGGACCAGCATCAAAGAAAGTTATTTGTGCCTGCCCAGGAAGGGAAGATGCCATGAACACTCTGTCTTCCATGGGATGAGGGCAGTGAGCATCTCTGGCCCAGCCCGTTCCCGTGCAGCACAACTGGCCACACATGACTGTCCCAGAGCAGGGCCAGATGTTCTTCAAGCAGAAGAAATGAGGCAAGAAAGATGTTGGCAACCTCAGCAGTATGGGAGTCCAATTCTCTTTTTCCATTCACTTGAGACAGAAGAGGAAATCAGGGCTGGATTACATCTCTACATGTGAACTGGGGAGGGGGTGAAGAGGGTGTATCAGGTCCTCAGCCAACACGGCCCAGTTCGCTCTCCAGCTCGCAGCACGTGAGTACCAGGATGTCGTAACAAGCATCTCGCAGAGTATTTCGTTTTTAAGGTGTTTCAGCTTGAATTACACCACACATGAAAGTTGAGAAGACCTTCCCCTTCTGCATTTGTACTCCTTAATTCTGCTCAGCACCTCAAAACCCCTTTTGAGACTCTCGGCTCGAAATATTCTCTATCCCTTTAGCAGCAGATGGATAAAATATCAGGCAGAAGACTATGTGTGGCTGTGACAGCAGCCAAACCCAACAAAATATTTACTTCAAAGCAGGCAGAAGGATAGCTTGTCCAGCTGGAAAAAAGCAGGAAATGTTTTTTTTTAGAAGAGTGGAAGAGAGGGACGGAGAGGGAGATGATTGTGTAAGTCATGATGTTTCAATTAGATCATGCATGAATGGTAACAGAAGTTCATGAACTTATGTTCTAGGCAAAATGGAGGCATCTGGTTTGTCCCTGCACATGTTCATCCTGGCACAGATGTCAGATGGAATTTATGGACAGGTAAGGAAGGACGTGGGCCATGTGGTGGCTGAGCTAGAAACACAAATCTGTGTCTGTGGTCCTGGTGGATGCCACCGCTGTGGGGGATGACTACATCCCTCCTGCAGGGTCTTTTCTGGATGAATTTTGGTTACTTGAAAATATTAGAAGTCATCTAGTCCAGTAAATAGTGTCCTTGGAGAAGTCTTGTGGTGGGTGACAGGCAGTTGATGGGTGGCAATGGGAGCCCAGATGCCAAAGGCAAATCCTTCCCATGGATTTGGGCAATGCTGGAACAGGTCCTTCTGTGTCACTGTAGCAGTAAAATACCATGGTTTTGCTGGAAGAATTGTCACTACCATCAAGCACCTTGCCTCTCCTGGGTAACTGAGTCCACTTATGGAACCTGTAACACCTGTAAATAACCAGCTCTTTTGCAGGTGACCATACCAGCCTGATCCCTGATTTGAGCAGCTTTCTCCTTTACAACAGTCATCTCACTCCATGTCTCACAGTATTGAGAGCCAAAATATAGATACAGAGATAAAAACATCTCTTCCAACCACAAAGCCTGCTGAGATGACCCAAGACATTTTCCTTCCCAACCAAGGATGTGATGGAAGGTGGTTTTGCCCATCATCACCTGCCCCAGACCCCAGTGGGATTCCAGCTTCCAACAACCACACATCAGACCCAGCAGATCTCCAAGGAGGTAACTGATGGTGAGTTCCTGGTAATTCCCTGCTTTGAAGGGAAATAGCATGGTTAGGGTTGCTTATAAATGGTCTTTTTTAGCTTTCCTCAACTGTTTAAGGTTTGTGTCCACAGGTGGACTAAGAGGCAAGGTCTACACTGGGCTGTGCTGGAAATATTCCCTATGTTCCAGTCCTAGCAAGCATTTATTGTTTAAATCATGCCATAGGATGTGAGGAGGACTTGAGGCAGCACTCAGGCTCACCTTAGCTGAGGACATCCACTTACTGGCTGTGGCTGCTGGCACGGGCCACGGCTTCCTCCACCCACGCACCTCGGTTTTCCTTGGCCTCACAGTGGGAAATTATTTTCATATTCTAAATCCTCTAAAGCATTGTCAGGATGCTAAGGAGGAGTTCAGAAGGGACAACAAAAAGATATGAGTCTTTTTAAGGGATTTTGGGGGTATTTTTGGGGGGGGGGGGGGTTTTTTGCTTTAATTTGAAAAATTACTGCCCTTGAAGCCACCAGGTTTTTTGTCTCTCAGGACAGGACCAAAGATTCCTGTCAACATTATGTAGCTGGGCTGTACTGCATTTCCCACGGAGATTTTTAATTGCCTCTTACAATGGATTGAAAAGTGAGAAATGAGCTCCAGTGAGCAAATCATTGCACAACATCAGCTACATCTGGTTCCTTGTGTTTGCAGCACACCTGCCACACCTACTGTCCTAGGGCTGGGAGGGTGTAAGGAGGGTGCAAAGACATGGGGTCAGTCTCTTGGGTAAGGAGCAATAGGATGAGAGGAAATGGTCACAAACTGCCCCAGGGGAGACTGAGGTTGGACATGAGAAGAATTTCCCCCCTGAAAGGGTTATCAGGTGTTGGAACAGGCTGCCCAGGGCAGTGGTGGAGTCCCCATCCCTGGAGTGGTTGGAAAGGCCAAGAGATGAGGTGCTGCAGGACATGGGCTAGAGGTGGCCTGGGCAGGGTCAGGCTGGGGTTGGACTCGAAGGTCTCTTCCAACCTAAGGGATTCAATGATTCTGTCTCTTCCTTCTGCATCCTCTGTGCTAGAAAGGGAAAAATGCCAATTTTTACAAAAAAAATTACTGATTACCCATTTTCAGCTGTATCACCTCCTGAAGAGGAAAGGTGGAATAAACATCCCCTGTGGGGGAAAAGATCTTTGATCCCACCCAGGAATCCGTGGATGGAGACCTGCAGGCTCCAGGGCCACAAGCTGTCCTCATTCAGCCTGGGGTACCTCCTGCCACTGCACTGCTGGGGCTGCACTTGCAGGAAAACCCTCTGCAAGCTGCTGCCTGTTAGCAGATATAAGCCATAAATGAAATTTCTTTAAGGAATGTACAGACAGATGGGATATGAGAGCAGCCGATGCGGGCACCAGGCAGAGGAACAGGAGTCAGTGGAGGTTCTGCCTGTGTGGAAAGGCCATGGGGACACAAACCAGTGGATGTTCTAACAGCTGCTTGTTTTCAAAGTAGAGGGGGAAAATGGGCTCATTTTTTCCCTTCTCTCCAAATAAAACGTGGGGTTTGTGCGTTTTTCTTTTCTCCTTTTTTTTTTCTCTTCCTTTTCTTCCCCATGTGAAAGGATTCTGCACAATGAGTTTCCGAGAACGAAGATGCGAGACTTCTTCTCTTTCCTGGAACTGCCGTAATGAATCACTTCTCCTCCCTTTGCGGGGGTGGGGAGGGGGGATGCGCGGGGCTCCGCGGTCCCCAGCCCGCCCGGCCGGGGTCGCTCCCCGCAGCATCTCCATTCGTGCTGCGCCACCTGCTGGTGACACCGCAGCGGTGCACGGGGCTGGCACCGAAACACGGCCGGGACACCCCTGTCCTCCACAGCAACCAGGCAGCAGCACGTTTTCATCCTCAAAAACCGTTTTTCCAAGTTCCTGCTCCCGTTCCTCAAGGTGCTGGACCAGACAAGGTCCAACTGTGCCCTTGGACCCTCTCCACCGGGACGCACGGTGCCCCATGGCACCCCTCGACCTCAGGGCTTCTGGCATGGTGTGTCCAGCTCTGGCATCGAGATCAACCCCTCGCTGATGCTTCTTTGGCTGAGGTAGGTAGGACAGGGGGGTGTCGTTGGGATGGAGGACCCCTGCCCCGTGCTGCTGTGCACCAAGGGGGATGTGGGGTGTGGGTATGAGAAGAAGTCCTTGTGTGAGTGAAATAGCTGCTGGTACTGATGGGACCTGAGCTTGAGAAAGGGCTCTGTAAAGGCAAATAACTTCTGAGATGGTTCCAGTGACCCACCAGTGCACACTGCTCTGGGCAGCAGGCAATGGAGCATCCCAGCCTGCCTGTGGATGGCTGCTCCACTTCCCCAGCCCCAAAGGAGCCGTTTGTTGCTGTATGAGACAGTGTTAACGAGGAGTGCAGTTAATGAGGGACTGAATGGTTCACAGCCTGCAAGAGAGTCAGGACCAACTTACACCTTCATCTCCCAGCCAGGAGCTACCTTCACCCATGCCGTGGTTTGTGAGCATCAGCAGGGCAGGAGTGCTCACGGGTGGGACCACAGGCTCCTCAGGCAGAAACAGGAGGTGAAAAAGACCCTGAAGGACTGGGCTGATTTCACAGGAGGTGAAAAGGACCCCAAAGGACTGGGCTGATTTCACAGGAGGTGAAAAGGACCCCAAAGGACTGGGCTGGTTTCACAGGAGGTGAAAAGGACCCCAAAGGACTGGGCTGATTCTGAGGACAACTCACCAAGCACTGTGGTGTCACCCGACAAACCACTGCTTGGAGTTCCTCCATTCTCAGGGAAAACTTGGAAGAGCAGCAGAGTCTTTCATCTGAATATTCCCAATTTTCTGCCCTTGGCATCCATCTGAGGGAAAGCCCTGTCTTCCAAGCAATCTGTCTGGCCTGGAAAGCCCCCTGACTGCTGGGAAAGGGGCTCAGACTCAGTCCCAGCTGCTGGGAGAACGGCTCAGCCCCCTCCCAGTCCCAGCTGTTCCATGCTGAAGGTGGCACCGCTGCCTCTCTTATGAGCAAGAGCCTTGTTCTGCAGCTCTGCTCCAGCCATCCAACGGCTTTGGACACCAGCCAAGGGTTTGCAGATGGAAGGAGGAGGTCGGAAAGCTGGACCACAGATGCTGCGGACGTGGCTGGTGTCCACAGGAACACAGCAGCCACCAACAGCAGGGACATTCACTTCAGCGTGTCTGCAGTGACCAACCCCAAGGAAGTTTTGTTTGGTATGGGCACAGACCTTGCCCACAGCACGAGACCTGGTCATGGTTTGAGGGGAGATCAAGCCCAAGACCTCCCCCCTGCTAAGGGGGTCTCAGTGTTGAATGTATCAACTAGATACCGAAGACAGAGGAAAAATAAACAGGTTTTACTCATATTCCTCTTCTCTCCTCCAGGTCAGATCCATGTGCCAGCGTGATTGTACTACTGATACAATGAAAAGGTATCCCAGCACTTCCCACTGCAGCCTGTGATCACAGCTATCTGCAACCTGTGATCCCTGCTCAGCCGAGGAGTGTGCTCCTGGTCACCGGGGTGTTCAGGCTGCCAAATCAGCCTCTCATTTTGTACAGTTATGGAACTCCACCCAGTCCCATGCTGACTTCAGCAGCCATAAATCTCTGCCCCCTTCCTCCTTTGAAGGGTTCAAGATGCCTCCAATTCAGGGCAAGAAGGAGCAGTTAGTTGGTACAGAAGGAGTAACAAGTGTGAGCACAGATCCGAACGCAGGATTTATTCAGGAAGATTTTCTGGTTATTATCTACTTAAGAACAGAGGATTTGTCAGAACAGATAAGAGCATTTTCATCAAATCTGGCATCCTGCATACAGCAAGGATAGTGAGAGGAGATATTAGAGCAAAAAACTCTCTCCAGCCTCTCCCAGAAATGCAGCCACAGGGTTCAAAGCTGTGGATAGAAGCAGAAGTGGCTGCAAACATCTGTCCTCAGGCTGGAGCCAGCAGAGGCAGCTTCTCCCTGCCCCGAGCCTCAGCCCAACCCGACCCAGCCAAAGCAGAGGTGCACTGGGCTTGCCTTGGGCTGCAGCATGTTAATTGAAACCCAAATGCATTTCCAACTCAGCCCCAGTGCAGGTCACATCCAGCTGGCTAGGCTGAAAGCATCCATCAGGCCTCTGTGGCTCCAACTGCTGGGAGATGGGCAGCACAGAGTCCCCAGGCTCCTCTAAGAAATACATTTTCTGATATTTCTGATGTTCCAGTAATAATAACATCATCTGTCACATCCAGCACTTGGGAAATATTTGTTTTACAAAGGGGGGTAGGAGCTGCTACAAAATATCCCCCCTTTCTGAAAAGCAAATGTTCCCTTGTCAGCAAGAATAAAAAAACCTCCAAGTAGTGGTATCCAAAGGAGAGATCCCTGGGAAATGGCCTTTCCCACACATGATGACAGAGCTGCTGTGGCCAGGCAGGACCACAGTGATGGACAGCTGGATGGCAGAGGGTGGGAGTCGTGGGGTGGGGGGGGGTGGGAGCCCCCAGGGCTGTGGTGGCTCCAGCCATGTGAACCCAGTTCCTCGCTGCTGTTCTCGTTTATAAATAGAAAGGCAGTCAGTTATTATTAGAGCTTGTTGAGAGGCTCTGGAGGAACTAGAGAAAACCCTTCCAAATGAGCTGCTTTCTAGTTCAAGCAGAGCTCTAAGGGTCATGTCTGGGGGAGAATGTCATGAGAAGCACCTTCAGTCTTGGACATGGGTATGGGCTGGTCTGAGCTCCTCTTTGCACCAGGTCACGGTGCTCCCAGCACAGCTGGGGTTGGGGCAGGGGCACACTTATGGTGGGCTGTCCTCACCTCCCTCCATGCACCCATATTTCCCATCCTGATGATAACAAGGCAGGACATTGGCAGAGAAACTTATCTTGGGCCTTTTATCTCCAGCATCTTCCCCAGGAGCCCAGAGGACACAGCCAGCTCCTGCACTGGCACACCACGATGAGCATGAGGAGGCTGCTCCCCACACCATGTAGGTGGCACAAGGAGAACTTCACGTCATCAAGCTGCACCAAGACCTCTGTGGGATCAGGGCTGCACACAGTGAGAGGAAGATGCAGAGGAAAACCTGAGTCAGTTCTCCTCAGAAACACCATCAGGTAAGTCAGGGTGGCTTTTGTGTGTGTTCCCCATGTTGTCCTGAGGACACCCTCCTCCAAACCTCTCCTAGAAAGCAGCTGTGCCAGGGACCTGCCAGCCACCAGATCATTTTTGGACATTTCTCCTTAAGTCTTGGAGGCCAAGAGGTTCCAACAGCACCCTAAGAAATGNCAAAACTGCCCCCAGTAAAGCACAAAGGTCTGGGACTGAAAGCATTTTGTTAGTCACTGTCCTTAGCAGAGCCAGCAGGGTCAGAGGAAGAGAAAAACAACACACACATGATCAATAGCTTTTTTTTTTAATAGGATTTGAAAGCAAAGCATGAGAAGCACCTATCTGCTTTTAATTTCAAATAGAAAAAATATGGCTATTAATAAATGGCAATGCTACTGACTGTAAGAATGAAGCATAGATAAAACCTGCACACTTAATGAGGCTCAGGAAAAACAAAATTTGAAAGCAAATCTTTGAAAATCTCTAGGTAATCTCTTCTCCATTTATCATGCTTTGGCAATCAGAAAGTAAAACCAGGCTTAGCATAATGAAGAAAATCAAACAGGCTTTTTTTTTTTTTCCTGCTGCTTGAAAATTAAGGATGAATATAGTCATGGAAAAAAAAAAAGAGAAAGAAAAAAATAAAAGAGGAACTTCTGCCCTCCTGCTGTCTCACAGGGAATCTAATTGCAAAGGTTTCTTCCTGCATGTCTGAGCAGACTCTGCGAGACTGGAATTTTTTAAGCACAATATTTAAGCTCTCCTTGGTGACACAGAACTAACACAAGGGTCTTCTCTTGATCTGCCAGAGATGTGAAGGCAACTGCAGCTGATAACTGAGACACAAGCTGAGAGTGTGAAAAAGCCTAAAAAATTAAAGAATTTACTTCCCTTGATATCTCTGCCCAATCGGTGATGCAGCTCTGGCCCATCCAGGCTGGGGAGATGCTGGTGGAATTCACAACTGAGGAGACTTTGCCTGTGGCTTTTGGGGTGTGAAGTGCTTTAAGGACCACAGACCCCAGAATCTCTTTCCCATAGAAGCCTGTAAACAACCTCCTCCTTTGGCTACTGACAGCACCGAGGTCAGAGCAGGAGGCTGAAGCATCACTGCAAGGTGTCCAAAACACCCTCAGAGGGTGTTTTGGACACCTTGGAGAAGGACACAAGACAGAGAACCTGATCTTGTGTCCTCAGCTCCTCCAGCTGCAATTTCCCCATGGAGCACAGTCCCAACACAGCTCTTTTCCTTCCTGGAGGGACAAAGCTTGGCTCACTCACAGCTTCCAGGACTTCTTGCCTGTGGCATCAGGTCGGTGTGGGGATCCTTCAGATGCTATTGTAGATCCTTGGGTGAAAGATTGAACACGTAGTAGATGCATTATTTAAGATTAAACATGTAGTAGATGCATTACTCCAGTACAAACTGTGTCTGTTGCTATGGACAGGGAACACTTGTGGGGTCATTTGAAGGGAACAGGAGTTGCATCCATCTCCTATTCCCTTTGGCAGTGGCCACAATTACTGTGCTTTGAAATCACTTCTGGTGAGGATAGTTAGGAAGAGGGAGTAATTGTCAGTGATTAGTCACTCTGAGCCACATGTGAGCACACAAATAAGAGTAATTGCACCTTCTCAAGCTCCCTGCAATGGGGTTGGGTATGTGCAGCTCACACATAATTCATATTTTCTCTCCAGAGCCAGGAGTGCTAAAGGTTTCTTTTTCCACAGTGCTTGGTGCTGTAAAATGGACATTTGGATGTTGTCTCTCTTCCCAAAGGTGCTGTAAGGATGAGAACTGCAACGAGCATAAGGCTGTGTGAGCAGTGTTACAGGGCTCTCTTCCCATTATTGCCCTCAAGTCTGCTGGAAGATGGGTGTAAAAAGAAATAAATAAGTGATGATGCAAAGCAAACAGTTCCAGGCAGAAGCTTGGCTGGTTGGGGCTGTCTGCTCTCCTGGGCTCATGTCCCTGGGTGAATTAGTACTGAGCAGTTCAGGCTGTCTATGCAGGGGAAGATAGGGCTGTATTCAAATGGTTGGTGCTAGGGGTCCAGCCAGGTTCATGAAGCTGTTGTGATATCTTCCTGCTGTTCTCTTCTCATTAGATGTTAGAATGAATGTTCAAAGTCCAGATCTGATGAAGCCACAAAGCTCAGACTTGAATTTTCCCCTGGGTTGATCCCTGCAGCCAGCCCCAGCTATGAGCAGCAGGACTGAACCACAGCTCCTCTGACCCTTTCTCACCTCCCTGGTTGCTGCAAGCCTGGGATGCTTGCTTGGAGAGTGCCCTGCAGGTTCTTGTGCCAGTGTACCCATTACTGGAGCCTGGACAAATGCTGGAGAAGGGGGATTTTCCCCTTGTGCTCATTCTACAGCATCCCAACCTTTTATGGACACTGACATGTCAGCTATATAGAAAAGCCTTTGAACATTTTGCAAGACCAGCTTTAAAAGCAGGATGTGCAAACTCTTTATTTTGGGATGTGTTTATCCCAGTGATCAGATGCTCCACCCCAGGTTCCCTGTCATGGCAATAAAAGCCCTATAAAATGTTAAAAAAATACCCCAAAACCAAACTTTATGTTGAGCCCAGGAGAAAATAAAGGGAATTTCTGTGCTAAAAGAAGAAAATCTGAGCTGCAGATTTCAGTGGCACCCACCCTTACCAGGAGCACCCTTTGCTTGGGGTGGGGGGGTTCCCCCAAGCCACAGCTCACTGCTGCCAGCATCTGCACCCAACCAGGGCAGATGCTGGGATGCAGCAACATTCGCCTCTCTCCCTCCCATTCTCTGGCACTGGGATGGACAATATCTACTTCAGGAGCTGCTTTTCAGAGCAGGAAAAAAAAAAACCAAATCAAACAATCTTCTGTCAGGCCAAGAGAATTTTTGTTTCAGCCATGGAAGGGGTGTCCCACAGAGGAAGAAGAAACACTGTGATTTGGGGCTGGCAGCACAGGAGAGCTGATGCATTCCTCACCAGGACACGCCTGGCAGAGGCTAAACACAGATGTGCTCCACTTAATACCTTGGTATTAAAAATAAGAGCAGTGAGATGGAGTTTGCAGGTGAGAAAACTGAGAACAAAGCACGTCAGCGGGGTGAGGATGGGTTGCTCTGGCGTGGGACATGCCACCAGCCACCCAGCCTGTAGCAAGGGTTGGCCATCCCCACAAACTGGCACCAGGAGATCAGGAAAAGGCTTTGGGGAAAATGCAGAGGAGGGTGGATGGGATCAGGGTGGGTTTGTCAAGGCATTCCAAGTCAGCTGAAGCTGGAAGGGGTTGTTGGCAGCCTCCTGATGTGGTGGCAGCCTGATTTCTGTAGAGGTTTTGCTGCCTTGTTTGCTATTTATATGATCCAGAGCACTTCATCAAACAAATAAACCAACAGCTGTCCAGCAAGGGAGAAGCAACAGATGCAAACCATGACCTTACTTGGAGCTGTTGTGGCTCCACACAAGAGCCAAAAGTCTTCTCCATCCCACCCAGGGGACACCAACCCATGCTCAAGGCAGGTTTCACCAGTGCACATCCATCTGCATCCTCCTTCTTCCCCAGCTCCACCTGCCACCTTGCAGGACTTGGTAAGGGTCCAGGGCAGCTGCCAAGGGTTAATGTGCAAAGCATCCTGTATGAACCAGGATGTTTAACAAGCAACTAATCCCCTGGCATTGACCAGGGATAGGGACATGCTCTGTTAGGGCAAATCTTGCATTGTGACAGCCCACTGAGGAGGAAGCCAGTAGTGAAGGGAGACCACCCTCTCTCCTCAGCCAGATTGCTGTTTCAGTCAAGCTCATCTGCATTAATCTTACACTCATTAAAATCAGTTGTTCTGTTTCTAATTCAGCCAGAGCTGCCAAGCTCAAGAATTAAAAATTCACGAGCCAATGTCTCTGGAAGAGAAAAAAAATGAAAGTAAGTTCATCTTAAGCAGTGTAGAACTTTACAATAATCACAGAAAATGTCTAGCTGCTCCTTAACAAAACTGGGATTTTTACACAACCATCTGATTCCAGAGGCTGGTGCTTCCTGGAGGCAGCCTCACAAACTGCATCATTTATGATGAAAACCAAGAGCCTGAGCAGCACAGGATGGATAAGTCCATTTGGTTTCTCTTACTCTGCCTCAATCATTGCTTCAGTGACAGAAAGTCCACCCTGAAGACCCCAGGGTGAGCTCCTCACTGGGTTTTACTGCAGTGAGCTCAGGAGCCTAGAAATGACATCAGCAATATTTTTCCACCCTTGGCCTGGACAAACACATATTTCTCCTGGCAGCCCCTCTGGAGTCATGGGAGCAGGGTTAGACCTGTAGCAGAGATGCAGGACCTGGTGTAGACCCATGGACAGCAGCAAGCAGAGGACAGGCCTGTGGGAAAAGCTGTAGCACCACAATACAAGAGTCATCCTTGGTTGGTCTCCAGCATCCACTGCAGCTCTCATGCCATGGCTGTGCCCCTCAGCCCCCTTGGCAGCTACCCAGCACCCATCCAGCCACTTCTGTCCTCGAAGTCCACGTGGACAACAAGGACTTTCCTTCCCAGTGAGCAGCCCAATGATCTTATGGACCAGGAACAGCATCCAGGAGGAACACAGGAGTTAACAGCAAAAGTAAGCAATTACATTTTTATTCTGTATATGTGAGTGACAAACTAGATTTGATTTTTAATATGCTCATAATTAAGGTCACCGATGGTAATAGCTGGAGACAAAGACAATAAACACCATTTTTTGAAGCAGATGGAAACTCAGAGAGGGCTTTCCAATGTATTTTTTTTTTTAATAGCCAAAAACTAAATGTTTCAGATGGTGCCAGAGACGTCCCAGCCCATGAAAACACCCAAGGTCTCAAACAGCCTTTGCTGGCCCAGCCTGCAGCAATTACGCCGCAGTGTCTGGGTCTGTCTCCACAAACGCTGCCCTTTTCCCTCAGGAAAAGGCACCGTGTTTACAAAGTAAATCCTGAGCAAGGAAAACACTGAGCCAGGCCAGTGTGAAAAGCAACCCTGGGAAAAGGTTAGGATTAATGCCTCTAGAGCTGAGCAGAGTTTGTTTCCTGAAGAAGAAGGAGCAGAAAACAAGATGGGCTGTCAGTGAGTGCTAGTGAGGGTTGCTGCAGTTATTTATAGAAGGCATTAATATCCTTCCTCATCTGGATAAATATCCTTTAGCTGTCTAGGTGATGAATCAAGTATTAATTAACCTGCTGGGGAAAAAAAAATATAGATATTAATGTTTTGAAAGCAGCTGGGAGCTTCAAGGGAAAAATAATTAAAAAAAAAAAGAGCTAATCTGAAATTTTCCAATAAGGGCTTATTGTATTGGAAGGGAGCAACCAGCAAAGAGCAGACTCATTGGATGAACTTACTGGGAGTGTCAGTCTCTGCTTTGGTAAAAGGGAAAATAAACCCAACCCTGTGATCTTGGCATGTCTACAGTGCTTCAGGGTGGAGAGGAGCTTGGAGTGAGAATGTAAGAGGTGTTTTTCACCGGGCAGAGACAGCACCAACACCTCTTGTCACTGCCAAGCCAGTCTCCCCATCACACACCCTGGCAGAGCAGGCAAAATTATTTCTCCTTCTCCACCAAAGAAGCAACTACTTTTTCCCCCTCTGAGTTCCCTCTAGCTTTTCGAGCTACAGACCAGACCTTACTTTTTGTTGCAAGCAATAAATATCCCAAGCAACCAGTGGGAAATCAGCAGAATAGCCAGAACATGCTCTGGCTACCACATGCTCACGTAAATGGGGGGAGACCTTTGTCCTCTGACTCCCCACCTTCCCTCCATCCCATTCTGGGACCAGCTGAGCTAACTCTCCAGTTCTTGGACTGCCCACAAAGCAGCAGCATCCCGTGGAGACCGGTGAGGCTTTAGCTCAGCATAAGCCTCAGTAACGTGGAAAAAATAGAAATACTTCCTGAAGAGGATTGTTTTTTGAGCAAAAATAACAAAAAATAAGATGGGACAACAAAATGGGACAGCAAAAGGACACTAATTTCCCAGTGGCACCAATACAAGACCTGTGAGACCACCAATCCATCCCGTTCCCAGGACATCGGCCTGGAATGGCTGCAGAGCAAGGCAGCTTCCAAGAGACATAGATCAGAAGTTGGGACTGTATTTTGCAGAGACACAGATCTCCTGTAGCCAAGGAGGCACTAGGCTTAATGAGGCACAAAAGATCCTGTATCAGATGTGGACTTCAGGATCAGCTTCCTTTGCCATGCCTGTGCTCCACCCCCACATCCCCAGACCTTTAACAACTTCGAGTGGTTTTTTTTTTTTTTAAATCATATGCAATAAGCCTGTTCCTGCCCATTTTTAGCTTTATTTTTCCCTCCCTTCTGCATATTCCCCAGTTCTCTGCCCACACATACCCACACTACAGACAAACTATCCTAAAAAAAAAATTGAACGATGTCTAAAAAAATAACAGTAATCCAGGGCGTCATCAACTTCCAGGAATGCAAACTGGCTTAAGAAACCACAACTTCTTTTTGGTGGTGTTATTTTTTTTTTTTCTGATGGGTGGGTTCTTTTTAGCCTTTTACAATCTTCTGTTTTGAAAAATGGGATGAACTTGCTCCTTCACCCTCCTCAGTCCTCTCTCTCTCCCCAGCTATGTTCAGAGAACACGTCTCGCCAGCCTCATCTAGCTCACATTGCAGAGCACAGCAAATAAGTGTGCATGGTGGGGGAGGGGCAGGGATGATGAGTCAATTAGGCACCTAATAAAAAGCTGATTTGAAAAGCTTGCTTTCCAATGCTGTGAGACCCAGTTAGATCCAGTGCTCCCAGTGCAGTCCAGCCCGCCCAGTGCCTCCCTTGCAGACACAGGATGGTTTCCCCGTGGTGAAACCGCTCACATCTTGCATTAGATGTCGTGTATGATGGAGGCATCTGCCACTTCAAGTGAAAGACACCATTGCAGCCTAATAAATCACGTTGCCAGAAGGACACTGGCGCTGTCAGCAACGGTCTTTTAACTACAGGGCCTTCCCCCTCCGTCTGCCCCTGCTCATCACCGCGCCTGTAGTCCTCACATATTACAGCTGATTAATTCATCCCCAGAATAGGCAGCCCAGCTAAGCCCTCTGAACACCCCCATCTTACAGCCACCTCTTCTGTTCCCATCACTCCAGCCACAGCTTTCCATGTCTGCAAAACAAAAGCCCCCCGGAGATGCACCATTTGTCATGCAGATGACAGACAGCACCTACCGCTGCCTTTCTCCAGGCATCCGCTAAATTGGAGGGGTTGGATGTGAGAGACGGTGCTTATTCATCCTCCTTGCAGATGGTCAAGCCACAAAGCGCCCAAGTGAAGCTGTGTTGGTTCCTTACAACCTCCTTGCCTTGGCTGAGCCACTGTCACCAGTGGAGTCATGTTGGACTTGGAGGCTCTCTCATAGCACACAACCTTCTCTCATAGTGCACCCATCCTGGCCATGGGTGAAGTGTCCCATATCCCATCCACACAGTGCAATGGATTCAGTATTTCAGGTTAGATTTTGAATTCATGGGACTGATGAACAGATTTTGAAATCAGACATAGGAAGGAAAATGGAAGAAAACATCCTGAGCTTTGGCATGTTAGAGCAGCTGTAATTTCAAGCAGAAAACAATGCTGCAAACTTCATAGCAGTAAAAACCAACTCTATATTAAGAAGAGCTGAATTTTTATAAAGGTCAGTGTAAAACCAGCCATTTCCCAAGCAATGCAGGATGCAACCAAGCTGGACAGATCCAAAAAAAACCATTTTCTGGGACCACACCAACCCTCCATGAAGCCTGGTGTGAGGCACATCATCCAGCCACGCTCACCAGCAGCTACTGATGCCACTGGCTGGGCTGAGGACTGGTCTGGCTGTGCTGGTCACAGTCTGGTGTGACTGAAAGCACAGTGGAGTGTAAGGCCACAGGATCACATCGTGCTTATTTCCATTGACAACTTTACATCCATCCCACAACGGAGCTGGTGGTTTCCTGTGTAGGACAGACTATTCTGTTGGACCAGGAGGGCCATTGTGTAATTGTCCCCTGGCTATATATGACCCTGGATGGCTGGGTAAAGAAACTTAACCCATTATTCAATCAAACTCATTATTCAATCAAACCTTTTTAGCTTATTTTCCTTATTCTTCAGTGAGCCCTGGGGACACCAGGAGTGGTCCAGGCAGGATAGGGCTCTGAGCCAGCAGCTATAGGATGTTCCACCAGCCACAGATCCTACAAGGACAAGAGGTCAAGTACCATGAGGTCAGTGCCAACACCAGCAAAACAGAGCAGGAAGAACAACATCTGGGCAAGCCTTTACCAGCCCACACAGATAAATGTGTATTTTCAGATGGACCAGTCTCTCCCTCTCTTAGCATCACAGTCCAGCCCATGGGAACACTGTCCCACGTGAGAAAACCTGGGTTTCTGGTCACTTGCTGTAGACAGCACATCCTGGAGTAATGAAATGCAGGGGAACGATGCTGCCCTTGGACCTGTCCTTTTCAGCCATGAAAACAAGATAATGCTGCTGTAATTAGACAGCAACCATTAATAGCCACTGGGCTTCATAAAAATGTGAGGAAAGATGTTTTAATTAAGCTCCAAGGGGGGAAAAATGTGTACCTGGCTTAATAACAGAGATGAACTCACTGCTTCATCCACGTCTCCGCTGCCTGTTTCCCTCTGCAACAGGACGATCAGCCGAGGCTGCAGACAGCGACTCTACAAAGCTCATGATCCTTCCAAGAGCATCAGGCTCTGCAATTCCTCCATCTCTGAACTGGGACTTCATACAGCTCCCAGTGAGACTGATGGGGGAGCACTCAAAAACATGGAAATCATGAGGGAACACAACCCAGGTCAGGGTGTCACAGGGGGACTGTGACGGAGCTTGCGACAGATTTCTTCAGCAGTCAGACAGCTCTTGCAGCTGCCAGACTTTTCCATAGATTGCCCAGGTCTGATTCTCTGCTATGAAACAGCCCAGGCCTGAGCTGTCCTTTCCATCTCAGGAATGCACAGCTGCTAAAGTGAGACCCTGGGTCCATCTGCAGAACGTGGCTCCAGGAGTGCAGTTTGTGCCCAAGCCATCAAGGCCAGGCTGTGGAGGGGGTCCCGTTCCTACCCACGCTGCTTACAACAACCAAGGGGTGGGC
>VXBZ01005241.1:0-51732 GCA_013399135.1 Heliornis fulica | reverse complement strand
TTTTTTTTTTTCCCCAAAATGTGTTGGTGGTGTTCTTCTCGTACACAGTGCTGCCTTTCACTGTGGCTACCGTGGGAGATGTGGCCTTTAAGGTGAGACATTTGCTCCTATTCAGTTGCCCAGACTGAAGGATGATGACACGATTTTGAGGGCCAGTTTCCACTGACTCACCCGTGAGCTGGGCAGAGGGGCACTCGGCTGCTGTCAAACCTTCTGCTTTGGCAGGTCCACTAGGAAATTTGTTTCCAGCGCCCGTCTTCGGGATGGGAGACCTACAAGTCTTTATTTCCTAATGCTGGGAAGTGTTAGAAGATGTGGCATCTCAAAGAAATGAACTGTTTCTTACTCTGGACTGTTACAGATTTGGCTTCTGCTCCAGTGAGACTTCCTATTCCTAGGAGTTCTGCTTTCTCAGAAACTCTTCTTCTTCTGCTTGCCCACCCTTTCTATACAGGCTTATTCATTAGCCACTCATTTCCCATACCAGGGAAATGATAAGGTTTTCCTTTTTAATTACATCTCCTTATGGTTTGTGTTCCTCTATTGCTCACATGGTTGTTGGAGGTGATCCTCAGCCATGCAGTAGGGTTACTTGTGCTCTCACCCAGCTCGGGGTGCAGCATTTGCTATTGCAGAAGTGTCCCCCCCCGAGCAGCCAACACCATCTGACAGTCAAGTGTGTCTGGGGAACTGAGCAGCTCGATACACAATGCTTAATTTGGCACAGTGTTTGCTTTCTGCTGGCTTTTCTTGAACGCTTCAGATGTGGGTGAGGGAGGGGCGGCAGATCTGTGTTTGTGGCACAGTGTATTCCCTTCTGTCCTCGGCCCTTTGCTTCGAGCTCTTGTTCGCCCAGTGGGTGTGACGAGGCGGCTGTTGCGTGACTAAAAATACAGACATGAGCATGTGAGGCTGTTGGGGGAACGTGTCCATCCACATGTGTAGTGGGGGGGGTGCCTGGCCTCACAGCTGAGGTGGCTGTGTCTTGGGTGGGTACAGGTGACACAGGGAAGTGGTATATGAACTTCATATACCACATGCAGTTCATATACTGTGAACTTGTGAATAGGTTGAGTGGTCTGATCTGGCAGGACCACAGGAAGCTGCTTTTGGCTTGTAGTTTGAGTCATTGCTGATGGTACCAGCATCTTTGAAAAGGTGGTTTTGAGGAAATAGATGAAGAGTGATAGGGAAGGACACGAGAAATGGGAAATGTAGTGAGGTCTTGTGTTTTGGATGCCATGAGGAAAGGGAAATATTGAGGCACAGAGGTGGCAGTGTTGAAAGGACTTAACCTGCAAGTGGCTTGCAGCACACTCAGTGGTCTCTGGGGAGCTTAGACTTGGAGACTAACTCGGTAGTAGGCTGGGGTGCAGGAAGGTGTTGGTGTCTGTGGGCTAGAGAAAGGGATGGTGTGAAAATATCTTTTAAGTTCAAACTGAATCATAACTCTAATACTAACTTGTCAGCCTGTTACAGAATGGTGCTTTGACTACATATCTGAGCATGCATATGCGTTGTTTCCTCTTGCATGAGTGACCTTTTGTGCTTTGGTACAGTTCCACTCTGGAAAGTTCAAGCCTATTTTGTACCAGCAGGAAATGTGTGTTAGATGTTTTGAGGGTAAAGGGCTAATCTTATAGTACTTAAATGAATGTATTGGTACCTTCATAAATCTAGCCTGCTTGATGTAGAGGTCTCCCCTTTCTTCCCTATCAGAAGTTACTGATTTAGGTTATTATAGGCATTGCACTCATCTCTGATAATAGGGATGGAAGTAGCCCTGTTCTCAGAACAAATAGAAGTGAACCATTGTTTCACTTCTGCTCAGGCAGGTAAGCAGCTCATACCTGTGCTGCATCACTGCATAACTTTCTATTTGTGTTGTGCTCTGGGTGTATTGGCTTTAAAACTGTATTGCCTTGTAGTTCAGCAGGACCTCAACAGGAATAGAAACCCAGCAAAACTCTCCCAAGTTCCAAATCAAATGACTCGATATTTCACATTCTGGCTAACTTAAGGTGTTGTTGAGGTAATAGTACCTTTACGTTCAGAAGTTAGAAATATCCTGTAGATTTTTCTGGAGACACATGTAGTGCCTTGTTTTATAGAATCATAGAATGATTAGAGTTGGAAGGGACTCCCAGAGGTCATCCAGTCCAACTCCCCTGCAAGAAGCAGGGACACCCCCAACTAGATCAGGTTGCTCAGGGCCTCATCCAACCTGGCCTTAAACGTCTCCAGGGATGGGGCATCCACCACCTCCCTGAGCAACCTGTTCCAGTGCTCCACCACTCTCACAGGAAAGAACTTTTTTCTAATATCCAATCTAAATCTCCCTCCCTCTATTTTTAAACCATTACCCCTTGTCCTGTCACAACAGGCCCTACTGAACAGCCTCTCCCCATCTTTCTTGTAGGCCCCCTTGAGGTCCTGGCAGACCACTATAAGGTCTCCCTGGAGCCTCCTCTTCTCCAGGAGGAGAACTTATGACTCTTGCAGAGTATGGTATGGCATTAAGCTGTTCCTATGGTGCTTTACCTTCCCAGCACTGTAACAAGGGAGCATGTTATGACTCACTGCTGTGACATATTGTCCAATTTTGCTTCATGTAGGTTTAAAGCTTCACTTTTGCAGGATTTGGGTCAGAACACATGGGTTACGTCACTAGTAGCTGACCATAACTGATGCACAAGAAATTTTATGGCTAAAGAGGAGAAAAAGCCATGTTGTAAGGTTTGCAATGAAGCAAAACTTTTGCAGAACTTGATATAAAATTGGAGAAAAGCGATCTGAGATGTTAATGTTGCTCACATTTACATAGTCATCCTTAATGCTTGTGTCCTGTATGTCAGCTGGTGGCAAAAGTAACTTGTTTGATTCTGCTCTGCATGTATTTATTTTTGCAACTCCATATGCTGCCCTAACAGATGTTTATTATTGCTTATTAAGTTCACTGGTGCTTTTAATGACCACACAAAAGATAAACATCCTCTGTGATTTCGTTAAACATACAGTGCAAATTTGTTGCTGCTAATTTGAAGCCCATTCGTCAGTTCAGCGTGCACTGCAAGCAGCAGTCAGGGCACTGGATGCCCATGACTGCTAGGCTATCTCAAATGGAAAGGAAAGGTCTCATTATCTAATTTAAGTGTCTTGTGGTGCACACAAGCTGTGGTGTGCGATGTTTCATCTTCACCCTTTCCCCTCTTGGTTAACAGAGCTGGACATGCTTGTCCAGATGTTCCAGCTGCCTCGCTCAGGAAATGGTGACGGGGTAGAAATTGCACAACCCTACAGAGGGCAACCAAAAGGGCTTGTGATCTCTTCCACAGCAGCCACCTCTAGCTTGTGGATGAAACATAAGAGTCAAGTCATTCAGATGCTTCTGTAACCGCAGTCCCTTTAACATACAAGACAGCCACACTTTAGTTTTCATGTGTGTGAATAGGTTGCTTCAGTGTGTATGAGAGCGCTGCTGTGCTCCTGTAAGCGCAGTATTTGTGGATATAAAACGTTGAAGTTAGACATCAACGGTTTTGCTTCCTGCTGGCATTTCTTAATCATGCCTCAGACAAGCTGATATTATGCTCAAAAAAGTTGCTGGTGAAAGTTTTTTCAGTTTCTCAGATCTTCCATGCTATTAGGGCGTTGTCCTAACTAGCAGATATCGACCCTTTCTCATCTGCCTTAATAAATCCCTTTTTTTTTTTTCTATTTCTTCCATCCCTAGATTTTTCTAGACCACAACTTAGTTATTTCAACATATCCTGAATTGTTGGTTTACTGTAGGGGGACAAAGGTGAGTGGATAAATTGCTGTAGTGTCTTCGGAAATGTGAGAGCTGGGAGGCAGAAATATGGAAGTGTGAAAACTGGAAACAGTAGTGAGTGGAATACTTTGCATGTAGAGAGAATGTATTATTTGTGGTCCTGTCATCATTTAAGATTTTCTGATGTTCTCTAAATGAAATATAATAACATGGTGCCCTTTGTGATTGAGTTTACTTTGATAGTGGTGATATGGGCAAATTTGATGTAGCCCCATTACAGGCAGTGGCGGGGCTTTACTGCAGATGCAAAACTCTCGTTAGGGATGAGGTGCTGCTTTCTGGCTGTGGATTAATGATGTGGCAGTTGGAGATCTGCCCTTTCACTTCAGGAGGGAAATGCAAAGCTTTGACAGTTTGATGGTGAGAAGTTGTTTTGTACTCAAGTTAGAAAGCATATGAGATGGACAGATCCAGTTTTCCCTGTCTGTCCTCAGAGTTACTTCCTGTAAGTACTTATATTTATTTATTTAAGTGTCTTAACTACGTATAAGTGTCCTAGCTCCATAGAACAAATGAGGTGCAACCATCTTCTGGTGGTTCCTTGGGTGGCCATGCATGTGCTGAGCTGCTCCTGGACCACTGTCTCTGGCAGGGATTCGAGAGCCTGATGTTAGCTCAAGTAGGAGGCAGTGTGATGGAGCTACGTGCAAAATGCAGGCTGTTCAAATGAAGAAAATCCCACAAGCTGACTTTACAGCTTGAAAGTCAGTTCTCTAATGAGTATTTCATATTAGCTATGTACTGTGAAAAGTATCTCTGTTTTTAAAGCACAACCCTTTTTTCTCAGGAAAGGTTTCACAGCATTGCATTCGCTTGTGTGCTTTTGAAAAAAAGCAAAGGGATTCGGCAGATGGAGGGGGCATCTGACTCCTGTCATTTGTAAAATACACAGTTGGGAGGAAGAAACAGAAAAATACTGGTTTTATGTATTCTTTTCTTGGACAAAGATTTAGCAGGGCTGCTATATGTTTTCCTGCCAACATCATCTTTTCGTGACCTTAACACTCAGTAATAGCAGTGATGGGGTTTTTGGGTTGTTTTTATAAGCAGATAGAGAGGCTTTGCTGTGCAGCATCTTGCATGGCTTGACCATAGTGTGAATGTGCTCAGTTAGTGGTGATGAGGCCATGAAAAAAAGGCATGCACCAAAGGGTGGATGTTTATTTTGATGATAGTAGAGATTGGAATGGAGATTTAATACTGTTTTGCAAGTCCTTGGTGAGACTGCACATCCGAGTACTGTGTTCAGTTCTGGGCCCCAAACTACAAGAAGGACATTGAGGTCCTGGAATGTGTTCAGAGAAGTGCAGCCAGCCTGGGGAGGGTCTGGAGACCAAACCTTACGAGGAGTGGCTGAGGGAGCTGGGGGGGTTTAGTCTGGAGAAGAGGAGGCTGAGGGGAGATCTTATCCCTGCCTACAATGATCTAAAAGGAGGTTGGAGAGAGGTGGGCGATGGTCTCTTCTGCCCAGTGACAGGTGCCAGGACAAGGGGAATGGCCTCAAGCTGCACCAGGGCAGGTTCAGATGAGATGCCAGAAGAAATTCTTCCCCCAAAGAGCTGTGGGGGTGTGGAACAGGCTGCCCAGGGAGGTGGTGGAGTCCCCATCCCTGGATGTATTTAACAGACGAGCAGATGAGGTGCTCAGGGAGATGGTTTAGGAGAGGACAGGGACTGTTTGACTCCATGAGCTTAAAAGTCTTTTCCAACCTGGTCATCCTGTGATTGTCTTGTGATTCTGTGATTCTTCTGGAAAATGTGTGCATTCTGATTGCCTGTGTTGGTGAAAGATAGATAAATTTGAGGGGGTAGAGTTACAGAGGGCGATTACAAGCCTGAGTGGAAGCGTACAAAGCCTTTCTCGTAAGATGAGATGGAGAAATATTTAACAGGAAAAATGTTCCAATGAACTTTGCTATCTCTAAAGCCATCAAGGATGTAAACACTGTGAAGGCATATAGGGCAGTCTGAGCCAAAAGCCAGTGTCAGCAGGTGAACGCATGGATGCAAGCTGTCAATAAACAAGAACCTTTGCAGATTTTGATCCAACAGCTTAGTCCAAAACCAGTCCAGCTATATCCAAACAGGTGACTGCTCATGGCAACAGAAGGAGCTAACTAATCTTAATGTATATCACTTTATGCAAGGCCATGAGAGAAGATGTGGTGGTGGTATTTTCATGGGAGGACAGGAAAGGACATTCCGTCTCTGAGTACGGTGTGGTGAAAATACTTGAGCTGTTCATTGAAACAGTAGAATTTATGAACCCAATCCTTAATTTTTTTTAATGAATTGGCATAATCAAAATAGTTTTCAAGTTTGCTTTGTACCTGAGGTCACCTTCTGTGTGGAGCTGTGCAGTATTGGTGATGAAATGTTGGTACAGCTGCGGCCGAGGTGGGATTTCACTCCCATATCCTGTTACTGTTAACTGGGTGAAGGTCCTGATGTAACTTACCTTCAGAGAGGGAGATGGGGAGCTCTCAAAAAGCTTAGAACATCAGGTCAAAACAGCTTTGTGAAGGTGGTAGATCACGTGTTGGAGTAAAGCCCAGAGGTTTGTATCCAAATCTTCGCTAATGCTAATCTGTAGGAAGGAGCACACTACTAAGGGATAACCACAAGCTTCAAAGCAAAATCAGAATATGAGATCAAATTTGTTTGTGCTTCAACTTAGAGAAAAATAGTAACAATATCAGTGTTTCACAAACCTGAGTTTAAATATTTGAAAGTCAAAATGTCTGAGTTATTTGTTGCTGTAAGGTGGAAGTTATCCTCAAACACAATGTAATTTTTTTTTGGTTGTGTGTTTTTCTTAAACATTGAAATGATCTAGGGAACAGATATGCAGTGCCCAAGTACAAATCTTTGCTGTAGTACAGAAAGGCAGTTCTAAACTGGGTCACCTGCAGCTTCAGAAGTGCATGTACAAACAACAAATTGCTAGTTACACTTGCACCAGTACTCTGGCAAAGGAAAAATCAGCGTGCAGGGAAGGTATTATTGAGCTAATTGCTTGGTAGTGACACTGAAATAGCTTTAATACTGGCCTGTGGTGTTCTCTTTCTCAGCAGAAATGCTGTTGTCAGGCAGTAGTTAATGTTTCTTGGAGAGAGGAGGATGCAGCGAGTCCTTGTGCAAGCTTTCATCTGGGTGTTTTCCTCTTACAAGGAGGAGTCGCAGGAACTTGTTGACAAAGCTGTTTTCTGTGATCGAGCTGAGGTTTTGTTTTGGTGGGGTTTCTTTATTGTCCAAATAGCCAGGTTTTACTTAAATTATTGACACTGGTTTCACTTAAGCTCCTGCTTTCATTTCTGAGCTGCTTGGGGTTGGGAGAAATTGTTTTAATTGCCTTTATGTTAATGCAAAAGAACTGGGAGCTTGTTTCCATCCATCAGTGCTGGAGACTTGAAACAAAACCAAGCAAGCTTCCAGATGGTGGCAGATCCTGGATCCCAGCCACTGCCCAGACACAATTCAGTGAGCCTGCCTCTATCACTTAACTGCTTACGAAACAGCTGTCTGCCCAGCTTGTAAGCATGGAGTTTGCCTTCGTTAGCAGTCGCTTCGAGGAGGAAGATGGTGTGGTGGGGCAGGAACGGTCCCTGTGGGGTCCCTGGGCTTTGGCAAAGACTCCTCAAGGATCAGCTTGTGAGTACTCAAGGGTTATAAAACACCCAGCTGTTGACTTTTCAAGTTGTGTCACTGGGCAGCTGAGAACTTGTATGGGCTGGAGGGTGAGCTTCTATTGACAATGTATAAGGAACAATGGTTTCACAAGCACACACATGTACTCCCCTCTCCCCCCTTTTGGGGCCTTGGGTGTGCACTATCTGGAGTCCTGTCATTAAATATCACAATAAACCAGTGTATTTAAAAGTGGTTGAGGTTTTTTTGTTGTTGTTTTTGGGTTTGGGTTTTTTTTTGGTTGGGGGGGTGTTGTAAAGTTTTAAAAAGAAAAAGTTTCTGATAGGGGAGTTAATGAAGTGCCTGGCATGGCATCTCACACTGTGGCCCCTTGCTCAGTCGAGGCTGAGTTGATGGTGCAAAGTATGTCAGAGTTGATTTTGTTGTTCTGATGGGCCTTCAGCCCAGTATGGAAGGGAAGAGTTAATTTAGTTAAGGGGAACTAACCCAACTTCAGGGGGTGAAAGTGCTGCTGGTAAGGGGACAGTGAGGCAGAGGGAGCACCCCTGGGCTGGGCAGGGGACCTGTGGGCTGGTTGCTGGGGCCAGGAGTGCAGGCTGCAGGGGTGATCTGGGGGTTGTATTCACTGGTGGCTCTATGTAGGTAGCTGGGTGGTGAGCTTTAGTTTCAGTCCCACCCACGATCTGCTAAGTGTTTCCTGATTTAGGAAGGTCTGTATGGAAAATTCAGTTGAAGTCATGGTTTATGTGGACTGTCAATAAGATGTGGTGAACAGATAATTGTAATTAGCATTACTGACCAGGATGGGCTGTCAATTTTAGTAGGAAATCATTCCATAAACATTGGTGAATAACAAATATGATGGTTCCTTTACTCTTGGGAGATACTGGAGCACCAAACAGAGGTGAAGCATTTTCTTATCCCCCTTTTGCAGCTGAGAAAAACAAGACATGGAGGTGAAACAACTGGACATACTTGTTTGTTGGGGCTTGCTCTGTTTGAGGCTGGGCTGGAAATCATTTTAGTGGTCTGATTGTGTCTGGGGGTTTCTCCCCAGACATGAGACTTGAAAAGGCTCCTGGCAGTGCCTGTGTGTGGTTCAAGTTCCTCTGAAAGCCTCTTCCAGAGGAGGAAGGCTGACAGCTTGATGTGGCAAGAGGGCAAGAACTACTTACTTACCTTCTGCTTAATATGTTGTATTGTATCCATAAGGAATCTCAGTAAAAGGCTTGTTATGGGTATGTTATGTATGTGTATGTTGTTATGGGTATGACTTCTTAAGGGTAAGGGGGGCAAAAATGGTTTTCTGATAAATGCCAACAAAGCCTTTGCAAGCTGATAAAATTGTCAGGAGGCACTACAACATATGCTTAATTTAGTGAGGTTATAAGTCTTTGTTAGGGTAAAGTTATCCTGGCTTGCTTGAAATTTGTATTTCTGAAATAAGACTTTTTGTGCACACAAAAAGTCTTATTTCAGTAAGAGGAGGAAAATGTTCTCTTCCTCTGGCTGATCCCATCTGCACCAGTAACTAACCTTTGGATTTTTCATGCTGTGCCCAGCCCTGATCTTCCTGGCTTCTGCTTCTTCTCATTGGCTTTTACTGTTCTCCAGCATCCGATCCTTGCTGTCCTGGGGAGCAGACTGCTGGAGTGCCGTGTTGGAGCAGTAGGCCATGCCTGCACCACGGCATGGCTGATTCACAAACAGCGTTATCAACCCCCAGATTAAATCACAGCTTGTTAGCTGACCACCTCTTAATACACTAAAGATATTTGACTTTGATTGTGCAGTGCTAACTCTTTATTTTTATCAGTGTTGCGTGGTACCAAGTCAGATGCTGGCTGAAGAACACACACACGTGCTACCACCGTTATCGTTGCAGCCAGAGGTGTAATCTCATCGGAGGGTGAGCTTGGATTTGTTTGACAGGACCTGTTTTATATGGAACAACGATGCTGATTATGCTCCTGTCTTTGAATTCCATATCACTGGAGTCCTATGTTGATGTTTGATTGTTTTATCTGACAGCTGTGCCTTACTAATAAGATGTAATTGCAGAGGGCATCCTGCTTCCCTGTGAGCTGTGGGTTACCATGGGATCTGTGTGGTCTCCCCGCTGTCCCACTGTGGCAGTGTGTCCTGTCAGTGTCACAGCGTCAGGTGTTTCCTCAGAGGCTCAGATTGGAGCTGAACTGTAAGGTTTTGAGGCTGACTTGGTCACTGAGATCAAGTTATCTGCTTGTTTGACACAAATGTGCTTTTCTTTCACCCTTCTTTCCAAATACTGTGTGGAAAAAATATTAAATGTTTTCTTCCTGCATTATTATTCCTCAGAGGACTTCTGCTTTGGTTATACAGAGGTATACAGAGGTTATACCTCTGTTACATTTCAGTCCTTACTAGTTCATTTTAAAAAGTGGCTTATTTTCTGTTGTCCTACGAGTCATGATTATTTTTTTTCTTCTTTGGTCTTGGTTTCACTTACCAAATTTCTGTAGTTGTAGTTCACTTTCATCAGTATCTGTTCTTTGCCTCCTTTGTCCCTTTTTATTCTGAATTACATTTGCCTTCCTTTCACTGGACAATCAGGATAGGTTTTTAGCCTCTTTCTCAGACAAGGGGATCATAATTTCATAGATGTCCATCTTTTAAAAAAATAAAATGAGCTGAAAATTCACATAAATTGTATGTGAATTTTCAGGTCATTTTTTTTCCTCTCAATTCTTACTGGTTTTGGGAAATTGGCACTTGTATTAAACCTGAAAATCTCAAACTAAGTCTAGTTAATCTCCATCTAATGATGTTTGATTGCTGGGGCCATTCAGCAGCTCTCACTGATCCTCACTGGTTCCACGAAGATGAAACTTCCAGCTGTTGAGTGTGCAGAAGTCAGAAGGATAGGAAAGCACTGAGGGTTTTTTTCACACATCTTATATAGGTTGTGTGTATATTGTGTAGGGAAGCTTTGTTTGCTACTGAGCTATGTTTGAATTCCCTTTGTGGTGTAAATCAAATAATTCTCTAAATATGTTGTAGGCAGTAGGGGAAGGAAATGGTTTCACAAGTGTTTGCTGTACAGAACTTGGCGGATCACCTCGGTGAAGTAGTTAAACATCATGATATTAAAAAAGGAGGTGCTGTGATCCAGCTCTGTGTATATTGGTAGATAAAATACTACAGATGTACATCAAAGTGCAAGTTCATGGCCTGATTACACAGCTCTAACTCAGTGCTGCTGCTGAAAGGTTGATCGTGCCTCCAGCTGCCTTTGTTCTTATTTCTCATGCTTTGGAGACCCTGGGGCTGATGGGGATGGAAGCATTAGGTCAGACTTGCCTTGCTGCTGCGTGAGTGCTGGCCCGATGCGGGAAGGGGGCAATGGTGGGGGGCTGGTGTGATTCTTCTGGTGCTGGGCCAGCATTGGGCTTGCTTCAGTCTTTCCTGAACCTGTGCTTAGACAATCCATCTGTGGATTTCAAGCCAAGCCAAGGTGGTGTGTGATTTTTCCACCCCTCTGCCCCACGCTGGCTGTGTACCCAAGCAGGGCATGGTGTGTCATGGGGGTATCTGTGCCCACCGCCCTGACAGCTTCCTGACATGAGCAGGGGTGTCAGTTTGAGGTGCAATACAAGGATGAAGCATCCTTGCTAAATGGACAGGTGGTGTATCTTACTATGGCTTTAGTCTTCTGGTACTTGTGCTTTTGGAGATCAAAGCGTCTGTGGTCATTTCTCCCTTTCCACCAGTCTCATTCCTTGGGATCACTTTCCACCCTAAATGGAAAGGGTCAAGAGAGTAGTGGGAGTGTTACAGGTAAAATCTGCTGGTCTCCTCAGTGCTCTGCCAAGCACCTGTGTGGCAGCTCTCTCAAGCTCCTGTAGTACACCTTAACAGTGATGTGCAAGTTGAAAGAACAGCTTGACTGCCTGCTTGGATTTAAATTACTTGTTCACTTTCCGTGTTCGTTTTCGCTACCTGTCCCAATACCTTAATTTCTTCTTATTTTGAAAGTGACTCTGCTCTTTGTGGGCATCAGGAAAGATCTTCCCTTTCTCTTCTGAACAGCTTGGGGTGGAGATCTTATCTTTCTTTATATGTACTCAATGTGAAGTGAATTACGTTACATGGGATTGCAGCCACCTAACCTTCCTGGAACAGTGTGTGCTGCAGGAGCACAGCTATCCCGGATCACTGGAACGGCTGTCACACAGGCAGAGGTTGCATCTTGGCTTCTCCTGCAGACTGGGTGTCCTGGCAGCCCCCATGACCTGGGTTTCTTCCTGCCTTGTTTGAATTCTGCATTAACTCTGAGTGGTAAGAGCATCTCCTAATGATTCCCTGCTAAAACGTGCTGTCTAATAGCTCTTCAGAGGCAGAGTTTATATGGGAAGGAGTTTAAAGATAAAAGTTGGTCATTGCTTGTTAATTAAAGTCTGTCTTTTGTCAGGTTTAATTAGTGCAGCGTATGTAAGAGATAAACAAAAGTTTGTACAGAATACAGCTAAGACAGCATCTGCTTGTGTTAGATCTTGAAATGGCAAAGGGTTGTGTTTGACTCAAAGTGCTTTTACACAGATTTTTGACTTGTGTCCTTATAGAGGAATAGATAGTGGGCTTGAAGCACAAGCACAACACTAATGCTGAAATACTCAGGCATGACTGAATAGCAGAAAGGTATCTGTAACTGAGGTGCATCTGTTGTGTTTTGGATTCCAGGTAATGTAAAGAACCACCAGATTTACAAGATCTCCTTGTAGTAATATCCTGGTTGGAAACCTTTGCTGGTAGGGTGCAACCAAAAAGAAGCATGCTGAGATACGGGGTGCTGCTCAATGAAGTCTGTTTGCTTTTTCCATCCAAGAAAGTAGCCCTTGGGTCTTGTTTTCCTAGATGTATGTGTGTGTATATATGTATATATAGAGAAAGAGGTCTGTCCTTACAGTAACAGGCTTAATGGAGTTCAGCCGAGTTTATGTAGGATCCCCTACACTATGGCTGCTCTTAACCTCACAGTTGTTCTTCACTCACATCATCAAAGATGTGGTTTCAGCAGTAGGCTTTGTCTTGCTGAAGAGTTGAGTGATTTAAGTGTAGGCAGGAGAGAGAGCTGGGATGCCGGACGGACAGACACGCAGGATGGGAAGTGCTGTGTAATGCAGAAAGAATTCCAAGCATCTTTTTGGTTAATTCTGTGTTTTAGAGTACTGCTAATGTGGCTTGATGGGAACTTGCCTGTTGAGTGCAGCTTAAGGTTTTGTGATTATTTCCAAAAATGGTTCTTTAAAGTCTTCCCTAGAATCTTTGTGAATTGCCAATAATTGTGCTTAAGACAAAACAACTCAAAAAATCTCAGTCTTTTTATCTTTATTGTGTCATGAAACCACAGGTAATACTTTAGCAAATACTTCAACGATGGATCTATTTTACTCCCAAAGAAAAGAGCCCTGATCCCACCTGATTCAATTAAACTCAGTTAAAAGCCTTGAGTAGGCTTTCCTACTCAAGGACTGAGTTTTACTGTGCTTGGTATGCTATGCTGAAAATGACTTACTTTTCCTCACAATTGGTTTAATTTTACAACGTTTCCACGATAATTTCAAGTGTTGCGACAACATACCTCTGCAAAACCTACTGCTGCTATTTCCAGGACTCTCACAAGGGTTTTTGGGTGGTAGGTTTTTGTTACTGAAGTAGTGATGGCAACTTATAACTAAAAATAACAAACAAACAAAACCAACTTGTCTGAAGCGGACACTGGAAACGCCCATATATTTGGCACTTGGGTTCTCTGAAGCTGAATTTGGAAAAACGTCCGAGGGGATTTTATATCCTCTGAAATGCTCCATTGTCTTTTTCCCTTTCCATCACATTCCTGCTGATGTTTATCTTCTGCAGAGATGATTCAGGGTTAGAAGAAAAATGGGAATATGACAAGCATATAGGTAGCCTTTGCTCTGATATGCGTCTTCATTGTTTTCGAGATGTTTGTCCCTAAACCTGTTAAGTTTTCAAACTGTTAAAATGACAACAGTGGCAGTGATCTGATAAGCTTCAGTGGCTTGTGTTTAGATTGTACATCCATGATTGAAAATGCAGCTGATAGTGTTAGAGAACCATTTGAGGGATGAAGAGATGCAGTGAACAGGGCTGGAGGTTTTGGAGGACGTTTTCCCTGATGAATTATCTACCTCTCTGTGCCAGTTTCTTGTTAGGCATAATGATTTTGGAGTTCAAGATGCTGCTTTGAGAATGATAGCTGAGGATACAGGAGAGTTCACAATTTATATGACTATCAGAGGAATAGTCAACCCCCTTTGTTTTGTGTCATGTCTTTAAATGAATTTTGCTGTATAAAGTTGTTTCAAAGGAAGCCTTGAATCTTGTGAATTTGGCTCAGATTTACCAGTTAACTCCAGCAAACTGAAGAGATCTCATCGAGCCTCACCAGAAAGGTTTTACCACTGTGTTAATTTCTTACCTTTTTTTCTTTTTGGTATTACTCAGCAGTGGTGTTTAATCAGATTGTTTAGATTAAATTAGGAAGTGGCATATTTTCTAAAGGTCTGATTGTGTTGTACAATTGCACTTGATAGTATATAATTAGACACTTCACTTTACTTCCATTTGACATCATCAAACTAATTAGTGACTTGAGTTGCTTTATTTCGCATTACTTTATTTTCAGTTGGTTACATACACTTACTTAGCTTCTCTAAGGGTACAAAATTAAGAACATACTAATTGCACAACGATTTTGGCGTGTGTGGATTGCCTCAGTGTCACCTAAGGACAAAGACTTCTCTGCTTATGTTGCTGGCTGTCTTCCCTCCGTGCCCCGTGGGCAGATGTGTCAGAGCAGACGCCGTGCTCTCCAAATTCTCTTCCTCAGTCTAGTCAAAGCTTGTTGGCAACGTCTAATGTAGGTGCTTGATCTGGGAACGGCTTGATCTCGGCTTTTAAATGTTCAGACCCGCTAGTTCGGTGACTTTGGAGGGTCGGTGGTGGGAGAGCGGGGCGATCCCAGTGGTATTGTGTAACCCAGTGGTGTGAATTCTGCCTGGAAACCAGTAGGCTGGCTTCATCTGGGAGCTGTCACGAGGTGAGTGGGCAGTTGTGATGGGAGTAAATCGTGATTGTGGGTATTGAACATCAAAGGAATAATGCTGTGGCTGTAAACTGTGAGTGTAATGTTTCTTGTTGCTGCAGGGCTGACTGAAGCCTGAGTGTGTACATGCATCTGGTGTTCAGAGAAAATACGACCTTCTTTCTGTTGAGCTGGTTTTTCAAAGGGAAACTTCTATCTGTGGCAATAGTCTGGTAGATAACTTTAGGGGTGTTCTACCACAAGAGGAGGTGCAGGAAGTTTCTCTCCTCCAGATGGTGATTTTTGTCTTCAGCACTACGTATCTGTATAAACTGTATCTGGATGTTTGTTTGGAGTCTATTAATAAAATCCTCTCTAATACACTTACCTGTGAGCTCAGGAATCAGCAGCCCTGGGTGTTGTGGTGTTCACTGAGTGCTGAGTTCAGCATTGCACTAAATCAGCAGGATTGGCAGCATGTGTTAATGTATATGTGCTATAGGGGCACAAGCATCAGTGCCTGGGGACCTTACCTTGTAGTGAGTCTCTGTAGCTGTGTATAAGATGTTGTGTGATGGACTGAAGTGAGAGCATCCTTTGGTTAAAGCTGTATTAATACTCTTGCATGTTTGGCATGTCTGCTTATTAGACTAACAAAAGGCACTTAAACCTGTAGAGAAAAGATATTTTAAAAAGATCTAAGTATCATGGCTTCAGTTTTGTGCTATCACAGTTTCTGGGTTTATCTCTTGAAATGCTTTCTGTCTTTCACTGAACAGCCACCCTTGTTCTGGAGATGGCAGCCGTGGCTTTACCTCAACTGCCCACTGTGTTTAGCTTTGGATGTTGGCTGTCTTCCTCATAGGAGGAGGCAGCAAGCTCCTCAAGAGTCAGAATGCCTTAAGGGGATTGAATCCTGAGTTTAATATGAGTGATTTTTAAGGCTGGCCTGCCTTTGGTTAGGAAACATAAGCTACCAACTACTGAGAAAATATTGGACATGAATCATCAGCTTGGATATGATTTCACAGCGACTTGAAGCTGTTCAAGCAGGGAAGAGTTGTGTAGTGTATGTTGGAACACGTGACTGACCCCCAATATCTACATTATGTAATTGGACACCTCCAATAAAAGTTCAAGACTTGTGTGCAATCAGTGTTGCTACTAAAGCCGGATACAAACACTTCAGCTCTTGCATGGGGAGCCCAGTGTGAAGGTGGGATAGGCACTGGGGGCAGCTTGAAGACCCAACAGACAAACTTGCTTTTGCAACTACATGTCCATAGCCATAACTTTTGGCCTGTTGCATTAAGCGGCTCCCTAACGAGGTGGCCGAGGTCTCCTGCGTGGGCTGGTTTGCTGCTCACCCCCCCCTCCTCTCTTGCTGCCTGCCACAACTGGGATCTGGCTCTGGAAGCAGGGCAGGATGTTTGCTTTTCTGGAGTGCAGTTGTTGAGGAAATGAAATGAAGGGATTGCTTGGAAGGCCAAACCACCTACATCAGATTAGGCTGTTAAGATGAGGGTCGTGGGCATATTTTAGAGGACCTTATCAGGAGAGGTTGGAGAGGGTGATGTGATCTTGAGGGCCAGCACTGCTTGAAAAGCTGCAAGTCTGTTTGGACTGCAGTGTAATGGCTGGGGTTGAGTATGGGGAAAAGGGAAATCTTCAGGAAATCTTAAGGAGCTGTGGTTTATCTGAAGATGTGGCTACTGTGGGGGGATGTGTGGAGACCCTGCCTGGCCACCCAAAGGCTTTCAGCACACTGACAATTGGCCTGTGCAATGACAGATAAGGAGGAATGCATAATATTTTAAGTATCATAAAGCTGGATATCCTTTGCTCAGGATATTTCCTGTCCACAAGAATTTATTTTTCAACAATATTATTGGCAGAAAGTCCACAAAATAAAGGGGGGGGGAAGGAAACTTGTGTGTTGCAGGAGATGAGAAGTTTCTAGTTTTCCCATCTTAAATGTAGAAAAAGGGAAGCTTTGGAGAAATAAAAAATATAGATATCTTATGTAGTGGTAAGGCACTGCATAAGATATCTATATAAATGCAAATCAGTGGCTATCCAGTATGCATGCCTAGGTGCATATTGGATAGCCACTGATTTGCATTTATCATTGGCAACACTGTACATCAGTTGGCCATTAGATAGATTGTTTAAAAATGAGGATTTTGGACACTGTGATTAAAAAGGTGATTGCTTCCAAGGAAGGCTGAGCCCTGGGACTGGGGTAGCTGGAGCAAACCCCTCCAGGACAACTTCCACCAGGCTCCGGTGCATACTCTGCCTTTGCATTCACAATGAATTAAAGGCTAAATTATAAAGCAGGATTTAATTGGTGATTTGTGATCTGTTTAATCCTGTAGTGAAAAATAAAGTGTACTCAGCGTTTGCCACTGCCTGCTCTCCCATTGACTGCTGGGTTTGCCGTGCAGTGCTGCAGAGTGAGCAGCCACCGGAGCGGCAGAGAAGTGCTGGTAACTTCCTGCTATGAAAATACCTTTGTAAGACTGTTTGTGTTTGCTTCCTTCTGTAAACTTCAGATAGAATTCATCTCATGAATGTGGCTGCGTGTCCTGGGATTGCTGCTTCTAACAAAGTCAAGCAGCTATGAAAATACAGCGAGAATTTGTTGTTTACCGTGATTTTTCCTTTTGTGTTTGGGTTGTGGGGTTTTTTTTTTGTGCATCTGTGTTTCTGGCAAGAAGTATTTTCATAAAGGATTCTTTCCCCTGTAGATATATATGTCTGAAGGTCAGGCACATGCATTTAGGAAGTTAATAAAACTTACAGAAAGAAGCCAGTGTAATGAAGAGGTGAGGCATTAACGAAGCAACCTCATTCTCCTCATCCTTATGCTACTAAATTTTGTAGGTGTGTGGCATTCTTAGGGTTTATAGCTGTCTTTGTTTTTGGAAATAGGAGTATTATGGTGTGTATTATAACTTCTTAAACCATTTTCTCTGCGTCCCCAGCACCCAAGAGAAACAGCGCTGAACTTACCGTGCTGAGATTGCACTTTTTTGAGGCTGGAGTAACATGTTGTAACAGAAATCCAAGTTGATGAGAACATTTTAGTCGTGGTGCAGAAATGATCTGGAATCTTTGCTATGTGTTAGTGGCAGGAGCCGCGCTTCCCGGCACGCCGCGCTCGCGGAGGAGTGTGTATAACGCTTCGGGATAGAGGCAGGCTGTGCCTCATGGCTGAAGGACAGGCTGCCAGGATTTTGTAGCAGGTTAAATCCAGGAAAACGAGGGGGAAACTGAGCTATTAATCTTTTTCTTTATCACTTTAAGGTTTTAGTAATTCTTTGTGCTTGCTTATTTCTGAATGTGGTTGAAGCATTCTAGGGTCCTTAAAAGAAATGAAGGGAACTCGATGATCTCTTGAGGTTCCTTCCAACCCCTACAGTTCTGTGATTCCGTAGTTATGCCCATTATATAGATGAACATGTATATTTGTGTGTATGGGTGCATATTTCATGACTAAGCGATCATTGCAAACCTCTGTGATTAGATACATGGAGACAAAGACCCTGAATGTAGACTACAGGAGATGGGCTGCCAAGGGAAGCTGTACAAGTAGCAATGAGATTTATTGTACTGATAAACAGTTGCCTGACAGTATTGTGCTAAGCAAAGCCCACTCTTATTTTGGTTTTGGGGCCACTGGCATTGACTCTAAATGATGACAGTTTGGATCCAGCAGTGAATTTTATAGACAGGCTCTATATCTTTCTATTTTCGTGCCACTGATTAGGGTTTTTTCAGATATGGCTTAAAAAAAATAAATCTTTTTGTGACCTTTGCCTATGTTTGCCTGTGTATGACACTAACACAAAGCCTAAAATGAAGACTTTATCCTTTTGTCTGCCATACCTGTTTATATTTGGGATAGGGAGCTTACTTGCTTGAGTTCTCCATTATTGGCTTCCCAGTAGCAAGGGACTCGATGACAGATGCAGGTCCCTGTTATAGTATCAGTTTTAGATCTGACAGCTCGTATCTAATGCTAAAGTGCACTAAATCATGTTTTTCCCATAGTGTCCCACCTTAGGGAGGGAAGGTGCTTTCTCAGAGTGGGTTTCCAGTCTGTCAGCTGGTCTCGAAATTCTGTTGGTTTGCCATTTAAGTAGCTCTGCTATTAGATACCACCATGTCTAGGCATTTTTGATCACTTTTCTGTTAATCTTGAGGAATTCTTAATCCTCTTACAACCCAACGATGCTTCAGCATTCATGCTACAAGCAGAATGCAGTCGGTGATTGTGCTGCGGCTTTGTCTTTGTTATTAGCATGAGTACTTCTCTTGTTTTAAACTGGAGGCTCAACCCACTCGTGTTTGTCACAAGAAGGAAATTAACAGTAACAAAGTGACTTTCCTTAATTTAATAAATTCAAGTAGCTTTCAAAAAAAGCCTTAAGACAAATGTACCTCAGCATATTCTTAACAATAAACATATTAGTCTGCTCAATTCAGGCGAGAGTGACTATCTCATTTGTTATTTCTGACCAAGTGCTCTTCTGAGATTGGTGCAGAACTAATGTGTATGGATGAGAAGGAGGATAATCAGAACATCCACTGTCTCTTCAGCTACAAATTTAAAGACAAAAGTTGTAGCAGATAGAGTTTCTGATTGAAGTGGTAATAAATCTTATTCTGCTCTTGAACAGAGAAGGCGCTGAGGGTGAAGTGACTGGTAATGGTGCTGAATTTCATAGTACTAATTTCTGAGTATTTAAAACTGCAGTGGGCACTGACTGCTTCTTGGTGTAGGGCTGCAGCACTTGTGTATGCTGTGCTCTAGACAGCTGCTTTATGAAGTGTAAGGTATTCCTGGCACCTATGGGATGGTGGGGATTGCCCAGCAATCTGTGATGTAGATTATTCATAACAGGGCTTGATGCAGCAATGCCCAGGAATGCAAAACAAAAGTAGAGAAAAACCTTAGGGTTGAAGTTTCATCTGAGGTAATGGAAAAACGAGTTGGAATTTGTTGAGGATGAGGGAATTTCCTTAGTGAGCATCAGGAGCAGGATGAGATGCTGACCAGCTGCCTGGTATTGAGGGGTTTCCCTGCAGCACACTCCGCTGCTGACAGACCCGCCCGCAGGTTGAAACAACTCTGAACACCCAGGCTGCCTTTCTGTACCATCCTTGAGTAATGATTATGATTGTAAACCAGATATTAACGTGCCCCATGATGGGGAAATATTTACCCTCCTTCCCTTAGAAATTACGAAAGAATGCAGCCTGTTAGAGTATCTTGGGAACCGTGGAGCGGGAAGAACTGGGGTTAATGGGTTATGCTTTTGTCACTGATTAACTGTGGTGTTAAGGTGTGTGTCTGTATGGGCTCTGCTCTCCTGTGTGCTGCCAAAAATGTGCCTGAACTGGGTCACAAAGTCAATATTAAAGAATCAAGATTGTGCTGTACTTTTTTGGTGGTAGTGCCTGAGTGTTCCGGCTTATTCACACAAAGTAAGTGTGCCTCGATAGCGCTGCCCCGGGTGTTCATGCAGTGGATAAAGTCTTGTTGGGTCATGTCACTTGCATCATTCAGGTAAAATGGAGCAGAGCTAGATTGCACTGGGAAAGCTCTCTGGTGTCCTGATACAGTAAGTAGACTGTCTGCTGAACTGCAGACTGGCTCTGGGTTTTTGCTGATGTTCTGAAGCTTCTGCTTCCACTGTCAGAGATAAGATGCTATCAGCCACCTTTTAATTTTTTTTAATATATATAAAAACTATATTGCTATATTTGTTGTGGATTTAATTCTAAAAAGACATAAATGTAGTATAGTGTTCTTTGCTCCATCAGGATTTGTGAGAATTTCTCTCTTGATCAGCAAAGTGGGGTGCATGCCCCGGATATACCGACGGTTGCTGGGACACATGGGGGTGAAGTGGTTTATATTTATGCAAGATACTGTAGAAAAAAAGACTCAAAGAATTAGTTAGCCTTTCTTGTACATCAGTCTTTTCCTACCTTGGACACATCCAAAAGTGGATGAGTGGAAGAATTGGATTTTCTAGCTTTGTGTGACTGGCATGTTTTGTTCCCATCTCTTGGAATTCTGTGAATTCGGTGTTATTTGTACCTTCTCCCCACCCTCTAAATCTGCTTGCCTTTTTGAAGGTCATTTTCCCCACCCCATATGCAAACCAAGTCAAAGTCCATTCCTTGAGATTCAGATCTGCAGCTTTTGAAGATGCAGAGATTTTATTTTTTTTTCTCTGCCATTCCCAAATAATTTAAGCTTTTAAATGCAGAATTACAAGCAAACATTTGTGGGATAATGTGTTTTTTGCAGGATTTTTTTTTAATGCTTCTTTCCAGAAAACCGAAATGCTGTTAATGGTTGTTGCTAGAGACTTAATCACTGGGTAAGTGATAAGCATGATAGATAAGCATGAGTGCCCGTAAAAGCCAAAATTACTTTCTTTAAAAGGACCCAGAGATAAACTTTGCCTTGTTAGCAGTGATTTTATTTTTGCAAACTTATAGCTAGTTACTCCGAGGCTTGTACAATAGATCTACCCTTTGTTTGTAAGTAGCAAGCAGGTTATTTATGCCAAACTGGGAAACAAATGGTTTCCTTCTGGAAATCAGTGGAGCAGAGAGAGGTGTTTCAGAGGGAGCCCTTGGNGGGGTGTGGATGGGGAAAACCCCAGGGCATGCCCATGTTTGCTTCCACGCTCAGCCCACGCAGGATGCCGTTTGTTGTGGCTGTGTGTGTCAGTGTGAGATGCTCCTGGGACAGAGAGAGGGCAAACAGCCTTTGGTGGCGTTTTGGGCTGGAAGGGCTCGGTGTGGGGTTTGACAGCCACGTGCTTTTGGCAACAGGCAGGACTGGACGTTTACAGTTCCCTGCTGTTTCACTGGAATAGTGTGTTGCTTCTGTGGGGCTGGGGATGCTGTTATGGAGCCAGGGAGAGGGAGGGAGACTCGCTTGCAGAGCAGAAATAAAAGTGAATTTGCATTATTGAATCAGAAGTATTTTTTCCTCAAAAACCCACCGATGTTCAGTAAGACCAACCTTCTCACGGTTGATGTCCATGGAGTACAACTTCCTCCTTTCTCTGGGTTTCTTAAGTGAATTTGGATTTTGACTCTAGACTCTTGCATGTTTTGAAGTTTGATATGCAGCTCTGGAAATTAATTTGTCTGGGTGTAACAAGGGAAAATGAAGCTGCAGTTATATGTTGCATGAAGCTTGAGAGTTGACTTGCTCTCTGCTACTTGTCTGTTTGAGTTTTTTGCTTGGCTAGAATTGTGTCATTTAAAGGATGTGGAAAGCTAACTTCAGTTTCAAGGGTTTAATTAACTTCAGTGGAGCTGTGTGTGATTGTATCAATAGGCAAACACAAAGAAGTATGACTGACCCCTCTTTGATTAAATAATAAGTTTGCATTAAAAACTATTACTATGGAGAAATTTACTTTCCTTCACCTCACTCAAATTCTGGTTCCTATTACCATCTTGCATGTGTGCCTCCCAAAGACTTCTGCATTGCTCTCTGAGGCTACTTAATTGTTCTTTATCTTAAAAACTTATTTCACAAGAGTTGCATGAGCTTTCTAGTGCCCGAGGGCTTGTCTCCAGCACTCAGCAGCATTGTCCCTTTGTTCTCCAGTGTGTCATAGAGCACCTGAGCTGCCTCCCGTCAAGATTAATTTGGAATAGGAGCCTGCAAGTTAATGCCAATGGTCTTATGCTAAATGGAGACTGTGGGCTTGGATGGACATAGCTATGTCCTCCAGGATTTTAGGGAACAACAAACTATGAGTGTCTCTCTGCGGACCTAGTGGAAGAACACATTGTTTTCTCGCTTCATTTCACCCCATTTTTTCTCTTATTTTCCTTCCTTTCAAGCTAAGCCCGTGCTAACAGCAAGTTGCCATAATGTTTTCTCCTGTTTGGAAGCTCAAAGCAGTGGGGTAGGATATTTTGGATGCTACTTTGTAATTAAAACCCCTGAAGAACCAGAAGCCATGGGTTGCATTTAGATTGACCCTTTTGGGGTTATTCTCAGCAGAGCCTGGTTAGCAGTGTACTATGAACTGGAAGGGGTGCGCAGCTTGTTCTGGTATCTAGGGGAATTCTCTTCAATCTAATTATTTTCACATGATGAAAAATTTCTGAAGTGTAAGGTGTGTTAATAACCTTTCAGTACTGCTTCTCTTTGTGTTCTGCTAACCCTGAAAGTTCTAGTGTTGAAGTCAATGGGTGAAACATTAGGAAACTTCAATTAACAAAGACTTACAACATATTAATGAGTAACTCCCATATCTAGGAGTTACAGGATTGGGGCTGTTGGCTTTTGACTGCACCCAGGGCAGAAGGAGAAGAGAGCATCTCCCTGCCTGGACCTGTGCCACATGGCCACCATTCAACCAACACTGCTGGCTTTGGTGATTTATTAAAGTAACATTGGTTTCCTGTTTCATTATGCAAGTTGTCTGGTACTTCATTGCTTTGCTTATTATCAAAGAACAATACCAATTTATTTTTGTTGAGAATAACTTTCAGCCTTCCATTGCCTGAATGAGTTGGCAGAGAGTGGGAGCTGAATTATTTCGAAGGGTGAGGGTTCAGGATTAAATTGGATATGGACAACCTCACTCCTGGTAACCCCACTGGACCATCTCCTGCTGCATCAACAGAACTCCATTTCTCCTCCAGTCTGTGTAACAATCTGAGTCCCATTTCAGACAGGTAACAACACCCTGATGTTTTTCCTTTTAAACCATTTCATACATAAATGAGATTTACCGCTGCATCAGTTGGCAAATTCACCATGATGGGGATTCAGCACTTTCTGTCTAGATAAACAGAGACCCTGTGTCTTCCCACCCTAAAGAAAACCCCTCCTAGTACTCTACTGCATTGAAAGAGTCAGTGGCTTTGGTTCCTTAATGCTTTATTATCAGTGGAGATAAAAATCAGATACCTGGGGTAGGAGAGGCTTCTTTCTTGTAAGGTTGTTGGGTGCCAAAAATAGCTAGGTGAAAATGGAGTAATGAAATTTTTTTTTATTTTGTGTGTGCAGTTTCCTTTTTGTTTGTGGATTTTGGGTTGGTGTTTGACATTTTTCTATAAATTCCTATCTCAAAATAAGAGAAACCTGGGCTAGTATGTGATGTTCGTTTTCATAGAATCATAGAATGATCAGGGTTAGAAGCGACTCCCAGAGGTCATCCAGTCCAACCCCCCTGCAAGAAGCAGGGACACCCCCCAACTAGATCAGGTTGCTCAGGGCCTCATCCAACCTGGCCTTGAACTTCTCCAGGGATCCAGGGGCATCCACCACCTCTCTGGGCAACCTGTTCCAGTGCTCCACCACTCTCACAGGAAAGAACTTTTTTCTAATATCCAATCTAAATCTCCCTCCCTCTATTTTAAAACCATCACCCCTTGTCCTGTCACAACAGGCCCTACTGAACAGCCTCTCCCCATCTTTCTTGTAGGCCCCCTTGAGGTACTGGCAGAGCGCTAGAAGGTCTCCCCGGAGCCTCCTCTTCTCCAGGCTGAACAGCCCCAACTCTCTCAGCCTGTCCTCGTAGGAAAGATGCTCCTTTTCATGAAGCAGTTCTAGAAAGTAAATTAACTCTTGAAAATTTTACACCGTGTGGAAGTGAGGGATGGGGAAGCAAAACTTTAAATGAATGCTTTTCTCTGATGCTGAAAATTCTAGGAATTCCTAGAATTTTCAGCATCAGAGAAATTTTAGGTGGTAGGTTTTGGGCTGGGGTGGGTGTGGTGTTCTGGGTTTTTTGGGTCTTTTTGTTAATCATGCAGTATAGGCTCTTGGATCCTGCGAGCACTATGATAATAAAGGGCTTAACTTTCCTTTAACATGAGAAACCTCTCGGGCAGCCCTGCAGAGGTGCTCCCTTGCAGCGGCAGCTCCGTGTGAACGCCTGAGTCCCGGGGCTGAATGGGAGATCTCTCCGAAGCGCTTTCCCACAATAACACAATGAGCCACTTTGTTATTTCAGCGTCAGCCCGGAGTCAGGTTAGCGGTGAATGGTGACAGCAAAAGCGTTTGCCCTGCACAAAGGTGTGCTGAAGCCTTGTAGTAAGTGGAATTTGGTATGCATGCTTCTCGAGGGCTGCAGATTGATATGACAGATATTCCTTTATTTTATTATTTTTCCTTCATAGTTTAGTTAGTGCTAGAAAAAGCAAACCCAACCCCATTGATTTCAGGAGATTCTTTGCTACACAGGAACTCTAGAAGAGATAATCAAGGTATTTGTGTTGTTATTGCAGAGAAATTATTATTTGAGAGAGCAGAATTGAAGGGAAGGGTATTTATCACCAAATGCTGTGCTTATCAACATCTAACCATGATTAATACTTGGACTATTAAATGGAGGAAGAAAGCAAACATGAAGCACACCCCTTATCTGACTTGCACCTTTGTGCTAGAACTTCTCTTTGTGTGTGTCTCTGGGCTTGTGCACAGGACCACAGCCCCGATGGGGACTCCAGCCCCTAGGCACGATGCTAGAGAGCCTGTAAGGAGAGCATGAAGATGTACCCACTGGAAATGTCTGCAGGGTCAGGGCTTGAGTTGCAGGCTGGTGTAGATGTGGGTTGAAGGGGTTTGCTCCTCCTCGGGCAAATAGCTGGGATGACTTGGTGTTTGTGTGAAACAGCGTTTAAGCTTAGTGACTGACCTTTGTGGTGTGTGTTTCATTTGCAAATTGTGTTTGTCAGAGGTGGTATAGAGTGTAGAGAACCCGAGAAGGGCTATAATTTAATTAGGGAGCATGTGATGTTGCCTGTGTTGCACAAAGTGGCTCTCTGCCCTTAGGGGACTGGTTTGCACTGGGGGATGGAGAGCTCTGGGGACATTGCCATCCTCCTCCCCTTGCCCTGGCAGCACGAAGAGCTCTGTCTCCTCATGGTGAGCACTGTAGGATGTTGGTGCATCAGAAAGGTCCTCTTTTGTGCTTGTCCACTTGGATGTAGCTTGTGGTCTTTCAGAAAAGCAAGGAGATGAAAGAAAGGCACAGTTGGTAGTGTACTGATTAGCACCCAGAACTCTCTTACTCAAATGTTTCTGTGATGGTAGACAGGGAGGAGCAGATTATTTTGAAACGTTGATTGCTGCTTGTATTTCTTGGAATTGAGTAAATTAGTTTCCATTTAAAAAAATGTTGTAAAGTAGATTGCTATTTCAAGGAAATTGTGCCAGAAGAAATATTATAATTAGACATCTTTTAAATGTAAATGTTCAAATGAAAAAAATATTTAAACCCCAACAAAATAAAAATGTGGAAGAAAAGTATTTGGCTGCTGTTGTGCAAGAAGAGTTAACCTCGGCCTGTTGCTGTGTGGAAAAGTGCTGTGAAATACTGTGAGAATCCTGTGCCTGAAAACTCTTCTATTTTTGCAACCATATCCCTTGTGAGTCCCCCTCTTCTGTTGTGATTAATATGGAGGCAGGCGAGGAAAGAAAGCTGTGAAGGCTTGGAAGGAGGAGAGGAATATAAATAGCCAAAATGACTGGTTTAATTTTTAGATTGAAGAAAAAGCACAGAGAATCCCAAATGGTGAGAGTGAGTTGTGTACAGCTCTTGTCTGTTCCTCACTCTGCGCCAGTGGCGCGGGAGCGTGGTTTAGAATTGATTTGGATTGAATTCGCTGCTGTACAGCTATTTGTAGGAGTGGGAATACTGCAGAACCATTGGATTAGCTCCTCTGCCCATGGCCTTTTACTAGCTAATAGAACCTCAAGAAAATTTTGGGGGATCTACTTTGCTTCTGGTGTATTTGTTCTTTTACATCCAGCACCATTAGGTTTTCATCCGAACACAACTGCCTTTGGGGCATGTGTACGAGGGGGGTGGGTTGGCTTTTTCTACACAAGTTTTCACAAGATTCTCCTTTTAAAAGCTTCACTGTTTTTTTGTTTTTTTTTTTCCCTCTTGGTTTTCCTTTGGTAAAAGCCTCCTTTGTGCACCAGCTTGCTTTATTCTGGCATTTCATCAGAGCTATTATATGCTGATGAGTTGTACTCATGAAATAAGACACTCCTGCGTGATGCTGTTTGAGCTTATCTCCTGTTCCTCCTGATGCTGGGTTCTGGTATGTGTTTGGAGTTACTGGGTCATTCTGTTTCATCCCAAGGTTGAAACAGAGGCTTTTTGTTTGTTTGGGTTTTGGTATATTAGTTTGTCTATTCTTACATTGCAAACGGTTCCTATGAGAGGTATGGAGCTGGCTGCATCACAAAACTCTTCTTTAAAATAATGGAGTTGCAAATCTTTCAAAAATTAGGTGAAATTATAGCCCTAAAGAAAAGCAAACTGTTGAAAAACCACTGCTGTCTAGATAGCTGCTTTAATAATCTCTCACCACTGTTTGCTTTCCTCAATCCCCTATAAAATTGAGTACTACTGATAATTCTGGGTTTAGAGATGAAGCATACCATGGACATGTGTTTTCATTTAAAATAAAAACAAACCAGAGGGGAATAAACCCGATTAATTACAGTGGTTAAATTTTGAGAGGATGTTTATGTTTTTCAGCTCACTGGAGATAGGATCCAGCTCCTGGTGGCCTTGTTGTCTGTGGAATGGCACAGAGAGCAAGCAGCAGGCATTTTACCACCTCTTCAGAGCCAGTGAGCTTTGTAGGTATGCGTTCCCTTTAAATTGTTTTCGTCATAACAGATTTCTCAAATCACATCTATGTCTCCAGAATTGTTCTGAAGAAGCCTGCCTGTTTGGATGCTTTCAAATTAATCTACCTTGTTTGTAATTAAACCGTGAAAGAATGCTTTCAGGTTTCAATTGCCCTTCAGACGGATGTGATTTAACTAAACTAATGAACGCACATCAGACAAGACAAATTCCAGACTGTTTGTGCCTTGACCAACCATCTGTGTGCATACCTCCAGGTACTGCTCATGTCTCAAGAGGCTTTTCTACATGAGCAATTATTACCACTCCTTTTTGAATTCAAGTGGCAAGCCATGGCAAGAGCCTGCTGCAAGGAGCTATATTTACCGCTTCGCTTTTCAGTGAAAACATAATTGCCTTATTTATGTTTTAATTAATCTTAAATTTCAATGTGTGAAAATGCACAAGGGAAGCGGGTCTGTATCATCTCTTCCATTCATCAACAGTAACATGGAGAAGAAGGACCTCTCATTTGCAGCTTTCCTTGTGGGCCATGTATTAATTTTAAATTCTTAGGGTCCGAGTGTCTGTGTGTACAAACAGGTCTATGGGGGTGTGTATTTGCATTCCATTTGTACATACTAGTAATTTATTTCCTAGTTATTTTTCTCTCCTTGTTATTTTGGAGTTTGTTCAGAATATCTCTTGGAAAAAGCACCCATTCCTTCAGTTGTATAGTGATCAGCAGTGACATGATATGGCATACCAGACTTTGTCATGGTTCTTCCATTCCACATACAAATGCCTAGAAAATAGTAAATGGTTCCAGGAATATTTCCTTTTATGGAAGAAGAATAACATGTGTTGCAGGTAATGGCTGCTGCAAATGCAGAAGGATTTCCTTATTCTCATTGCATTTCACTGTATTTCTTCCCAGAAGTGAGATTTCCCCTAGAAATTCTTGCATGTTTCCTGTTTTCCAGGCCTGTGTTTCTAAAGCTGTGTCTGGCTTCTTGGTAGTGCTACGTGGGCAGGAGCCCTTGACTCCATTACATATGTGGCAAATCACATGAAGTGACTTAACTTCCTCTGTCCCTGGGCATAACTCATGTATTTGAGGGTCAGTATAGAGCAGTGGATGGGGGAACCTGTCTGCGTGCGAAATAACTGTGCAGATGATGGTGGAGGGCTTGGGCTGGCCATATTAGTAGGATGTGGTTTGGAGGATGTGGTTTGGAGGATGCAGATCAGATACCACACATACTTGCCTTCTGTGGTTAAAGAGCTGCCATGTCCTCTTTGCTGAACCTGGTTTACCTTAGCACAAGCCAGGGAAAACAGCTGATAGGTAGGAGAAACAGTTGCATTTTAAGTGACTTCTAGTCATTGAATGAGTTGTATCAACAAAAGGCTTGGGCTTTTGATATCATACCTGAACTTGCTTTTCTCACTGCTGTAAACTACCAAGGAAGTTGCTCATGGGTTGGATTACTTCTGTTGCATGGCAGCTATTGCATTCAGATGAGATCATCTAATATATGTGGAATGGTAGAAGAGGGGCTTATGTATATATATATATATANATATATGTATGCATATGTATTCTACCTACACATATATATTATATGTAGAAAGAGCTCAAATTAGAATGCATAGTTACCTGATAGTTTTTAAAAAATAAATGAAAACACATGGCTCTGAAATAAGCCTCTCCTTCTTTCCCCAAACTCAGTGGATGTGTCTTAGATTGTGAATAATTACTTGAGAAAACTTCTGTTTCAAGAAAAATGGGTTTTCTGGATGTAATAGATTCTGTCATCTTCAAATCCACTCTCCTTGTCTGTCTTTATAAGGAATGCCTTGGGTTGATTTCTTCAGTGGGGGACTGGACACGTACCATACATATCAATACCATGGAATTTCTAGGGCCTGTTGTAAAGGTGGGATAGCCTGTGGTTCCTTTTGGTGACAATTTATCTAATCCAGGAGGGAAGGTTGAGAAGTGGTGGGTCCTTTTTTTTTTAGATGGTTGCCATTAGAGAATAGTGTTTGAGCTTAATCCCATAGAAAGCAGTTTGAGAAATGGATGGTCCCCTTCAATGATGTGGCTGGTGGCCCAGAGGGCCTGTGGCTGGCTCAGGAGGCGGCTGTACCATGGGCTAGTTCTCATAAAATCCCAGTCTGGCACCTCAAAGCCCATCTAGTCTCATATCCTGCCATGGGCAGGGACACCCTCCACTAGCCTGGGGTGCTCTAAACCCCATCCAGCCTGGCCTTGAACCCTGCCACTGTGCCTTGAATCATGCCCAGGGACAGGTCTTGTAGACAATCCATGGGTTTGTGCCCTGTTTGAGCCTGTGTGTACATGTGTACATGCACTTCTGCACATGAACTTCCTCATGTTGAAATTATCTGGGTGGTGGTGGGGTTTTGGGTTTTTTAATCTGGAAAGAGCAAGTTCTTCCTTTAAAGTTTCTTGCTATGTGTGTGTTTCAATTACTTTCTATAGTAACACTGGGATTGAAGGTGATGCAGCACAGTCTTTATGCACCATGTTGTGGGTTTTTTTTCTAATCAGGTGAAATAACCCTAAGTAAGCACCACACAAGTGCAAAGGAGCATTTGGTACTGGATTTTTTGTTGTGTATTAAATAAGCCAGGATGTGGCTCTGCTAGGTATCAGAAAGCTTCCTGTTATCTTTGTAGTACTACTTTTGTAAGTCCAGATGCTTCTGATAAAAAAGCAGGACACTTTGTTCAGTAACTTTTAATGGTCTGCTGCAGAGAAATAAAAATTTAACTTTTGCAGAGAGCAATCATAGGACTGGAATATTGAGAGCTCCTCTTGCTTTTGCCAGGTTCACTGAATTTGCTGTAGCTGGAAGAGATTCTTCGGCTTCGTAGAAGACAAAGTAAAGGAGGGAAAAATAAATAGCAAACCCAAAAATGTTCTTGGCTTATGCCCCCCCCAATAGCATGGGTAAAACCTTCTAGGAAAAGTAGGACTTTGGTGTCTTGATGTGGTTCACACTGCTTTTGGAATTTCAGGAGAGCTCTGACGTAATCTGTTGGGTCATATTAGTTCACCATACATGGACATTGGCTTTTAGAATGTTACATTTTGTGTGTTTAAATTTTCTATCTAGTGCCATGTGCAACTAATTTATGTATTACTAATTCCCATATTGGATTAATTTAAGGAAATGGAGTCATCTCCACAATCTGTAGAAGGCTGCAGTATGGAATTGAAGATCAGGTTTGTAGCAGTAACTTGCAGACATCAAAGGTTTGGAAGTTGGGTTTGGGGAGACAAACATCAAGCTTGGATGGTTATTTCTTTTTCCTTGCCCTGCAGCAAGAATGGGAAGCTGTGATTTCCCCTATTCCTAGAGGTAACTAGGCAGGGAGATGCAGCCTCCAGCTCCCTGTTGGCGTTGCTGTGGTCAGCCCCAGCCAAACCCAGGGAATGTAGACGGGCAGGAAATATCTCTTTGAAATGTAAATACAGTCAGCTTTCTAGACGAAACCCCAAATTTTGAATTAGGACCTGAAGAAAAGCTGTGGGTTAGTGTTTGGCAGTTCATATTTTAGCAGAGGAAGAGTTCTCATATCCTGAAATACGACCTGGCTCTTTGAGTCCTTGTGTGGTGATTTCTTCCAGTGATGGTCCTGAATTCCAAAGGGAAAAGAAACTTGTATTCAGACCTCACCTTCTTTGTGGTAATCAAGTTTGCTTGTAGGAGCATCCCCTGTAGGGGGAATGCCAGGTTTAGCAGGGGTGTGAACACGTGGTGTATAAATCTGTTTTAAGTAGGATGGATGAGCAAACAAGCTATAAGAGTGTGCAAAGCCCTTTCCAAAGGTTTTGGCTTTGGTCTGAAGTCTGCCAGTCTTGCAGTAGATGTTTTAACCCCATCTCATCTAACTGCATGGGGTACATCTACAAGAAATACTGCTAAAATAAAGGGCCTGTTACCAGCCTGGCTGCTGGCATTGTCTCTGGCCAGCTTGGACCAGGCCTAGCAAAAAAAAGGACAACCTCATTTCTTTCAAATTTACCCCCCCCAAAAGTGAGGCAAGTGTAGACATGGCTGTAGTGACAAATCATTAATAAAGCAAAAGGAATGCAGCTGTAAAACTTTAAATAATGACATGTAGCAAATAAATGTCAACATATTGGTTGTTGTGCCTGGAATGGAAACATTACTAGGAAAATATGTAGCTTCAAGCTATGATCTTGGCACTTTTTTTTCCTTAAGAAAATAGCATTGACGTGATGCTTAAACTGTGTTAAAGCTGGGGCTTTTAGATTTGGGCTACAGGGATGTGTTTTTTATTTGGGGAAGGGGGTGTGTGTATTGTTTTACATGGGCTCAAAAGAGTTCCTAGGGAGATTGTGTTCTTCTAAAATATTTGTATATGAATATATATGTATACATACACAAAAACTATAGATATATGACTACATATATAGTCAGTGTACAACTGGAGATTGATTAAATAAGTCTGTCTCCACTGAAAGCTGCTCACTCAGTTTATCTCTTGAGCCACATAAAACCTAGTTCAAAAACTCACATGTTCTCTTCTTCCTCATAATTTTAAAGAAACAACCTGCCCCCACAAAACCCCAAATCATACTGTTTGCCTCCTTCCCTTCTACTCCCAAACCCAAGCTCTGTCCTGACCAGAATCAGAATTCTGTGAATACTGGTTGTGGACACAGATTTTTCTCAAAAAGAAAACCTCAGACTGTGAAGTAATGAAAACCAAAAACAAACAGAAAAAAAAAAGTTAAGGAAAAAGCTTCAAATATTGCAACATTTCAGAGAAAAATGTGTTGAGCAAAGCTTCTGGGCTGTAGCTTGTGTAATGTTTGGGTCAGAGCTTTGAATGACTAAGCCAGGAAGGCTTTGGTCACTGATGAATGCATCATGCTGGAACAGAGAGCTGATCCTGTGGGTTTGGGGGTGCTTAGCAAGTGCCCTTACTCCTCTGTGGGTGAATGTGCAGGATGGGCTGCTCAGGGTGGTGGAGGTGGTAGGACTAAACCATTGCCAGACTCTTGGTGCAGGCAGGAGATGGGACTTGACACATGGTTGTGGATGTACCATCCTCATGACAACCGTGTCTCAAGTTTTCTGTGAACTCCTGTCCTGTAGTTGAGTCACAGATGAAAGGAAGGATTTCCTTTAAGGGTGGATGAAAATAGATTGCCTCTGTTTATGTCTCAGTTGAGGTGATGATAAGGAAAGTGGTGTTTTCACACGGTAAGAACATTGGGGAGAGCTGTGAGAGTTGTGCTAAATTTGGTACTGAGTTAATTTAAAATGCTGGTCTATAGATGTATTGGCTGAAGGTAATGGGGCTAAGCTTGCATGTCTTAGGAAAAACAATGTGCTTTTAGTCTTCTGGTGCTACTTAGATGTGAAGGAGGCCCATGTGGTAAGAGTGAAAGGATAGATGTGGGCAGCCTCTGCTTTGAAACCACACAAGAGGTGGGCTTCAGCAGCTGGACTAGCAGTTCATGGTCACATCATATGGTTGCTCTGCAGGTGACAACTGCAGCGAGGAAGAGGTGGATGAAAATGAAGACAATTGTACTTCAGTACAATTCCTAACTTTGTTGAAAAGCAGTACTTTTAAAAAGTAAGGTTAAATCCTGGCAACACCTAGAGCAGAGCAGTACGAGGGTGTAGGTTTGCAGCCTGCTCCATCCCTGCAGAGGTTGGTTCTGCCCTTCATCCCCTCTGGAGCAGATGAGTTCAACTCCTGGTGTAGCGCTCTGTGGTCAAGCCTTCCCTGTAAATGCTGGATCCCACAATGTTTCCCTTGTAAGCAGGGATTTCCCCCTTGCTCTCTGACAGGAGTTTCCTTCTCTGTGCTCTAGTGGTCTTGTGCTCTGATGTCCTGGCTGTCAGCAGTCACCTGCATGGATTCTTCCTTATGTGAATTTGTGATGTATGTGAAGTTATTTGGGAGGACTTTGGGATTCTCTGGCATAAGAGGTGGTGGATGCTGGGTTTGTTTGGTGGTTGTTCTTAGGAGTTCCTGTGCAGAACTCTAGATATATGATATGATTAGGTCATACATCTTATCCACTAAGGAACTGGGTTATTGCCCCATAAAACAGTGCGATGGCAGTCTTAATGCTGAATTAAATTTGCTTTTATAAAGCAATCTTCCCGTGGTTTTAGTGATGCTTACATATTGCATCATTAACTGGTAAGGGGAAGATGTGCTGGAAGGGCTGTGTGATTCTTGAGGAATCTTGAAGTGGAATTTTTCCATCCTGCTCTGTGTCACGTTAGGTGTTCAGAGGATGGGGATCTGCTGTGCCTCTCCTGCTCCAGTAAAAGCCTTTCTCCTATCCATCCCCATTGAGTGGAAATCCAGTGCTTGCTCTTGTGTTACAGGTGTCAGTTCTTGCTATTTACAGAGCCCTAGAAGGGAAATGAAGGTGTTTAGCTTTGAAATGTGGGTGTTGAGTGAAACAGATAAAACAACTATGCAGATGACAGTTCCAAGAGCTGTGGTACCAAGCAGGATTCTGATTTTGAGGAAAGCAAGTTCTCACTCCGAGTGTCTGGTCTGAGAACTTGCTTGTTTCAGCTGTGTGATGAGGGCTGGGCACTATAATAGTGGGAAAGATTGGAAGTCTGGCTAATTGGTTTTTGGAAGTCTTGCATGGAAACTTGACTTTCCACGCTCTTGATCTAACAGTCAGAACCTCTGTTTGCTACCTCCAGTTCCCATCTGCATCCAGTTACAACAGCAGGTGTCCTGCTACCTTAATGGCAGGTGACCTTTTAAAGTGCAAGGGGGTTTTCCAGGGTCTTTAACTGATGTATCTTTTGCAGGAAGCCCGTTGAGGACAATTCTCCATGAATGTACGTCACAATGATGATGACCGACCAAATTCCGCTGGAGCTGCCACCATTGCTGAACGGGGAGGTAGCCATGATGCCTCACATCGTGAATGGCGATGGATCACAGCAGGTCAGTGAGCTCTGCAGTAAAGGGCTGGCTTAAATAAATGCTTCCTGGGCTACTGAGGGGTTTTAAAGATGAGGGAGATGGTTTTCCCTAGCACTAGGGAGGGCAGAGTATTTCCTGTAAGGTAGAAATCTGCCCTTGCACTGGGAAGACATTAAATGCAATGGTGAAGTGTATTGTGAAATTCAATGTGATTATTTGCATGTGTGTTCATTGAAGTTAAAATAATGGGATTGAAGTAATGGCTGCAAAGGCTACATGTTGGTGGCCTTTGCAGAACATTAGTTTCGTGATGTACTTGGGCTACCTGTTGTCCAGGAGTCATGCTGGTATCTGTGGTGAGATTTTTAAGAATTTAAACCAAAAATGCTAAGATTGTATAAAGGGGAAAGAAGGCAAGAAATGGAGAATTGAAGACAAGAGACCTGTGATGGCTGCTGTACTTTGCTTACTGAAGTGTACTGATCCCAGCAGTCCTATATCTTACTCAGCACTTCATTATAAACCTTAGAGGAGCAGAAGTGAATTTTGAGTGGGCTTTTGAGGGAAGTCACGTTTATAGCTGCTTTCCTGTTTGTCTGGGAGATACTCTAACAAGGTTGAGCAGAAGTGAGTAGAGTGACTACAAGACCATAGCAATGCTTTCATGTCAGGATACAGCCTGGAGGTGCAAGGTGGTGGTTGGTAGGTTCCCCAGCCTGTCATCTTGGGCTACTCTTTCTCTTTGGGGAACACCTACCACAGCAGTTTTTCTGTGCTACTCAGTTTGGCTCCTTCCTGACTTGAGACATTTCAATAGAGCATTTTATCCAAGGTAGAAATAAGCTTCATTCTATTCACTTCTGATTGGTTTGACGATTTGTTCTTCCCTCCAAGTTGTGTTTTGAGCTAGACCAACCTTGAGAGGAAGAATAATTTCTGCTTTTAGAAGTTTCTAAGTCTGTTTGCTTATTTGGATTATCATTATGATATGGATTTTCATTGCTGTGATTCTGTGTGAACACAGAAATGTGTTCATTTCTGCATGGTGTGTTTCACCTTGAAAAATTAGAGAAGAAAGCTTTTAATGGCTCTTATTTACCAAGACCAATATCAATATGCTTAAGTGAAGGAACAATCCTACTGATACCGGATACCCTTTCTGGAAACCAATTATCATGTTAGACTGTCTGGTGGGTCCCTCTATTAGAGAAAGAGTAAGTGAAATCTTCCAAGTCCTCCTTTGAGATGGGCCTCTAAGTCCAGTTTTGGAATTTCCCTATCAGTGGTGATTCAGCAGCCCTGCTAAGTGGATGCCTCAGTGTTGCCTCTAACTTCTCATCTAACGTTTTGGAGAAGAAGGATTTGCTGACGTACTGGAAGTGCATTAGTTCTTGCCTTTGCAGTGCTGTGCAAATGTGACTCAGCAGAACAGTTCTGGGCCAGGTTCCTTTCCTGTGTAAATGCTTGTTGGATGATGCTTGTAGACCTCATCACTTTATCTCTTTAAGTACTTGTAGCTGGAATATTAGTTTGCTTTGAGACTTTTTTTGGCCTCTCGTCTGGATGTGCAAAGCTTAGCTGGCTTTGTGCTTTTTCACTTCCATCCTAATCCTGAAGCTTTAGTTGATGCCTTTACTTTTTAAAGTAAAGTATGGTTCTGAAGTGGGATGGATTTGGAATAAATGCTTTGTTTGATCTTTGCACATAGCAGCAGAAAATGGGCTACAGTAATTAACATGAGCTGTATATATATAGTGTAGAAGCAAATGTTAGGTGATTGTTGAAAAGGATTTATCTTTCTTATTTGTAAGGCAGGATCAGCCTTCAGATTAGATTCACATAAGAGTGACTTCCTTAATAAAGATGGTTTATCACTCAATAAATGGCAGCTTGTTTTATAAGGACACATGCTTTTTTCCAGGGTGTAATTACAGTCTCTGTTAGAAGCTGGTGGTAAGAAAGCATCACAGCTCAGCTGGCAGGAGATGAGGCTTGTGGAGTTCTCCAGACTGCACTGTGGCCTGTACCTCGTGCCCTGGAGCTGACAGCACATGGTCCTGATGAGATGCTCTGGGTGCACTTGCCATTGCCCACCCTGATGTGATACTGGATATGTGAAGCCTCAGCTGTGCCAGCCTGTTAGAGCTGTGCTCTGTTGTACCTGTGAGCACTGAGCTTCAGAGGAGAGATATTTTCTCAGAAAACCAATTCTTAGATGTGTAGAAGAAAGCAAGCTGGACCTTTGCTTTTGCCAGCAGCCAGGTGGAAAGCAATGCTGGTAAACAGTCTTATAATGTAAGACAATTGCATAGGAACACTCAATTATTTTATCTTCCTGGGGATAAGTGCTGCAGAGCTGTACAGGACAGAGCTAGGAATGTCTCTGCCTGCTTGACAGTAATCCCTCTTCTCTGGCTTATCCAGAATGGCATTTCTAGTCTTGGCTTTATTTTTTTTTCTTTCTTTTTTCTTTTCAGTTTCCCACACTTAATTTCCACTACTGCTGACAGTATTTAATGCTTTTATGTCCCTTCCAGAGCTGCCGCTTACTCTGTTTCAGCTTCTAATCCACTTGTAACTCCTGTGGGGATTCAGGGAGTGATAATTAACCTTTTGGTCCAAGAATTTCAATGTTTTCCTGTAGGTACTCCACTGCAAGCTTTCAAAAGCCTTGAGTGTGAGGTGGAGAGGCATCTAGCTGTGCTGTAGCATGTCTGTACAGAACGCTGGGTGATTTGCTTGGGGAGGTTTTGTTTCGGCGCGGTCCGCTCGCTGCACCTGCAGTGCCGTAGCGAGCTTTCTGCTTGCCCGCTCTTTGTAAAGCTGTGTTTACCAAACCTTGTTGTTTCAGCCCTTGGCTGGAGCCCAGGCTCTGGATGTCAGTGCTTTGTGTTCTTGTTCTCGTCTTTTAAGGTCATAAACTTTGAATAAGGGAGATGAGGGTACAGCTCAACAAGGAACAAGGGTTGGTACCTCCTTGTAGCACCAGTTTGTGCACCTTGCACCAGCTTGCAAGCGTTCACCTGGCAGGGTTTATTCTGTATGAGCACAGCAGCTGAGCTGAGCTTTGTGCCAAAACTTGGAGTTAGTTCTTCAGACTTTCCTGAAAATTTTTAGATATATTTGCAGAAATACTCTTTTTGGGGAGGAGAGGGGATACTTGGATATGGAAAGCTTATTTATAACCGAAAAACATCTAAGATACCTGACTTGAGAGGCTTTCACAAACGGATGTCAGGCTAATGATATTTCCTTCTGTTTAAATATACTGACTTTTAAAGCAAACTCAGCAGTCTTAGATATTTAGACCAGAACAGATGGCAGACAAGTTGTGGAGTTAACCGACAGGCAGCGTTTGCTGTCTAGGAAGTCTCTAGAAGGAACTCCCCTGAACGAATTTCAGTATGAGGATACTGGGGGCAAGCTCCATGACAGCTCTCAGCAATATGTTTATTTGTGCATGCAGTGAAACACAGAAGTCACAAAAAAATTATTAATCTTAAAATGTCTGGCTTATCAGAACAGTTTGTTACACAGATATACTGATTTATTTATTTATTTATAGCCCCCCCCTTTTTTTGAGTAATCTCTAATTACTTCATGCCTCTTTTCTGTCCTATGAGGAAAAAATGGTTTGTTAAGCTCAGAATGCTACTATAAAAGCATTAATTTTTAAAAGCCATTGTTTTGTTGTTTAAGATGTAGCATGTTCCCTGACACTTTTTATTGAAGATAGGTTCATGGTATCTATCCTACCTGGTGGAAAATATTCCTGAGAAGAATAATAGGATGCAGGATGGTATGGATGGTTTGGTCCTTCCAGTAGGATAGAACTGGAAATGAATCAGGATCTGGGGCATAGTCTTCTAAAGCATAATAAAGAATGAACCCAAGGGATTACTCTCCCTTTGGGGTTGGGTTGTTTTGTTTGGTTGGGGGGTTTTGGGGTTGTGTGTTCTTTTTTTTTCCAAAGATGCAGTATATTCCAAGATTGTTGCACTGTAGAAACTGTAAACACATTAAATTTTAATGATTTAAAGCATTATGTGAGGAACCTGTGACTGGATCCCAGTTGGTGCCTGTGATGCCGTGTCCTTCAGTTGTATGAAGCATGGTATAGCTCAACAGGGAAGGGAAAATTGTGTTGGAAAAGGCTTCAGGCAGGGTTTAATCTGCCAAAGCAGTGCGAGTGCCTGTTTGACCTTAGCAAGGCAAAGGTTCCCATAAAGTAGAAATATTTTAAATCAAGCATTGGATTGTACTGCATTGCATGGATGCAAGCTTGAAAAACCCACTCATGTAAGTAAACTAATATTGTATACAGTAGTATGCCCGTGGTCCTTATCAGGGAGCACTTTCTGTCTTTAGATGAGACTACCCACAATGGGGGGTGTGTGTGTATATATATATTTCTATATTCCTGAACCTAAGCTTTAAACCTGTGTGAGACTTCACTGGCAGGTTGGTTAGTCTCTTGCCCTGCTCCTAGGCACCACAGTGGGATAGTGGGAACAAGAGGGATGCAAGTGACATACATTTGGCTCTGCACACAGAGCATTTGTTACCAAACTGGGCGTGTGTGTGATTGTAAATATTTATAGTAGCTATGCAACTTAGTAACATTTAATCAGGCTTAACAAACATGACTTTAAATAAAATAGAGTAACATTCTTAAAAGCAAAATAAATGCAACAAAAACAAGTGCTCTAGGGAGGTAGCGAGCTTTCTCATAGGTAAGGGGCAGGAGGTAAGGCTGGGCTTCAACACCAGGTGCTGAAGCCAACATCCCAGAAGTTTTTAGGGAAAAGAAAGAGCCTTTGGGACTGTGTGCTGACACCCTACTTGGAGCTCTTACAAGCTCTAGCTTTTTGGATGTGAGGGGGCCAGGGGACTGTGATACAGGCTGGGGTGTCCTTGGTCTTCATCCCTGTGGTGCTGCCAGAGCCACCGAGCAGCACGGTGGGCTCAAAGTCACTTGATGAGCTCCCTCCTCTTGCTGCTCCTCTCATAAACATGCACACTTGGGATGATGAATATTGGAAGAGACATAGGGCAATTAAAGATCGTCTGTGTTTGTTTTCATTAAAACAAAGACGTTATCTTTAGACTTTTTTATTGCTTTCCTCAGATTTTTAATTAAAGGCCTCAGAAACAAGGCGTTCGCGAGATCCCTTGTGTAGACAGAAAAGAGAAAAGCTCTGTTCCAGGCTGCACAATATGGTTTTGCTGTTCAGGAGGATGTGGGAAAAATCAATCTTTGAATTACTTTGACATACTTAGTGTGTATAAACAAAAGAAGTCACAGTGTGCTTCATTTGTCCCGGGCAATTGGGACAAATCGGGGACGTTGGTTGGAAAATACCCAGCATCTAATTCTCAATGTGTGCTGGCTTTAATGGCTTGACCTCAGCTCTGCGCCTCGTTAGTCGGTGCTTTGTGATTGCAAGCGCTCAGGGGGTTGTGTGTGGAAGGGTTTGGATGCTGGGGTGGATCACAGGGACAAACCTCCTACCCCAGCTCTGGGTGGAGGGGAGGGTCTGGGGTTGGATTGCAGCCTGATGGGAAGGGGTTGGTCTCACTCTGAGACCACCTGGGGGATGTGTGCTGAGCGTCCTCCCACATCAGTCGCACATCAGCGCTTCCCATTTGCTCTTGACACAGCTGCCTTCCCCCAGCAACAGCCTGTAAGGGTTTTCTTCTGTTCCAAAGGTGGCCAATTTGAACATCATGGCAGAAGAATGTCTTTTAATATCTGCAGAACCTATTTTTTGTTAACATTTTGCAAATACAGTACTTTATCCCAGTGTAGTTCTTGTCTGAGTGTTAACTTTTAAGTCCATTATGTGCACTGAAGGTTACTGGTTTGAGCATGTGCTTTTTCTGAACCACTCAAGCTGGAGCTTGATTTCCTCACTGTTGTGAGAAGCTCTGCACAGCTGGAAGTGGCCAAGAACATGACCTTTTCAGCTACACATAAAGGTTTGCTGGCTTTGCACTCTTCTTGCTCCTTGGTAAATTTTTCTGAAATTCTGTTTAAGTGAGTGAATTTCCCAGATGTCGGTGTTCTTTCTGTGGCACAGGAGAACACAACTGAAGGTGGAGATCAGGTGGGCTGCCATCAGTAAGTGCAGAAGACCTACTTAGTTTCATAGAACCCAAGTTCATTGACATCCTTGAAAATACCCTTCTGCTCATCTGTGTATGTATATGTCCCAGTTACCAATAAAACCAGCTCAGCTATGGCTTTCAGCCTTGTGAAGTGTAGCAGATGAGATGGTACAAATTGTATGCAAATTCATAAATGTGAATTTATGAACACCGAAATGTGTACTCAAGAGCCCAGAAACCAGGAGCAGTTTTGCTGCATTTTAGGTAAAAGCCACGGGGGAACTTGTTGCAAATCCTCAATTGAGAAAATAGACGACTCTTTCCTGGCAGCAGCATAATTTTGAAAAGATTTATAGTTTACTTGCACAGCTAATAGTTGAGAAGTGTTACCCTTTCAAAGTATGTAATATTTAACCTTGAAACAAGTTCCTGAGTGAAAATATTTTGTGTTCTCCTGTCTGGACTGTAAAGTTTGGGCAAAATAACGTCGTCGCTACTGCGCGTGGGCTGAGCAGAGCTGGTGGCTGTTATCCCACAGCAAGCGGTGGGGAACTTCACTTTCCAACCAACTTGATGTGGTGCTTTGTGATGGTAACTAGTGCTGAGGGGTTTTGATGTAAATATGAAATCTTGAAGATGTACTCTGGAAACTGTAAGGGGTTATTTCCACATCTGTAACATTATAATAGAAGCTACTGCATATACATCTTGCTCTTCCTATGACTCGTATTGGGGGGTGAAGCCATGGTGGCTGCTGATCTTTGGGAAATGAATTTACTGATGGAACAATTTTTGTGTTAAACCTGCACAGTTATGCAGAGATAATGCTGCTTTAATTTCAACCCTGAAAAGCAGCAGCTGTGTTTGGGGATCTGGTCTTGAGAAGGGGTTTGTAATGTGGAAAGCCAAGGAATTATTTGGAAAGCTTGGACTGGTGACTGACCTTGGCCAGGACCATCCTTGAAAGGGAATTTGTACATCATACTCTCTTGATAACCAGCTCTGGGGTGGCCACTTGGCTCTCATTCTCAGTCTTCTATCTGCCATTAAGTTCAACCCCCTGAAAAGATGGAGCTTTTCTGACTCCACCCACCCACCCACATACTCTGAGGAGCTGGACCAAGTTCTTCTAAAGGTGTGATGCTCTTCTAGGGCACCTGATTGATGTTAATCCACTGCATTAACAGGAAACCCTTTAATGCAAATGAGTGAATCAAATATCTTTATGATTCTTTTCCCATTTGTGTTCAGGTTTCTGGTTTGTGAGTTGAGTTGGAGTTTTTGTGAGCTGAGTGACACTGCTTTGCTCTGGGCTTCTTTGGCCCTGATGCCCATATCCTGTTGTGGATAATCCACGCCTATTCATGGCAAAGGCACTAAAATGCTGCCACTTAAATGTCGATTGTTTGGAGATTAGGGATGGAATGGCTTTGTGCCTCTTATCTTTCCTGAACGATTTACTGTGCTCTGTATGCTGGATCAGATCCACCCTGATCAGTGCTCATGGAGAAATTTATTGTTGCAGACAAAATAATGGCTTTCCGGTGTCATTTTTCTGATTTCCAGCTTGTGCTTTAAAAATGTTGCCGGAATAATGGGTTTCTGTAGGATTACTGTAATTCAAAAGGTCACCTAGGCAATAATTATTTTATGCATTTAGCTTAAGGAATTCAGAAACACAGCATTAATTCAAATTCCATCTTTCCAGATTGAATGATTAAAATCTGCATGCAAGTGTCACAGAATATAAAAACCAGACCTCAACGTTGAGAGTTTTCACAAAACCCAAACTTCTCAGTGCAATCCAGACTGTGACTGAACTTCTGATGGTGCATAGTTAAAAGAAGTGGGTTTAATTTATTACAGTAAAAGTTTCCCAGGTAGCAAGAGCAGGGGGTAGATGATCCGTAGTTCCCAGTAAAACTCTCCGTTAAAGAAATAAATCTAATTCATAAGTTTTGGAACCATGATTTTAGACATGTGAAAATTAATAAAGATCAGTAGAGTGCACACTGAACTGAGGTGGGTTTTGGTGCTTCCTGGTCTTTGTAGCATTGCTGTCTTCTGCAGAATGGAGTGCTGGCTGACTGGTTATTTTGATTATTTAAAAAAAATAATATCTATTAATAAGTAGCTAGTGACTGGTTCTGTGTGTGTGTGTGTGTCTGTGGATTTTGCATCACCCTGATCTCCCATGCATAGGACTAAAGGATACCTGTTTGAAAATGTAGTGGATTGACTCCCCTGGTACTGCAAAAAACTTTGATTCCAATGAAGTTGAAGTCCTAGTAAGGCTGCATGCTGCTTGCTGGAGTTTGTGCTGTCTGCTCTCATGTCTGGTATGAAGATTTGTGTCCTTAGCATTTGGCCAAGCTAAACACACTGTCTAGAGTTTTGTGGTGAAACCTGAAGCTATAGTTCTTACCTGCACACAACTGAGTTACATCTTTATTTCAGCTCTGAAAATTGAGATGAGTAGGTAGGCTTTAAATTTCTACTGACTCCTGAACCACGGTGGTACCCAAAGATGTGGAGAACCAGTCTGTTCCCTCCCTAGCATACTCTTTGCTAGTAGGGATAACACAGCTGTTGGATTGAGGAAATTGTGGTTTTGAATATCACAGTGAAACAAATGTGTTCTTCTTTTGGCAGGTCTTTTTGGTTCAAGTTAATCCAGGTGAAACCTTTACAATAAGGGCTGAGGATGGAACCCTGCAATGCATCCAAGGTAAGAGGATACACAGGCACACAGATGAGCATTGCTTGCATTATGGAAAACTTATTCTTTTGCCTCTCCAGAGCATGATATGCAGTTTGAAAATACAGCCAAGCACTTCAAAGTGGGAAGTTGCAGACCTGTCTGCTGTACGTGTTATAGGACTTCAATATCTTGGAATGAGTCATGACGTCCTTCAAGTGTTACTCAGTCATCTGTCAGTACTTCTGTTCTCTGTTCTCTCTCTCAATGTATATATGCAGAATTCCTTATAACTTGATAGTAGTTAAAAATGAGATATCAGATGTTAGATTGAAAACTAGTAACAATTAAGTGGAGATTGGGAGGAAAACCTATTTTGTTTTCACTCGAAGGGATAGGGAATGATCAGGGAAGTACAGACATTGCAGAGTGCTTGGAGAAGTCAGATTGGTCTGGGGCAGAGTTTTAAATCAGTTCTTTAGAAGCAGAGCTGGTTAATTATGCAGGATTGAATAAAGCATTGAAGCAGCCTTTTGATAGCTATTTTACCTCTCGGTAAAACTGTGCAAATATGATAAAAAGTCCTTGTGTTTTTTCTAAGAGAGCTCACACAATCTTTTAACAGGTTGAAGGGAGAAGTGATGAAAGACCTTTCAGATTGTATATGAAGTGCTGTGAAGAGGGTTTCTAGCTAGTAGCAAAGACTGCTTTGAAGTGAAGCTGATACTACCTTAGGTGTAACGCTCTCTGCAGTAAATAGAAGGTTAAACCAAAATTGAAAAATAGACTTCATGTAGCTGTACTGTTATCATTGAAAACAGTATTAGTTTTGAGCTTATTCAATAACCTCTTTGGGGTGGTTTTTTGTTTATTGTTTTGATTTTTTTGAGAAGGGAGGTAGGGCATGTTGCCTCCCTCATCCTTTCCAGATTGTGCACCATCAAGCAGCAATCTCAGTGGGCTATTTATTTTTTCCTAAACATGTAATAGGGCGAGGGGGCAGTGGGGAATTCACCTTAATAAATAACAATTGTAAAGCAAGTGAATTGCTCCTGGATTTTGATTGTCAATTTCAAATCCGCTCAAGACTTTTTCTCAGACTGCGTCGAATGCTAAAATCAAACTGCTCAAGGATAACGATGCTTTTTGTTAAAATCTTCATTAGAAGAGGTCACCTTATCCAACCTTCTGCTGAAGGCAGGGGTGGTGTCAGAGGTGCATTGGGTTGTCCACCACCTCCAGAGGCATGAAGTCCTCTGAAGATGGAGGCTGCTCCCTGGGTAAACTGCTCCTGGGATGCACAGTCCCCTATGGAAGAGTTTCTCTTTTATGAAATTTCCCATTTTTGCTGTCTCTGCTTCTCTTCTGTGCTCTCCCCATGTATGTAAGCAATGGAGAGTTGGTGGTTGTTGCTTGGAATTTCATCCCCATGGAAATGAGGAATTAATAGTTGTTTGAGATAGACGTTACAGAAGCTTCCCTGAATGCCATCCAGGATTATTTGGTCTTGATGAGCAATAATAGCAGCAATTTAAAACTGCTTGTTAAGATTTATAGCCAGCATGCTGTGTGGTAAGAGATTGGTTCACGTGGCAATTAACAGAGGAATAAAGCTGGCTACTTCTTTTATTTGAGATGAATGGTTTATATTGGTTAGTACATTAAAACTTTCCATTATAAATAAAATTATGACACCATTTATTTATACTTTTTTCCATGGTCAGAGTGTTGTTCAGACAGTATTTTAAGTGAACACAACTTGAAAGAAGCCTCCTGGTTCTGTATTCCCAGCAGCGTGATATGTTTGTGCCAGTGGGGTTGGTTTGTACTCATCATCAGTCTTTCATAAAATTATTTTAGAGTTTTTAGCATCAAGTTTTCTCCCTTTTTATTTTGATAGAGCTGCAGAATTGACCACCAAAGAACACATGTTTATTTGTATGTGCTCTTTGAAGCTTGGTCTGGAAATTCTGATACTCTCTTCATGCTAAAGCTTCAGCTCCTGCTTCATTGTGAAATCCTTGATGTGGCTGAAAAAAGTACATGATTCCAACACAGAAGAGCACCTGACTGTGTTGTGTTGCTTCTTTCCTTTTGGTGAAGCTGTGTTCACAGTGCACTTGTGGGACATAAATACCGTTATTGATGATCAGTCATGGAATAAACTGTAATCAGTGACAAACATATTAGGATGCAAACCAGTTCTGGTTTTCTTTTTATCTGAGGTTATTACAAGAGATAAGCCTATTTTCTGTGCAGTGGTTTTGGAAATTACACACCCCCTTGATCCATAAAAATATCCTTTACCCCTTTCGCCCTCCCCCCGTGGTAGAGTAGCCTGAATGTCTAAAGTTTATTGTATTCTCCATATGTGGGGCAGCTCTGGGGCAATAATGATGTGCTTTCCTTTGCTCCCACACTGCACTAGGATTAGCAACAACTTTAGCCCTGTGTAAGGCAGCATGAGTCTCTTTGGGCAGGGTGTATGTCTGTGAGGAGCTCCCCACTGAACAGATGATTCTCACTTTTTCCTTACTGCCACATCGTCGGTGTTATGACACAAGATGTGCTTCTAATAGGATTCATTGATATTCACCATAAAGACTGTCTTCTATTATGAATTGTGTCATTTTCCTGAGCTCAGGGTGTGCAGACTTACTAAAAATCTGTGAGATGTCATGACTTGCTTACACTAAATCGTTGAGGACACATGAAAGCTTCTCTTTTGGCATGCAGCCGTTCTGCAGGCGCTGCTAACTTCACCTCTGCAGGGTGCTTTTTATCTTTGTGCAAGCATTATTTATATATGGCTTTTGGAGAAGCTTGAATTCTCCAGTTTGTGCTCCTGGAGCCTGTTTCAGACCATGTGAACCATCCAGGACCCCTCTGGCTCCGTGGTGATGGTGTATCTGGGATGGGTGGTGATAATATGTGTTGGGTTGTTGCAAAATAGCAGAGATAAAGGCAACTTAGTGAATCTCCATTGTCTTCTCAAGGTTGGAGGGATGCTTGTTTGAGGAAAACCTCAGTGGAATATAGAATCATAGTGTTTTTAAGGCTGGAAATGACCCCTAAGATTTAAACACCCTGAAGTGTAATTATGCACTAATTGAGTAATCACTGTTGAAAACCAGATAGTATAGATGTGCATTTGAAGGTCTCTGTTGTTTTGGATTAGTGGAGAAATCCTAAATACAAAACCTTTTTTTCCAGTTCCTCAGGGCTTCATCTCTGAAGTAATCAGTGAAACCTTTAAAAATAAAATACTCGAACTCCCAACTGAGAAACCAGTCTCTAAAACTGGAATAAATATGTCCTTTCAGCTGAACATACAATGTGTTAGAGTGCTGGTTTGTACTTGGATGTAACCAGAGGTGACTTGTTGAAGATCCCAGAGATCTTGGTGAGGGGCTGGATAAAGCAGCTCTGGGAGAAGTGCACTGGTGTCAGTGGGCAAGAAGAGGGTCTGTGCTTNGGCACCCAGGCTAGGCCCAAGGCTTTGACCCCCACAGAGGCACCGCTTTGCAGTTAAAGGATGCCTTAATTTGATGATTTGGAGAGATGTTGTGTATAAGTGCTGTGTCATCAGTGATTTTCAAAGCTGTTCCTTTCACATAGCTTTGACAGACAGTAAATACTTCATAAATGTGTCTATACTTTAAATGCTTCATTTCCTCTTTGCGTCTTTCCACTTAATTTTTCACAAACTCAGGACTCTGCTGTTGCAAGGAAGGGACAAGGGCAAGACATATCCTCAGCTGATGCTTTACTCAGCTGTAACTAGACTGTGTATTCCCTGTTCTTTGGGGTAACCATGCTAAATGAAACACAGGAGAGGGGGAGAAGGTGGATCTAATCAGCTACAAAATGGCACTGAAACTACAGCACTGCATTTGAAAAACAGATATTCTGCTTTCTGAATTTTAAGAATAGATTCTGGGTGAATCTGACATGTTCAGGAAGTTCCTCTTTCCTCGTGACTGATTGAAAGCTGGGTGGGGTTTTTGTTTGTTTTTCCAGTATCTTATGGTCTTTGGTAGGTGCTGCTCTTGCATGAGAACCATGCCATATACCAAATTACTTCAAAATACAGCAGTTTGTGCATTGTTTGGGGCAGTAGAGCTGTACCCAAGCATCTGTTCAGTCCTTTTTCACCTTGGAAGCCAATAATCCACCAAGATGCCAAGCTGTTGTGTGCACTGCACTATGAATAATATGGATAAAATGAATATTCTGGTGTAATTTGAACTTGTTTGTCACCCACATGTTGAAAATATGTATGTAGAGAGACCTTGTTGCAGACTGAGTAACGCTTCTATTCATGGGTTATACAGAATTGCTCAATTATTGCTAAATGTACTTTCTGTTGCCATCTACCTAAATGATGCCTGAGCTGGGTCTCATTTTCTGCCACAAGCAAACCAGACTGGGTTTTCTGTGTGTATGTGTAGCACATGAAAAGCCTGTAACAAAGCTAGAAGAAAGGAGAGGAGGCAGAAAAGCACCTGGGGTGATTAAAAATTGAAATTCCCTGTGTATCCTGTCTAGCCCACACTGTTGAAAACAGCCTCTTGAAACTTCTCTCTGTATCACAGCACGGGGATCAGAATACTGAAGCACAGAACTGGCATGCAGAGGAAATAAATATGTGGATGGAAAGAAATTGTGCTGTGATGGGAAGCATTAGCTGGGCTTTTGTTCTGAGGTGTCCTCAAGGACAGGACAGGGACGTGCAGTGGCATGGAGGGGTTTGTAGCTCCCTTCAGGCATTGCCTGCCTGTGTGGTACACAACCTGAAGTGCCTTTGGGTGGCTACATTTTGCTGTGAAAACAGAATAATAAGTACACACAGTTTACTGATAGTGATACTTGTTTCAAGTGATACTTTCAAGTGTTGATGCTGAACTTGAAGCGCTGCAGGGCTCTCGCTGGGCCTTCTGTCATTAAACAAAGATTGCCTGCATTAAATTTCAGTGTTCCTTTTCTGTGACTCTGAAAGCGAGTAACTGGAGAGAAAAGCCCAGAGTATGCAAAATATCTAGCAGCAGTTTCTGAAATGAAAGATTTCCTGGAATTATTAGTCCCTTAATTTGGTGGGTGGGTGTGGTTTGGTGTGGTAATGCAGAGGAAAGATGATTATTACTAAAGGCTAAAGAGTGGCACATTGTAGGAAGAGTGTGTGTGGAAGTGAAATGAGGCTGTTTGGTTTAATCTAAGCAGACCAAAAAAAAAAAGGTGGTGGTTTATTTTTTCCCCTTTGATATGAGATTGGAAATGAGGAAGTGAATCAGTTTCTTGAAGGGAAGGAAAGAGTTGAAAATAGATGGGACTTCACGTAAGCAACCGAGAGATAACTGTGGGATGTTACTGGGTGGGGATGGGACTAGTAAAAGGCACATGTGAGGGATGTTGGATTGAGGATTGGGAATGAAAGAAGCTTAAGGAGATGGAACAGAACAACACCACCTCAGGTAGCTGGCTCTTTGTGTAGAGCTGCAGAGTATGGGTTGTATCAGCTGCTGACAACATCCCCTCCATCGCTGTGCAGGGGCAGAGGCAGCCGATGCACCCAGCTTGTTTTGAGTTGGAGATGAAATCACTGCTCCCAGCTCCAGGTTTATTCACCTCTCTCTTGTTGAGATATTTTCCATGGTGCACTGCAGAGTTCTTCAGAGGTATAGCTGCAAACCACCAGTTACTAATACCTAACCATACAGATACTATTACCTTAGTAGTGTCTGCTTATTTTCTCAATGTGACCCCAGAAAAGACTAAAATTTGTGGTGACTTGAGCAGATTTTTCCCTTGTTATTGTCCATGGGATCACAGCACCATTCTCCTTCCAGCTCACAGGTTGTGTTTTTAGCACACTGCAGTAAAGTTTAGGAAACCACGTTAAGAAGCCAGAAGTAGAGAAGAGGATGGGTTGTTTACTGTGTGAATAATCTTAGCCTCCACATTTGAAATCTGATAATGTTAAGAATAACCATAGAGGGGTTTTTACATGTGTGCAGATCAAATCTTGGTTAAGATGCACCTGCACTAGTGAATATAGAACCCCTCAAAAAACCCTTCTGAACAAAATATAGTGAATTAGTAGCTGTTTAATGTCATTCCCATGATACAAGACAAAAAAAAAATAAATTAAAAAATCTCAGCATACAGCTGAGTTTTGATTCAGCTTAATCTTTCCAGATCCTGAGGTTTGAATGTTTTACAGTCCTCGCTGCCTAAGTGGGAAGGGGTTTGGAGAACCCTTTGCCATGTGAGCATTTCCTAGGAGCCTTGCTATCAGTCTGCATCCACACATGCTCCGAGGGATTGCCACAGCCTCTTCCCAGGGAAAGCTGCGTGCCTCTGCTCCAGCCAGCCTGGGATGTGACCTGGCAGCCAGCACCGTGTCCTGCTGACGTGGCCTCCTGGCAGAGGAGACGGGCAGAGGCTGGAGCATCAGCAGGATGAGAAGGAATAGCTGGAAGTCTTAATTTCTGCTTCAGAGCGGAGTATCACGTAAATGAGCGGAGTAGTGGAGTTCCTGAAGCTTTTGCTTTGGTAAAATGGAGATTCTTGTGTATTTTTTGTGTATTTTTTGAATGCTGAAGAGTCTGCTGCTGGGAAATGTGTTTGTCTCTAGAATTGGGACAGCAGACTTTAAAGACAAATGTTAGAATACATGTTCTGGGCTATAATTTCAGACTTTTTTTTGGCTTTGTAAATATGCAGGACCTGTATTTGGGGTTTGTGTCTGTCCTTATTTTACTTGTGTATGTGTGTATATATATACATGAAAGGGTCAGTAAACATGGTACATGCAAACTGATTAGGAGGACACGTGGAAAGGTAGTGTCTCATACCAGAATGCTATTAGTTTTTACATCTTTCCCACTATCTGTGGAGATCTCTTCAAAATACAGAGAACCTCTGTGAGTGTATCCTGTTTAAAATGCAAGTAAGCCTCCCAGTACATTCCAGTCAGTGGTGTCAGGACTTTAAAATCCAAGATCCACATTCTTTACCCAGTCTACTCTGACTACAGACATTGCAAACACATTAGTCAGTGCTTTTAGTCTTTTTAAAGTGTATTAGTGCAGCTATAGTTAGTAGAACAATTATATCAGCTTTTTCTTAATCTGAAGTGATTATATTTGTTGGCCAGAAGAGTCAAGAAATTATTCCATCAGCCTTATTAAATTCCATTACTCCTCCTTGCAGGCAAGTGTTTGATTTCCTTTTTATTCTCTCTCCTTTTTGGTTCATATTTGTTCTGTCTATGCAATGAAAACTCTTCATGGCACAACACAATTTGCAGTGTCAGATAAAGTTTAATATTGGCCAACATAAGGATAACATGAGCTGTTAGAACCACAAATAGTTCTTTGCATAATTGTACTGGAAAAGTCTTACTCAGTGTTTCAGTTTCTTGAAAAGAGGTGAAAAAATACTATGCAGATGGGAGGAACAATTAACCCCCCTCAGGTCAGTTCAGCCACAGCATCCTACAGAACTCGTGCATTGCTCTTGCTGGCTGTCTGCTTGAATAGACTCAACACGCTGAGATCGCTTTGAGGAAGGACCTCAAGCTGGAGCAGTATAAATACATTGTGTTTAAGTGGTTCTTCAGTTCAGACTTCCCGGTGGAGAAGATGTTATCTCACTTTGATTGTGGTTTTCCCCGGCTTCTGCTGCCTTGTGAGGATTCAAGGTGTGTGTTTGGTGAATGAGTCCTTCAGACCCAGGGTCTGAGGCTGGGAAACCGCTGTGCTGTACAAAACAGTGCTGCTCCTGCCTCTGATGAGACCCTTTCTCTGTTTTAGCAGATCAAGAACTCTTTTCTTGCAGATACTCTACAACAAGCAGGTTCTGCCAGTTTTATAACTTGCAAGAACTTAGAACTTTGATTAACTTCATACACCCCGTTGCCTGAAAGTGATATAGCAAATATTCTGGTGATGGTTATAAAAAGGCTGAAGCAGGCATTGCCTTCTGTTGAGTCAGACTGCTACCCCAGGAAAACAGACATGAAGCAGCAGACTTTAATTGCATAAGTTGGGGTTTTTTGAGGTGCCCTTTTGAGGGACAAAGGGGGAGATGGGAAGCAACTTGGAGGTAATTTCCAAGTGCTCATACCTGGAACTTCACTTAGGAACTGCAGATGAAATTTCCTTCCTGAGGAAGCTGAAGAGACACTGTGTTCAATTCTGTGCCAGCAAGGCAGGTAGTTTATGAATTACTTGTGAGCCTAAGATAGGAGATGTGGATTTGGGGTGTGGACTAAGCATGTTATCGCTCTAAAGCATTACATGGATTTTATTATTACAGTTTTTATTTTCAGCTTGAATAAGTAATAATAATTAACTTGAAATGTTTTGATGCTAAAGAATATAAATTGGGTTGTTTGTCCATTTTGCTGAAATTTAAATTGTATTTATTTCCACCCTAAAAAAAAAAAAAGTCTGTAGTTGCTGTTTGTTGCAGCTGCTTGCTCACTTCTCCACTCCTCCGGTGGGATGGGCAGGAGAATCAGAAGGGAAGGGTAAAACCTTGTGGGTTGGATAAGGACAGTTTGCTGGAAAAGCAGAGGAGGAGGAACATAGCAATAACAGTACCTAGAATATACATAGTGGGTGATGTGCAATGCAATTTGTTCACCACCCAGCCCATCTCAAGCAACGATCCCTCCTCCCTGTGCAGCTCTCTCCTTGTGTGTTGAGTGTGATGTGATACAGTGTGGAATATCC
>VXBZ01005240.1:21922-38381 GCA_013399135.1 Heliornis fulica | reverse complement strand
ATTCTATGATTCTATGACATGCAAATTTTGTTCACTAGCATTGCATTTTCTGGCAAATAGCTACCTTGATTGTTAATTAGTTTTATAGTACACAAAGCATTTAAATGCTGCCGCTACTTCAATGCTGACATAAAGACAAGTCCTTTCCTGTGATATTTCCAGCTCTGGCTCAAATTAAAAAGTAGGAAGTACAAAGACAAACAAAATGGGAACTGTTGTTTTCTCTGCAAAGATTTATTAAGCCTCTGATACCTTCAGTACATGATAAATAAACTATCCAAAAAGAAAAAGCTCAAGAAAGTTCTTAGTACAGCTAAGCCAATTCAGTGTTTTTTAATTCAGTGTTTTTTAAAAATGTTTTGTTATCCAAAGTGGAAGGTACAGACACAGTAAAGACAATATTTGAATCAAGTAAGACTTTTTAATGGCTTTGTTTAATTCATCATTTTCCTTGACTTGGAAATGAAAATTTCTGTAAATAACTGACATGAGTATAAAGTGCACTGGCATTACTGCCAATCTCACAGCTACAGCATTTGTCATCTACAGATTTTTTTTTCTTAAACAGTGGAACACTGATGAACTTCTGTACCTCATATTTTCCCATCCTCAAACTATGACCTAAGTGTCATAAAAACAACCACAGAAAAAATATTAACATTAATTATGAATAATTCTTTAATTATAANGTGAAAAAGTTTCTCCTTAAGTTCACATAGAACTTCTTATGTTCCGACATGGACCAACTGCCCCTTGTCCTATCACTGGCCATCACTGGGAACAGCATGGATCTGTCCTTCTGACACATTTATAAACATTAATGAGAACACCCCTCAGTCTCCTCTTCTCCAAGCTGAAGAGACCCAGCTCCCTCAGCCTTTCCTCATAATAAAGGTGTTCATCTGCCTTCATCATCTTGGTGGCCCTGCACTGGACTCTTTCACGGAATTCTATGTCCTTCTGGAACTGAGGGGCCCAGAAGTGGACACAATATTCCAGGTGTGGTCTCACTAGGGCAAAGTAGAGGGGGAGAAGGACCTCTCTTGACCTACTAGTCACGCCCTTCTAATATACCCCAAGATGCCATACCTGGTTACGGGGGCACATGGCTGGCTCATGGTCATCCTGCTGTCCACCAGGACGCCCCAGGTCCCTCTCATCTGCACTGCTCTCCAACAAGCCAGTCCCCAACCTATACTGGTAGCTGGGGATAAATTTGTCCCCAGATGCAAGACCCTACACTTGTCCTCATTAAATTTCATTAAATTTCTCCCTGCCCAACTCTCCAACCTGTCTAAATCTTTTTGAATGGCAACACAACCTTCTGGGATTCACCTCTCTATACCTTCTCTATGCCAAGCCATACAGCTTGAATAGATTTTCTCTGTCTGGGTCTTGCCTAGAGTGAACAACAGTCACTGCAAGGGGTGGTGGCAGTTTGTTCTGTTAAATGGTGTTCTCTGTTGTGTGAGTGAAGAAAACTCCTTCATTCAGAATATCCAATAGTAAAATACCATGTCAAGTTCTCCCACAGTCTGCCTATGCCTTTGACTTTGAAATACTATTCTTTTGTTAGATTCTTACTGCTCATCTATCTTCATCTATGTAAAATTTTTATGTAACCAATTCTTTTTTTTCTCTATCTGATGCATTCCCGTTTCTCTGTTAAAAGTACTGCCTCAGACTCCTGCTCTCTGCAATTGATAAAAAATGTTCCTAAGCACCAGATAGTCATTAGCAAGCCAAATCTGTGATGAAAACTGCAGATGCATATGGATATAAATGATCATATATTCACCAGTTTGCTGTTGTATCACAAAATCTCATGTTCTGCTGACAATACAAGTGCTTTTTTCATCCTCTGGGACTAGAAAAAGAATAATTATTTGAGTCTATGGGAAGAAAATGTCTATTTCTTTTGTTATCATCCTTTTTTCATGCATGTTACTTCTTAGTTCTTTAAAATTCCCTGGTCACTTTCCTATATTGCTGCATTTACTTTCTTGCTGTGAAACACAAAGTCCATATATTCATGGGCAGACGGGAAAGTGATTTTTAATGATAATAGGCAGTGTTTTTTGACACACCAGTACTTCAGTTTGTATATATGACTTTTAAATTCTTCCTAGATGTGCCTCTGGATAAAAACCTGACATCTCATATGTTTGTAGAAAGGAAATAAAATATGTAAGATGGGTTGATGACCTTACTAATTTTACAATAGTGAAACATATTTTGCAGTGGAGTCCGTCCTTTGTCTTTTATTTAAGCTACACTTTTTTATTTTTAACACTGGAATCAGCCTTTTTGCTAAAGTTTCATGACCCTTCCCCTAATTTCCATGTATGAAAGCAAATGTTAAATAAGATCACTCTTGTTGTCATACTGAGTCACCAGTCAGATATAATAAATGTTTAATAAAATTAATTTTCCTGTTCAGAGTCATCATGGAGTATATTTATAATTTAAATGTTATGTAAATCCTTGAAATCAAGCTAAAATTTTGCTTATGTTTTGTGCATATGGATGAACTCATCCATAAATATACATCTGCAACTAAGCACTCCTTTCTCTTTCACTGCATTACTGGAAGATTTAGCATTCAAACATCAGTCTACCAAGTATGTCCTTAAGCCTCATTGTTTCCCAGATTTCCCCAGATTTGTAGAGCTCTATGAACGGTTAAGGATGAAAAATTTGTAGTACTTGATAATTTTGATTAATGCATTTGGACATTCTGTCTGGTGAGGATGAGTGGAGTGTCTCCTCAGGGTGTAACAAAGAGGCCTGACCTTTGAAAGCTGAGAAGTAACACTGACATCAGCTCAAAAAAAAAAAAGGAGCCAGTCTTTTAGGCTGGAGTGAAGTCACTGACTAGTGTCTGTCCAGAAGGCAAATTACAATGAAACATGATACACAGAAGAATTAAAGTAGCTGTTAATTTTAGATGTCTCTAAGTTTTAGTTACGAGAAATAATTAACTGCAGTAGAATTGCAGGGTAGAAAAGAACAGCTGTTCTCCTGGTCTGATGGGATTCAGAATGAAACTTTTATAATGTTAGAGTGGAACATTTGGGAATTTTAAACAAAAGAAGAGGGCTAACAGGAATAAAGGCTATACGGATATACGTTCAACATACAGGTCCAAATCCTGCTTGGTAGACTTTTTTCCACATTTCTTCACAAACCAAAAGACAGTGAAAACTTTATTCAGCCTCTGGAGAAAAAATAGGGTTAGTCTCCAAGCTGTTCTGTCTTCCAGTGATTTTTAACAGCTCAGTAAAATAAGTCTTTGCTTGTCCCAGTAAATGCGCTGTCAGGATTGGGGAAGTGACTGGCACATATTTGCCTGGGAACAAAGCATGTGAAAGACTTCTTCCGTGTTCAGAATGAGGGAACAGAAATAATTCTGCAGAAATATCTCTGCTATGTGCAGGTTTGTATGGCAAAGAGAAAAAACTCAATGAACATTGAGTAACAGACTGAAAGTAAAGCTATCACAGAGAGAGCCTTCCAGAGACCAGTTTAGAGAAAGAGTGTAATAGCGATGGTTCGGGAAGTGAATTGCACTTTTACAGTGCAGCAATAAAAACACCATTAGCAACTAGCTCTGGGAGTGCTAAGCTGAGACACACTAAATTGACATCTTAATATTTGTGATTTTGGTTATGAAATATTCAGTCCATTACAATTTCTTTCATGTTGCAGCCATGAGCAAAGTTTCAGGAGTCTTTACTTGCATGAGCATTGCACAATATTGCAGACATTAAAACAATAAGCACATGAAAGGCAAGACCTGAGCATTTCATATAAAGTAACGCTACAGCAGAAATATTGGTTTTTGGCAGTGACCTGAAACCCACGGCCGTCCCAAGACCTGGATTTAGATGTACAAAATGTGAACCCTAAGCGTTTGGTGTGAACTTCACCTGAAGTTTCAATTCATATTGCCTGCAATAGCCTGTCTGTCCTTGCAGTACCTATACCCACAGTGCTAAAAGAAGGATCTGGTTCATGTTTGTTAAACATATTTACAAAACATGTTACTTTGCAAAACATTGTCAGAAAGTTATATAATACATTATGTAATATGTCACACATAGCACAAAATTTTTTTTGGGAGCATCTCTGTATTGTGTGTCGTTCCACTTTTTATTCCTGGGAAGACTGACAGAAAGACATAGCCAGGAGAGCACTGCAACAAGGGAACTGAATGCAGATGGGAAATTTGTCCTCAGATCCAGCCATCTGTACCACTGCAGTTGTAGGCTTAGACAAAGACTCCAAACACAATGGACATATACTTTTCCATTGTATGTGTTTTATAGCAAGTATTAAAAATAAAGGGCATTTTTGGTAGCATGTATTTGTAAACATTTGTTTTGCTGTGGAAATTAAGTTGCATATTGCCTCAATATTTTAGCATAAAAAGCTCCAGAACAGAACAGAACAGAACAGAACAGAACAGAACAGGACAGGACAGAACAGAACAGAATAGAATCATTTGGGTTGGAAGAGACCTTTAAGATCATCAAGCCCATCCACAGCCTAACCCTGCCTTGTCCCCCTCTAGATCATATCCTCAAGCACAACATTTACACGTCTTTTAAATACCTCTGGGGATGGTGACTCTACCACTTCCCTGAGCAGCCTGTTCCAGCATTTGACAAGCCTTTTATTAAAGAAATTTTTCCTGGTGTCTAAATGAAATCTCCCCTGGTGCAATTTTAAACAAATTCCTCTCTTCCTACCACTTGCTACCTGAGAGAAGAGACCACCTCTCACCTCTACACCCCCTTGCAGGTATTTGTAGAGAATGATANAATCTCATTCAATTTCTCCCTGCCCAGCTCTCCAGCCTAAATCTTGTTGAATGACAGCACAACCTTCTGGTGCGTCAATCACTGCTCCCAGCTTTGTGTCATCAGCAAACTTGCTGACTATGCACCCTATTCCCTCATCCAGGTCATCAACGACTATATTGAAGAGTAGTGGTCCCAGTAACAACCCTTGAGGGACTCCACTAGTTAGAGACCTCCAGCCAGACTCTGCCCCACTAATGACAACTCTCTGACTTCTTCCCTTCACCCAGCTCTCAATCCACCTCACTACTCTCCCCTCCAGGTCACACTTGCTCAGTTTGTCCACCAGGATGCTGTGGGAGACAGTGTCAGATACCTTACTGAGGTGAAGGAAAACCACATCCACTTCCCTACCATCACCAGCCTCCTTTTCTGAGCAGAAGACAAGAAAGAATCAGGACCTTATGAAAAGTGATGAATGAGTCTCTGACATGAACTTTAAAAATACAGATCCTTTTTTAAAGGATCACATCTGAAGAGAGCTGACTTAAAGATGATTTTTTAATTAAAAAAACCCAAACAAAACAAACCAACCCAAAATAAAGACACACACAAACAAAAAAACCCCAAACCCCACCCAAACAAAAATACCTCTGGCAAGACAGTTATAGAAGGAAGCAGTAAAATTCTTAAACTGGTAAATGTTTACTTTTTAATCCCCACAATTTCTTGCTCAAAATAATAGCAACCTTTAGTTCACAACTTCCTTTTTCAAGCCTAGGATTCAACTGAGAGTCAAGTAGCTAGTACTAACAGGATGTTGCTGAGATATAGCTTTCATTGCACAAAGATTTAAAAACAACAAAAAAAGAGAACCATAAAACTTTTAATAATTTGATAGACTTGTAAAAGCTTTCTATAGAAATTAACTTTAGGACTTTAGCATTTATTTTTCTCATAACAAGGGTGAATCGATTATTGAATGGTCGAATGCACACAGTGCATATTGATCTGTTCATGCGTAGCAGCTTTCTCCCAGCAGGCACCTTGCTGCCTGTAACATATTTTAAATAGGATTACTACTCATTAAATTACAATGACCTGGAGAAATGGTCAACAAAAAAGAAATTGCCTCAGTTCATCATGGTTTGGATCACTGCCATTACATTTCAGTGGCTGTGTTTCCCTAGAGTAAATAGACCTGAAGAACATATATGGTTGAATGCGTCAACTTCTTGGATTTAATCAAGTAAAACTAAAAATTTCATACTTATATGTAAGGTTAAAGAAATGCAATGAATTCTTTATTGTAGTTTTAGGGTATTGAAATACTTGGTTTAGATAAAAACATAAAAATCCTTAGCTGGTGTGATACATGGGGTCTGTGCTGTGCACTGCCACATTGGCTTCTGCACACAAAGGACTTTATTTTGATTTCAGGCACTGCTTGTATGGTGGTTAAATCAGGCCAGGAAGTTCCACCTAGACTGTCAGATCACACTTGTGTTTCTTTAATTTATATATTAACACAGAAAAAAAGACACAGAAGTCCTATTAAATATACAGGCACTAGATCAAACAATTTATGGAAGTTTTCAATTTTGGTGCAGAATGGAAAATCAGATATTTAGGAAAATGCTATAAGGAACTTGGTCTAGTGAAGGGTGTCCCTACCCACAATGGGGGTGGGTGTGTTTAAACTAGATGAACTTTAAAGTCCCTTTCAGTACAGACCATTCTATGATTCAATAAAGGTTCCATAAACATCAATCAAAAATCAAGTAAGAAAATGGCTGTATTGAAATGGTCACTGGAAAATGCACATATATTCTAATGTCAGTTACAGTTTACAGCTATTAATTTACTCAAAATGTACTTTCAGTAAATTTAGCATATATTTATGTTTACAAAGCAGTAAGGGAATTCTTCACAGAAGACAAAAACTGCAAGTGATACATCATCACCTATATTTTTTGTTTCACTATTCCAGCTTTTGGAGTTCTGAACAAATATGAATATAGCTTGGCTGTTGGAATTCATTAATAACTGTCTGTGATGCTTTTGTTAAACTGGTGTTCATCTGATTTAGTTATTTGAGTTAACACAGATAATATTAGTTTACAGTTTTGTCTGGAAATGGTATAGACATATTACCTCAGAGTGACTTCCTTCTGTAGGGAAGATTAATTCTCCAGGCATTTATGAATATGAGTAACAATGTGGAGGGAAAGCATTCTTATTTGGATGGACTAAGGAAAGTAAATCTTATACATGACAGTGCCTGAGCTGTTTCCAAAATTCCAACAATCTTTAGTCTTTGATAAACACTATTAGATTGTAAGTCATAATTTAATAAAGTCAGTATTTATTATCAGCTCCAGTGATTTGAAAAGCTGGATGTACTCCATGTTCCACTATAGGATGCCTGGTGGAAACCTCAGCTGGGGGTGAAGTGAGGATTATGTGGTGGAAGACAAAAAACACAGAGAATTCGAAGGTGGTTGATTTTATAAAATTTACGAACCTGCATGCAAAATTTTCACAGATTCAGGAATTTTCAGCAATTCGTCACAGTTTTTCAAGATTCACCTTGAAGTATTATGTGCACTTTTGGGCACCACAGTACAGAGAGACATAAAAATATTGGAGAGTGTCCAGAGAAGGGAAGCGAGGATGGTGAAGGGTTTGGAGGGGAAGTCTTATGAGGAGAGGCTGAAGTCCCTTGGTTTGTTCAGCCTGTAGAAGAAAAGGCTGAGGAGAGACCTCATCACGGTCTATGGCTTCCTGAGTAAAGGGCAGGTGCTGATGTCTTTGATGACCTGTGGTAGAATCTGAGGAAGCAGCATGAAGGTGGGACAGGGGAGGTTTAGGCTGGACATTAGGAATAGGTTCTTTACTCAGAGGTTGGTCAGGCACTGGCATAAACTCCCCAGAGAAGGGGTCACAGCACCAAACTTGATGGGGTTCAAGAAGCATCTGGACAATGTACTCAGTCACATTATCTGACTTGTCTGGTCCTGTGTGGAGCCAGGAGTTGGACTTGTATGGGTCCCTTCCAACTCAGGAGATTTTGCAGTTCTAAGACATGAAGCTGGTTTTGTTTCTGCTGGATCAAATGCTAGAGTACAGAATGATTCTCACTGATATCCATCTATTATTTCTGTTATATATGACACAAATTTTTTGGCTCTCCCTTTTTCTGGCTCTTGTGTTCATAAGGACAGATGATGAATTGGGTCAGATCCCTGAAAAATAACCCGAGAGTTACTAAACTTATGTGTATGTTTCATTGCATGCATAATGGGTTCATAAATACTAGTGCAGACGCAAGGGAGATAGATAGGAATAGGCATCTGGAGAATCACATGGAATCATATCTTCCTGTTCTTTCTATCCTGTTGCATTACTAAAACCAATTTGTTCTCCTCCAAATTATCTGCTGGATGTCTTCTAAAGTACTAAGCTTTTAATAAGGAGACTTTGGAGAATGTTTTTTGTTGGGTTTGTACTTTTAAAATTTTGCTTTTTTTTTTCCTTACAATCTTTAAGGCACATTAATATTCTCCATGTAACTTTGTTTTAGCAGAGTTCAATTCAAAATGCAACTAATTCAGTGTGTATACTTTTCTGATTTTAGTGGATGCTAACTTGTGTTACCTAAGGATTTGCACTGATTTACACTTTACAACACCGTATTAAGTGTCAGTACCTTTGTATAGAGTTGATTTTTCTGTTTAGAAAATGTTCTTCTCCAAGTGGATACGCATGCGGAATTTGCACATAAGGAGGAAGTGTGGAGTAGCTAATGTATGCAATTCACACCTTTGTATGACACTCTTCATGCACCATATATTTACAGATGGTAAAGAGCTCCAGATGGGGAGAGTTTAACAGAAAGTTGTGTTCTTCCTCACACAGTGTTCTAGTCCAAGATAGTCTGCAATATAATGATAGGTGGACATTTTAAAGAGGTGGTCATCTGGATTAAAACGGGAGTGAATCATCCACATCTGTAAAAAATAACAGGATTACATATTTTAAGTTACTAAAAAAAAAATAAGGGAGCTTTTGCAAGAGCCAGGGTAACATTTGAAATATTTGTCTTAATGTCTTAACGGGTTAATGCACGATGTTTGTGCCACATTCAACAGTTAGACTGTTATGGTCTTGCTTCATTTATAATCTGATCTTAAAATTTCTAGGGCTCCTGTGTTTCAAGCTGTCAACTGAAACTTCACCAGTAAAGGGGTGGTGTTGATGTCTTACGTAACAGAGGAGACGCTTATGGATCTCTCTAGGAGACAAAATTTTTGAAGTTTCGCATAAAGAACCACGAGCTTGTTTATTATTTTCTGAACAGAAATGAATTGAGAGAAGGTGAATTTTGCATTTTGTTCTCAGACTGAAATAAATGGCTTAGCTTCTTGTTCTGATCAAATCATCATCTGATTTAATCTAATCTCTCCAGTGGCTCTTAGCTGTTTTCACACTGAGTCCTCATTCCTTGAGGGAAACTAAACAGAAGTGGTGGTATTAGTATGTGGCTTTTTTAGTGTGTAATAATGCAATAATGGATATTTCTCAGTTTTAGTGAAAATTATTTTGAATTTATCCAACGTCGTAAAGGAATACCTTTACGACGAAGGAATACCAACGTCGTTGGTGCTCAGCTGCCAACCCAGCTGGCAGCTGAGCACCACACAACTCAGCAGGATGTGGAAGACAATCAGAAGAAAAAAGTAAAACTCATGAGTTGGGATAAAGTCAGTTTATTGGGACAGCAAAAAGAGAGGGGAATAACAACAGGGTTCAGAATATACAAAGCAGGTGATACACAGTGAAATTGCTTTCCTAATTGATGCCTAACCCATTCCCAAGCAGCTGCTCCTTCTCCTTGTCCAGATTGCTTTATATGCTGAGCATGGCCATCATATGGTATGAAATACCCCTTTGGCTAGTTTGGGTCACCTCTCCTGGCTGTGGCCCCTTCCAGTTAATATGAAAATTAACTCTATACTAGCTAAAATCAAGGACACGAATCTATCTCTAGCTGGTTGTTACTGTGTGTGTGACTGAATGTATGATGATTACACAGTGAGAATCAGTCTCCTTGAAATCACATTTATACCAGATTATGTGGTATACACCTGTGACTTGTTGGCAGTACAGCTGGTATTCTGCCACACATGAAATTGCTCTTACAACTCATGAAGTATGCTTATGTCAATTTGCCTGTTCAGATGTTGCTGGGTGTTTCCTAATGAATTCTTTCAAATTTTACACTTCAAAATTGCTTTTTGCTTTTTTGTCATAATTTAACTTGACTAGTCCAAATCCACGTCATGGTTAATGCAGACATAATGCCATTAGTTGCATCTAATAAAAAGGTTTGTGGAAAGTGGGATAATTTTCCCAGTGATATTGAATTCAAACTAATCAACTACTGTTATTCTCCTCTAGACAAGCAGTCAATTGCATAGTTTTGAAAAACAACAGGAGGAGAGCCGTCATCGTCTCCAATCTGCATTACATGTATTTAAAGCTAGGGGCCTTGGGTGCTAGCTGATAGCTAGCTAATGGCTAATAGATGCTCAACAATATCATGTAACAGATGATGTCTTGATTTTCATTTTTATTTCTACTTTGTTACATAGCTTGAAGGCTTCATTTTAAATAGATATACTTAACAGTTGTTAAGGCTCTCATTTTAATAACAATTCCTGAATGTAATTTCACCTTCTGTGCTTATTGGTTGTTTTTATTTTTTTTTGGGCCTTTTCTTTTAGTTACAGTGAAGCCTGAGGTTTGTTCTGCAAGTATGCTTTGAAAATGCTGCTGTCTCAAATCTTCCTCCTGTCTCTAATCTGTCCTACCCTAATCTTTCTACAGCAATATTTTCTCAATTACAAATAAATTATTGGACTTAAGTGGAGAAGTGTGAGAGTTACGTATGTAAAGCACTGAGTACAAAGTAAAAAATTAGCACAGACTTTACATACAAATGAACAAAAAATAAAGACAGAAATTGGCTGCTTAAGTTAATAAATATACTAATATTTGTACAAAATAATTATTATCCTCATGAGTCTGGTTCTTTCCAGTTGCAGTCTGCTACATACTAATATGCACCATGCCGGTACAAATTTTTTGTAGTATCAGAAGATGGGAGAAAATTAGAATAATTTCCATATTTTCCTCAGAATAAAATCTTATTGGATATCTTTGTTGCTTTGGGCTTTTAATTTCATTGAAGGATGCCCCCATCTACCAAAGGACATTCTGCTGGGGGGTGCATTACAGACATTAAATGTCTGTAACGAAAGAACATTTTGGTTTATAGATTCTTCTGAAGTACTGCAACTCTTAGAGGAATGTATAAAAGAAGGGGCTCATTACCTCCATCTTTGACTACATATAAAATATATATGAAGCATGTACCACTGACTCATGAATGAAGCATCATCTTACGTTAAGCCTATAACATGCTACCCAAAGGATTTATGTGAGACTATGATTTGGATCTTCTGATCAGGGAGTTTGGGTTGATTGTGTATGAGACTGCAACTGCAGTAGGTAAGAAACAGAGAATGCAAACTGAGCTGAGGTCTCTAGGATTAGATATATTATTTCAGTTATTTCAGTTGTCTAACTTAAATACTTTAAACTAAATTGGTGTTTTAGTTGCTACCTAGACTAAAAGTTACTGACTTCTGTTTCTACCACTTCGATGGTACTTTGAATCTGTCCCACTTTAGATTGTGATAGTGTCCTGGGTTTGGATAGGACATCATTAATTTTCATCAGAAGTTGGGATGGGAAACAGTGAAGACAGGTGACACAAACTAACCAAAGGGGATATTCCATACTATGTTATATCCTGCCCAGTATAAAAGGGGGATAAGTTGATCAGAGGTGGCATGACTCACAGGCATGTAGTTTGTGGACGGTCCAGGTTCAGGACAATTCTGAGAAGTATGGTCTGACTTGTGCATTTTTTTTGGTGAGAAACTGCACTGTGTATCACCGGTTTTGTATTATCAGAAGTCCTGCTGTTGTTGTTTCCCTCTTTCTGTGCTATCCCAGCGATCTGTCCATATCCCAACTCCTGTGATTTCTCTTTGTCAGTCCACTCTCCTCCTTATTGCACTGTGTAGGAAGGGTTGAACAATGTGACAGCTAGGTATGAACCATGACAGATAAGAAACTGTCTAGGTCTTTTGTGGGCTTGAGTGGCCAGGTTTGTACCTGAACAGCACGAGTCATATATATATATTCTATGAAAATTCTCCTCAGACATTATGCTTTTGGCTATCACTGTCTTTTAAGAGATGGCTGGAAAGGTAGGTAACAGTGTTGGTGTCTCCTTTCATATAATCTCTTTATTCGATCATTTACAAAAGAAGCAGTTGGCTTTGGTCTGTTTCCCTCTTTGAGAAAAAGAGACTTTAGTATTTGCTGTCCAGTGTAAGTGTCCCAACCACTAAATGATTTGAAAGTATGTCAGTGTCTTCAGAATTTTGTAAAGTAATTTGGAAAGGAATAGTCAACTCCTTTTAAAAAGTCTTGCTTATAGTGGAAGAATGCAGTTCTGAAATCATAGAGCATAGAAGAACTGAGATTGAGGAAAGTTTTTCCCTCTGCATTTCCTATGTGATAGCTGAGCAGTAATGTCCAATGTGTGGATGCAGTGGTTTTGGCTCCCTAGTTTTGGATTTAATATTGGGGAATATTGGGTGCAGAAAACTTAATACAGTTTAATGGATTTCAATTTGGGCCAGAGGACTTGAAAGTTGTCGTTGGACCTGAGCTAAAGGTGTATATGTCATTCCTTGAACCTAGTCTGATCTAATTTTCATCATGTCAAAATGACTGATATGACAACAACTGATAGGTAGCAGTATCTTCCAGAGCATAGCAGTGCAAAGATTTAGCTCTGAATGAAAAAATTCCACTAAAAACTTTGAAACGTGCAGAAAGCAAGGCTATACTGAGAGCTTGTGCTGTCAGTTATTTCTGAAATACTGTTTATGACTTATCACCAGTGTCGTCTTTTTTTTTTCCTGTTTGCAAAATGCTGCTAAGCTGAAGGGGCTTTTGTCACTTCCAGTACTGATTACTGAGATGCTTCTCTCTCTCTCTCACTCTTATTTTTTAGAGGGAAGCTATCATACTGTTTCATAGGCTTCAGTTAGAGTGAAACACTGCAGCAGGGACAGTAAATCAAATCTACACATGGCTTGTCCCCTTCATTTCTTACGCTGTCTGACAGTTCAGTGACACTCTGATTTTGAATTTTGCTGCTCTCTATAAAACTTCCTTCCTCCGTTATATGTTGGTGGATTTCTTTTGCCTGAGGATGAGCAGATGCTGCACAGCGTGTTGTTTTATATAAAGTTAGTGTTTGGCCCTCACTGGCATCCTCTGTCAGCCTGGAAAGGTTGTTTTTGCTCATCTTTTGGATCTAGACTGACTGGTTTCTTATTTAACAGAGATTTTGGGAAACTTAATTTGGATGTTAGTGTACTACAGTGATAATGCTTTGAAACACCTCTCCATGGAAACATCACACAGTGGCATATGCTGTATCCTATTAGTATAGTGATTATTGACTGATGACACTTTTCTGTGTATTGTTAAACTATTTAGTGGATGACATTACATTCCGTTTTCTCTCCTTGTAAGGTTTTGTGTGCCAATTGAGATTTTCTTTTTTTTGTTTCTGTTGTAAAATGCGTATGCATTGACATGGAAGCACTCAGCATGGGATCACTGGTTTTTATGCCCCTTTTATCTCAAATTAATTAATAAAAACCCCACCCCCACTAGTTTTGATATGGACAAAATCTGCTTGTGACATGCAGGTTGAAGAATAATCGAAACTAAAGCAGCTTCATTTGACCAATTTAAACATTTCTTTCATCCCCATGTTACAGTTTAACCTCAGTAGATATACTTGCTCTTCCACTTTAGTGTTTTTTTGACATTTTGGAGATTTTTATGGCAGAGCAGAAATGCTTTCCAGTCTTTTCACTACAGTTTCATCAATTCTCACAGATTGAACAGTGACAGAGAACAGTTACCTATACTTTTAAACTGTTAGAATGGCATGAGTTTAGCTTTACTAGTCAGAATTCAGCCAGGTACTTCAGGCTTCTATTCCAGAATTAACGTTGCAGGAACCATTCCTGGTCATTTGCGTATGGTCACTCTGCACTGAAAGCTTGGAGAGCTTGGATAATAGGCACATTAAATGTTATACACCTCTTGGCCTAATGCCAGAGGCCAGTTATGGGCAACTTTAATTGCATTTCAACATGTCAATAGTATTACAAAATTAATTCTGCCAGCAGACAGAAATCTGTGTCTTATTTCAAGGCTTTGTGTTCAAACTTTTTCTGAGTACTGCTGAAAGCCAAATAATCTCTCAGTCAGAGTGGCATATAATATACTGTAAATAAAAACAAAGTGACAAACTCAAGGAACCTTGATTGCAGGCTTTCCTTTTTTTTTTTTTTGTTTTTGTTTTATATTTTTTTAAAAAATATAATACAGACCCCAAATTCAACAGGGAGTTCCTGAGAAAACATGAGGTAGAGCGAGTCAAGTAGCAAAGACAGCATGATGCCACAGCTACCCCACATTTTTCAGCCAAGCTTTTGACCTTTTCTTCAAAGACATTTAATTTCTTTTAGTTGATGATGAGCTAGTATGTGGGAAATGAAATAGTTCTTTTTCATGGGACATATTTAGATGCCAGTTGTATTCAGCTGGCAGAACTCTACTAGAAAAAAAAAGAACAAACTGACCAGCAGCTTAGGAATATTTCTAAAACTAACATCCTTTCAGAATGTCTATCATTCCATGTTTTAAAGCAGGACTTAACAGGGAACAGCTGCAGTAAACTGAAGAGAGCCTAGAAAAGATTGCTTTAAAAATTGGTAACATAAACTTTGATTTGTATAAAATTTTTATTTTAGAAACCAGACTTTTTTATATAGCTCTTTTTGTTGCAAAGAGTCTTGTAGTATAGTTATTTGCTTCTTTGATCTGTTTAGAAACTGTTGCCTTTTGGATTCATGGTATATCATGTTTTGATTTGGGCTACTTTGTCTTTGTGGTGCTTTGACCCTGGTCGGAGCCAGACTCCCATCAAAGCTGCTCTATCACTCCCCTCTAGGATGGACAGGTGAGAAAATATCTATTGAGAGGGTTTGGAGTTGAGATAAAGACAGGGAGAGATCATTCTGCAATTAATAGGGAAATAGGGAGTGGAGGCTTCCAGTCAGTTCCTCATGAGCTGTTCTCCTTGGGGTGAAAGAAGGAGAACAAAAAACTTCTCAGTCTCTATCTCTCTCCACAGGCTGCAGGTGCTGCCAGGGGCTTGCATCAATGTAGGTCACAGATTCTTCCATATTCCTCCACCTGCTCCATGGTGGACTCCTGCCCAACCCAGACGCCTCCTCTCCATGGGCTACAAGTGGGGTCTCTTTGCCCTCCATGGGCTTTGTGGGACAGCTATTTCACCATGATATTCTGCACAGGTTGCAGGGAATCTTCTCTCAGCGCCTCCTCCCTGCCCCCCCTTCACTGACCTGAAGTGTCTGCAAAGTTTCATATATCTTCTCATCCCTTCTCTGGTGGGAAAATGTGGCTGTTTGTGTTTTTTTTCTCTCTAAAATGTGATTCTCAGAGGTGCTGTGACCAGTGCTGATTGGCCTGACTGGCCTTGTTGGTAAATCCCTTGAGAAGCTTCTAGCTGCTTCTTGAAGAAGCCACTCTGCAAAACCACCACAGTCTTCCAAATATTAATTTTCTTTCTTATGCAGTACTGACTTTGCCTCGGTTTGTTCCTGGTTTCCACTTTGGATCTTCTGTGCCAACTACTTGGACAGGACTCATGGAAAGTATTTAACAGCTGCTTTTGCTACTGTTACTTGTCAGGCTGCATCTTTGAGCCATACCTTGCTGAAGATAATTATGCATTGGGCCTATAAACTTGTGACTTGTACATAAATAAGTGGATGTTATGGCAGTGCTGCATGTAATGTAGTAATTAAAGTAGCTGGATTTTCTTTATGACATTAAAAGTCTGTACAAAGGCATATCCTGGTAAGAGGACTATATAATGCTATGATGTTTGTTCCTGCAATTTTGTAGGAAAATGTTATGTGATGTTCTCAGCTGAACATGAGTATGTGAAAGATTGATACTGAAAAATGAAGTGTGTTGTGCTGTAGAAGTGTGAGCTCAATAGAGCTTCATAGATCAAATGAAGTTGGTCTGAGTATCATAATGCTCTTGAAGACTTTCTGGAGAAAAAAAATTGACACATTTAACTGTTGTAGGAAACTGTCACTTTCTACACTGCTAAAAATGACCTGTTTTACAAAAATTTATCTCCTGGAGCACATCCACCCTTTACCCAGTGTGTGTTCCCAAATCCTGCCATTGATTTAGAATCATAGAATCATAGAATATCTAGAGTTGGAAGGGACTCCCAGAGGTCATCTAGTCCAACCCCCCTGCAAGAAGCAGGGACACCCCCAACTAGATCAGGTTGCTCAGGGCCTCATCCAACCTGGCCTTGAACGTCTCCAGGGATGGGGCGTCCACCACCTCCCTGGGCAACCTGTTCCAGTGCTCCACAACTCTCACAG
>VXBZ01005240.1:0-12800 GCA_013399135.1 Heliornis fulica | reverse complement strand
AGAGAGTTGGGGCTGTTCAGCCTGGAGAAGAGGAGGCTCTGGGAACACTTTATAGCAGTCTTTCAGTACCTCAAGGAGGCCTACAAGAAAGATGGGGAGAGGCTGTTTAGTAGGGCCTGTTGTGACAAGACAAGGGATAATGGTTTTAAAATAGAGGGAGGGAGATTTAGATTGGATATTAGAAAAAGGTTCTTTACCTTTTCCACCTTTGGTGGAGCACTGGAACTGGTTGCCCAGAGAGGTGTTGGATGCCCCATCCCTGGAGAAGTTCAAGGCCAGGTTGGATGAGGCCCTGAGCAACCTGATCTAGTTGAGGGTGTCCCTGCTTCTTGCAGGGGGGTTGAACTGGATGACCTCTGGGAGTCGCTTCTAACCCTAATCATTCTATCATTCTATGATTCTATGATAATTAATAGTCAGAATTGCAGAGGAAGTATCTTGCTTTACAACTCCTAAATTTAATTCCATACATCTGTTCAAGGTGTTCAAGGTGTTCAAGGATGCATCATTTATCTCAGGGTACAAGTAAATAAACTGAACTTACTGTGAGAAGTCCACATAGTCAACTATGCGCCAATCATCAGACCATTTTAGCTGTTCTTTGATCAAAGGAAGATGAGTAAAATAAGAAAGACTTATACTTGCCCCTCACAGTTCTGACATTACTGTTGCTAGCTCACCTTTAGTGAACTCAGTTAACTGTGTTCATTTCCTACAGCCTGGAGTCTTAGTATCAATTATGAAACTGAGACAGAAATCAATGGTGTTACCAAATGACAATTTCACATGTGAAACTGTCCTGTGATCTGAAACCTGAAAATACCTGAAAAGGAAGGCAAAGAGGAAAAAAGGTTTAACAAATGTCACCAAATATGCAGCAAAAATTTTTTAAAAGCTAATCTGGCATTGATCCAAACAACATTTACTGCTCTAAATAACTTTCACTTGGCAGAATTCAGGAAGATGGAATTAAAAAAAAATTTGCATGTTTTCAAATTAATGAATTCACTTTCATATTTTACAACTAACTAGTAGGAATGCTGGACCATTACAGCTGTAAGGCTTCTTGAAACAGCTGTTGCTAATTTCACAAGCATCTTTCAGGTGGTTGAGTGCACAAAGTTGTCATCTATATACTGTGAGGTGACGTTGTGTATGATTGTGCTTTTCTGATCAGATAATTGACAGCTTAGAAATCTGCGATTAATTTACTTGTCCTTGAAATTCTGCAAATACTTTTTCCTTTTTTTGTTTGTTTATGTTTTGGATTTTTTTCTCCCTCCTGTTGTCTAGGTTTTTTATATATATGCCAACATGGAATATAAAGCATACAATCACATAATAATAGAGTTGTAGAATGGTTAGAGCTGGAAGGGACCTTAGAGATCAAGTCCCAACCCCTCTGCCATGGGCAGGGACACCTCTAGCTCTCACTAGACCAGGCTGCTCAAGGTCCCATCCAACCTGTCCTTGAACACCTCCAGGGAGGGGGCAGCCACCACTTCCCTGGACAACCTGTGCCAGTGTCTCACCATCTTCACAGTGAAGAATTTCTTCCTAATATACAATCCAAATCTAATCCCTTCCAGTTTAAACCCATTCCCCTTCATCCTATCACTACATGCCCTTCTAAAAGGTCCCTCCCATCTTTCTTGTAGACCCTTTTAGAGCCTTCTCTTCTCCAAGCTGAACAACCTTGCAGCCTGTGTCATTAGGAGAGGTGCTCCAGCCCTGCAGTCATCCTCGTGGCCCTTCTCTGCACCTGTTTTGGCAGTTCTATGACCTTCTTATGTTGGGAATTCTGGAACTGGATGCAGTACTCCATGTGGGTAGTACATGAGCAGAGTAGAGGGGAAGAATCACCTCCCTTGAGCTGTTTGCCACACTAATTTTGATAAAAATCACGAAAATAATGAAAAATCTGGAAAACCAGATTGCATAGCAATACCACTAACACATAGTACTAAATTTCCTGGTCTTCTACACCTCCATGGTTAGAGGTTCTATTGGGTGTACTAGCAAGCAGACTAAAAATTACATTTCTGTAGCTTCTCTTTGCGATTTTTCTCTCAATTTCACACCAAAAAGGAGAATGTTCTATTTACTAAGTGTCTTAATCTGCATGTGTGTCACAAATAGCAGCTCAGAAGATATGTAAGATTTAAGATGTTTAGTATTTCACATCAAGCTATCCTTTTCATCAATCACTGCCTTTTGCCATGTTGTATTATAGTAAAAGGCATCCAGAAAAAATAGAGGACTGGTTTAAACTATGGAAGTTGATTTTGGCATTCTGGGAACTGAAGAGGATGTACAGGTTGTTTTCCTTTTTATTCCCAATATTTGATTCATAGTTCACTCTGTTTTCTGCAGTATTTGATCATTGCAGGTTCATGAAAAAGCTTATAGGCTGAGAATTTCCCTGATGCAGAGCAAGTGTCAAGAACTCACAGTAAAACTGAAGCCATTACTGCTAGTACTATGCAGATAAATCTTCCTTAGCTTGCATTGCATCACACATCATCCATTGGTACGAGAGTAGCTGTGGAAAGGCTTTATTGAGGAGAATATGGAAAACAGCAATTAAGGTCAGAATGAACTTCTAACTTTCTTTGCCTATGGATTGATTCTGGTGTTAGGTATCCATGGCTGAAAGCTCATGCAATCTCACATACAGTATTTGCTTTCATCCTAAGCTTTTTGAAGCTTAGTTTTATTTGTAAAACATTGTTTTAGCTTTTTTTTTTTCCTACTTTTTACTTCCATATCCCCTAAATTACTGCTTTTCAGATGGAATAAAAGGGAAGGCTAATTAGTACAAAAGGACTTGTAGTCATGGACATTGCTTTCAAAGGGTCATATTTTGAGATAATTGTATTTTAGCTAGTGAGGCCACTCAGTAGTGAGAAGCAAATTCAGTTGTGATATGTGGGAGTGGAGTCCCATTTCCTTTTATTTCAGTAGGAGCTCTGCTAAGTTTATTGCCTGTCTTTTTATCCAGAAAGACTGTAGAGACATCTTACTAGCTGTTCAACAAATTAATATTTTTGAGTATTGAAAAGATAGCACTCTCCATTTTGTTTTCACTTTCCTTCCAGGACAAATTAGTGTAAACAATATAAATCACAGAATCACAGAATATTAGAAGTTGGAAGGGACCTCAAAAAATCATCCAGTCCAACCCTCTGCCCGAGCAGGATCATCTAGAATAGATCACACAGGAATGTGTTCAGATTGGTCTTGAATATCTCCAGAGAAGGAGACTCCACAACCTCTCTGGGCAGCCTGTTCCAGGGCTTCGTCACCCTCACAGTGAAAAAGTTTCTCCTTATATTAAAATGGAACATTCTGTGTTATGGAACTATTTTGCCTTGTTCTATAACTAACTATAACTATAGCAAACACCAAGAAGNTTCTAATACACCCCGGGATGCCATTGGCCTTCTTGGCCACAAGGGCACATTGCTGGCTCATGGTCATCCTGCTGTCTACCAGGACCCCCAGGTCCCTCTCACCTGCACTGCTCTCTAACAGGCCAGTCCCCATCCTATACTGGTACCTGGGGTTGCTTCTCCCCAGATGCAATACCCTACACTTGCCCTTGTTAAATCTCATTCAATTTCTCCCTGCCCAACTCTCCAACCTGTCTAAATCCTGTTGAATGATGGCCAAACCTCCTAGTATGTCAGCCATCCCTCCCAGCTTCTATGACCAGGTTTGTATAAATTATAATCGTCCCTTTCCTATTCAAAGAAAAATCAATGTTTAACAGAGGGAATGGTGACTTGCAGGTGCCAAGCCAATAGAAGTCTTGTTGCTTTACCTATTTAGCTATGATTTGGCATTCCCATAAAGCCCTTATTTCAGGTGTTTGAGAGTCAGTGGTAAGGAATTAAGGATTTAGACTTTTTGAAACCAGCGTGAGACTTGTGTCTTACTTTTTGCAGCAAACCAGCTCCAGATTAGGCAAAACAATTACTAAAAGCGAAATCTGACTATTAATAATTGGTGAGCATAATTAAAAAAAATAATTGTAACATAGCTATTTTATTAGAAAAACTTATCTTCTTATACATTAGATTTTTTCAGAAATTAATAATAAGCTTTAATATTTTCCAATTTTCTAACATATTTAAATAAAGGACAAATCACTTTCTGTCAAAATCTAATCTCTATTTTATTTTAGAACATGTTTTCTCATCAGAGCATACTAGCTATATATTATGGCCTCTATAATAATTTATATAGCGATCACATTTATTATGTTGTCATGGAATTATGCATGTGTACATCAAAGCCTGCAGACAGTGTGGAGAGAAAATGGAACGTACTTCTCCAAAAGTGGGTCTGCTTATTTATTGTCTGTCTTTTGGGATTCTAGTCACAATATTAAACATTGCAATCTCTTCATTAAAAAGGGTGGAAAAAAGGATTTGAAAAATGACTATAGATACATATGCTTGAGATGCGATAATTATGAGTTGCTCTATTGTTCTGTGATATCTCCCACTGCATTGCATCTATCATCTATACATGTGTCATTTGTGTTTCTATTTTGTAATGCTTTTATATAAAACTGCAGACTCAAAAGTTCTTTTTTTCCCTGCCTCACTCTGGTGTTCCCTTTTGCCTTTCTTTTGTGCTCTTACTCTGTCTATTCTCTCTCACTCTTGTGAACTTTTTCTTCTCTTTCTTGGTCACTTGCTTTCTGTTTGTCTTTTCATCTATCTTGTCTAAGATTCCCTAAGCACATATACATGAACACAAGCACTCCTCCTCCTGAATCTTCAGCACCCTCATTGCTTGTGTTGACACCAATTTTAGAACTTTATGGCGTTGCTAATTGGCTCCCAAGACTTTGTCAAATGCTGAAAATAACACTAAGCCCGGGAATCAAATCACAAGAGTAGCTTAACCTTCATAAAATAAAGTTAGATGTGGAGTTTTTCTAGATTCAAAAGGAGGATACAGGGAGAAGTGCCTCAAATTAACTGTTAAGATACAAAGTGAATACCATGGTCTCACAATAGATACTTGTTCCATCTTTGTACTGATTTAGTTGCTTAATAAGTAATGCTAAAGGGTGGAGATTCAAAGAAAAACAAAAACATCTTACCCATGTCATTTTTTGTCTGTGTACAATTAAATGCAGCTGGTCAGCATTTAATAATTTCTCAATAAATAGGGTCAACTATTCAGTGTTTACAATTCCATTAATATTTGTTTAATTCAGACTAAATTCTGGTTTTTAGTCATATCAGTGAATTTTCATTCGGTTTCTTTGTGTCTGCTTGGCCATGTGGAGCCTGTAAAATAAGAGTTCGTGAATATTAAATTTTTTAAGGGTTTCTACAAAATGTGGGAATGCTGGTGTTCAGAAACATTTCTTTCTGGAATTTGGGCACTGTAAGGTCCAAATAAGTGAAATATTTTAATTCACTTTTTTCTTGCTTGAATATTTAACAAGTTTTCATCCATAGCTCATAAACATAGTGTTTCAAGTAGTGTGGGTAGTTTCCCATTGTTAAACGTCCCTGCTGATCAGGTTCAGTATGCTGTTTAGTATAATTATGAAACTTTCCTAAGAAACAATGTGTTTCTTTAGAGAATTTCAACCTACAAATCAGGAAGGGTACATATTCTAAGTAAACAAGTCTTTGAAATGCAAGACTAGAAAAGGCATTCTGGTTGGAAAGCTTCACTTTTCAAGGGTAGAGAGTTAGAGCATGAGTGAGACTTGGGTAACCTTTCGCAAACAGGTTGGTATGTGCTTGTAGAGCAACCAGTTACACATATATAGATCACCATGTGGGCACTGCCACATGAACTGGGACAGGTGATATTTTGGTATCTATAAGTGGATATCACTAACTAATGAAAATTAAAGGGTAATTACCATAAGATGAGGACTTAGCAAATCAGTAAGCATGGATGACCTATCTAGAAGTAAGAAATCCCAGTGAAGTTCAAACATCTGAGAATCAGAAAAATGAACTCGCTAGGAGGGAAGTAGTTCCCATGGGATAGAGGATGGAAGGGAATAATCAATAAAAGTTAAAGAATGTAAATTTTAAAGATCTAACAGAACTATTAAATATATCTCATCATAAAGTTAATATTAATTAACTCATCATAAAGTTAATAATCTGGTTTTCCCTGTATGTTCTTCTCACTCTGACCCTAAAGGTACCAGGAAAATAATCCTTAAGTGAACACTGCTAAGTATATATAGAAGTAGGAAAAAGCAATGCCTAACAATATCCCCCTGCCATCAAATAAATAAACAAACCCACAGAATACACTAAAACACAAGATAATACATGCACAAAAAGAAAATTAGCTGTAATTCAAACCAAATAATTTCATGACACAGCTTCCTGTTGAATAAAGACTGATGAATTTAGCTTTGGTTTTTGGTTGTTTTTTTTTTTTTCTGAATTATTAAATTCCAGTGTTCAGGTCAGCTATAGTTAAATATTATTTAAATAGTATTTAATATTTATTTAAGTTCAGAATATTTATAATGAAAGGCCCTAGTTTATATGAGAGAAGGAATAGATTAAACAGAATACCAAGAGATATTGTGTGTGGCAGCCCCTCTACTGTCTGCCTCAAGAAGTTGTAAACAGAAAATGTGATCAACTTTAAATGAATGATGGGAGAAACACCTGATGACCACAATGCAGGACTGGTAAGAATAACCTATGAAAATAAATAGAAAAAGAGATTTTTTATCAAAACATGACAACTAATACCTTCATTTGGGAACATTTCTTTCAAACCGCATATTTCTGATACCTGTCACCTCAGAAACAAAAATGATCACACCAAGAAAGTATATATACTATATATACATCCACAGTGTGATTTTTCTATGCCCTTTCTTTCCAGAGGTGGCACGAGTTCTCAGAAGAAAGATTCTCAGTAATATTGTTACCATACATTAAAAAAAAAAACCAACCAAACCAAAAACAACAACACAACACTGCAATGTTTTGAACTTAAATGCTACTTATCTGTAGAGATGCATAGGGAAACAAAAAAAGTGATAATGCCTAATGTAGACACTGATGAATTATAATGAATTATAATGCATTAGCTATTTGCCTGGGTCTGCATTAAGATGGCATAATTATCACAAAGTGTTGGCAGCCTACAAACATATTGTTATCAAGTAAGCTTAATGTTATTTACAGATGGACCTTCTTCATTTTGAGTATAGGCAGCTGAAAAGAGCATCAATGTGAAATGCTTCTTCCAGATTAAAAATTATCTTTACTATTTAACATTTTAGGTCTTCCCCTTCCCTTTTCTCTTTCTTTTCCTCTTTCCCTTCCTCTTTCTCTCTTTCTCTTTCTCTTTGTTTCTTTCTCTTTCCTCTCTCCCTCCCTCCCTCTCTTGTGCACCTGTTCCAGCATGGTCTTACCCACAACCACAATCATTTCAGTCCCACTGAAGGGTGATCCAGCATGACACAATGCCCAGTCCTGATGCTTCAAGGTGTACCTACTGCAGCATAGTCTTATTCTTGCCAGATTCTTTGAGCAGTTATTTCCTCAGTGTAAACTTACCCTTAGTGTACCTGCTGCGGAAAAGACATGACCATGGCCATAGGCACTTTGAGATGTACCTGCTGCAGCACAGAAATAACCACAGGTGCTTCGAGACAAAGCTGCCATGACACAGACATAGCCATGGTCACAGATGCTTTGAGGTGTCCTGCTCCCACACGGACATATCCACAGGTCATAGTTCCTTGAACTCAAGTGCACATGGGAGTTCCAGCCTGTCCAGAACAGCAGTGAATCTCTGGCCATCAGCCAGCCTGGGTGCATCGCCAATGTTGTTCTCAAAATGCTGCAGGCGCAGTGCAGTAAGATGGCAAGCAACACAGCGGCAGAGCAAGCAGCAAGAGCAAAGACCAGCAGTAACAAGCAGAAGACTCTATTATACAGTAATGCCAGCAAGCCCGTTGGCAAGCACAGAGGCCTGCTAATAGCTAAACAGCAATAACATCTATAAATTCCGTCTACCATATTCCAGTCAAACCTGTTGCTATCTCAAATCCTTTGAGCCCTATGTTGGGCACCAAAAGGGACTATTGTGGAATAGATCTGGCTGGCACCTAAGCACCATGCAGCTGCTGACTCACTGTGCCCAGTGGAATGGGAGAGAATACTGAGAGAGAGAACATGATGAAAGTTTTGAGCTGAGGTAAAGACAGATTAACAAGTAAAGCAAAAGCCATGCATACAAGCAAAGCAAGACAAGGAATCTGTTTGCTACTTCCCCTGGGCAGGCAGGTGTTCAGCCATCTCCAAGAAAGCAGAGCTCCATCATGTGGAGTTAGTTCCCAACAGTTAGTTGGGAAGAAAAATGGCTTCATCACTTTGAACAATGATGCTCCCCCCTAGCCCAGTCCTTCCTCTTCTCCAAACCCCTTATAAGATGAGCATGACACCATATGGTATGGAATATCCCATTGATCAGTTGGGGTCAGCTCTCCTGGCTGTGTCCTCTCCCATCTCTTTGTGCACCACCAGCCATCCCGCTGGTGTGGTGGTGTGAGAAGCCAAAAAGACCTTGACTCTATGTAAGCATTGCTCAACAATAGCAAAAACATCTCTGTATTTTAAAAAAATCTCTGTATTATCAACACAATTTCCAGCACAGATCCAAAACAAAGCCCCATACTAGTTACTATGAAGAAAATCAACTCTATCTCAGCTGAAACTAGGACCAGCTATCGGAATGACACCTTGACGTGCCAGATATTAAGTCCAGACAGAGTGATCATGATGTATCACATAGTAAAACAAATGTTCTGGAAAACAAAATCTGTAATAGTGGTTCATCAGCCTGCAGGCCAAAGGTAGTATATGAAATGGGAAAGAAGAGGAACTGTCAGGAGTGTGTGAACAGTGGAAGTCTGTATTGTGAAGAATTTGGATATATCAAAACTTGGTTTAATTTCAGTTTGGAGCAAAACAATAACAGACTGAAACTCCCAACAACTGCATTTCAGGAGATAAAGTTGCCCAAGGAAATAAAAACATTCCAGCAGGCCATGCTGCTTCTCAATATTTGAGACTCCATGAGCAGACAGGAAAGTTAGTCTCCTGACATAAAAGCAAAACCTCTGAATCATGCCATCATCACCATACAATCACAGTATGGTTTGGGTTGGAAACCACCCTGCCATGCACCCTGCACTAGATCAGGTTTTCCAAAGTCCCACCCAACCTGGCCTTGAACACTGCCATGAAAGCGGGCAGCCAGAGCTTCTCTGTTCCAGTGACTTACCACCCTCACAGTGAAGAATTTCTTCCTAATGTCTAATCTAAATCTACCCTTCTTCATTTAAGGACATTTCCCCTTGTCTTGTCACTCCATGCCCTTGTAAACAGTTGCTCTCCAGTTTTTCTGCAAGCCCCCTTTACATACTGAAAGGCTGCTATAAGGTCTGCTCTCTGCCTTCTCCTCTCCAGACTGAACAACCCCAACCAACCCTCTCAGACTGTCTTCATAGGAGAGGTCCTATGAAGGTCTCATAGGAGGGCTCCAGCCCTCTGATTACCATTGTAACCTTTCTCTGCACTCACTACGACATGTCCATATCCTTCTTATGATAGGGGCCACAGAGCTGGAAGCAGTACTCCAGCTGAGGTCTCATGAGAGTGGAGTGCAGGGGAGAATTATCTCCCAGGATCTACTGGCAACACTTCTTTTAATGCAGCTCAGGATACAGCTGTCTTGCAGTTTACAGATTGCTTGGGTTGCAAGCACACATTACTACATTCTGTTGAGCTTCTTGTCCACCAATACCACCAAGTCCTTTTCCTCATGGCTGCTTCTAATCCATTCTCTGCCCAGGCTGTATTTGTGCTTTGGATTATGCAGACCCTTGAACATGGCCTCCTTGAACTGCGTGTGGTTTGCACTTGCCCTTCTCCCAAGCCTGTCAGTGTCCCTCTGGATGACTTCCCTTCCCTCCACACTGACTGCACCACACAGTTTGGTGTCATCAGCAAACCTGCTGAGGGTGCACTCGAACCACTGACCGTGTTGCTGACAAAGATGTTGAACAGTGCCAATCCCACTGCTGACCCCTAAGGAACACCACTCATCACTGGTTTCCACATGGACATTGACTGCAACTCTTTGAGTGTGACCATCCAGCCAACTCCTTATCCATTGAGTCATCCAACCACCATATTTGTCTCTCCAGTTTACAGAGAAGACTGCCATGAGGGATAGTGTCAAATGCTTTGCACAAATCCAGGCAGATGACATCAGCCAATGCTGTAGCCCTGTTGTAGAAGGCCACCAGTATTTGTCTGTAGTGAAACCACGTTGACTGTCACCAATCACCTCATTATGTTCTATGTGTCTTAGCATAGATTCCAGGATGATCTGCTTATCGTCTTGAATTCCACAGAGACTGAATAACTTGTAGTTACATGGAACTTCTAGTTTCCTCCATTTTAAATGTGGGGGTTATATTTCCTCTTTTCCAGTCAGTGGTGATCGATAACTTCTCAAATATGATGGATACTGGATTAGCAATTTCATCTGCTAATTGCTTCAGGACCTGCGCATGCATAACATCAGGTTACATGGACTTGTACATCTTTGGGTTCCTTAGATGTTGTTAGCCTGATGTCCTACAGTGTGTGGTTCCTGATTCCCGCAGTCTCTGCCTTTTCATTCTGCAACTTTAACTTTGTAGCTAGACTAATTGCTGGTTGAAGGCTAAGGCCATAAATTCATTGAGTACCTCAGGTAACCAGATGCCCTGTTTCTTTCTGGAAATGGCTCATCTTTTCCTTAGTCTTCCTTTATCACCAACATACCCACAGATGTTTTTCTTCTTGTCCTTGATATCCCTGGGCAGATTAATTCTAATCAGAGAGATGGAGCAACTCGATTGTGAGAAGGAGCTGAGAGTGATGGGGGTGCTTAGCCTGGAGAAAAGAAGGAACCAGTGAGACCCTATTGCCTCCTTTCAGTACTTACAGGGGGCTTATGAAAAAAATAGGAACAGACTTTTTAGTAGGGCCTGCAGTGATGAGAGAAGAGGTAAAGGTTTTCAGTTGCAACAGAGAAGATTCAGACTAGGTGTGAGGAATAATATTTTTTATGATGAGAGTGGTGACACAATGGAACAAGGTTCCCAGAGAAGAAGTAGGGGCTCCATCCCTGAAAACAGTCAGGGTCAGATGGGATGGTGCTCTGAGAATCCTGATCTAGTGGAAGATATCCCTGCATGAGCATCCCTCCATTGAGGAGGCTTTGGTCTAGAAGACCTTTAAAAGTCCCTTCCAAACCATTATGGTTCTGATTCTCTTATGGGATGGATTCTATTATATACTTCAGGATATTACACAGTCCTAGGTAGCTATGAAACACAGATATCTGTTAAATAGTTTTCTGTACTTTCTTTTACGTTCCCGCTGTTGACCTCCGGGTAGCAAATGAGATGTTTTGCAGACNATGAATACTAGATTGGTTTTTGAAATCTTCTCTGCATGATAAAGTCTGGACTAAAAAAAAAAAAAAAAAAAAAAAAAGCAGAGCTTAGGTAGAAGCTTATTAAATCCTTTTCTGTCTTTTTGCTCAGGCTCTGATTCATTAAGAGCAGCATCCACATTCAGGCAAACTTCAGTAAATTATTTGTTTGACAGAAATCAGTTGGATGTATCTGTAAAGTTAAGTATATATTTAAAGGTTCCTGAACTGCAGCTTCATTTCTAAATTTGGCTTGTTTAAAAAAAAAAAAAAAAGCCAGCTGTGTATCAAAACCCAAATGTGAAAGGATCTTAAAAATTCAGCAAAATATCTCTGCAAAGGGGGGTATTTTTTCCATCTGTGGAAGGAATTGTTGAAAGATCTTTAATGTGGTAACATTTCCAGGTCATTTCTCCTTCTCCTTACAATGCTCTGCTGTCATCATTTGGCAAGATTCAATGCCTTAATGATTTCTTCAAGTAATGCTCCTTTTCTACAAGGTTAGAGTCATCTAGTGAAAGAACTGAAATCATACTGTGCTTACAAGCTAAATAGTGCATAAAAATATTTGTATATTAGGTGACAATAAGGGTCTAATGAGCACTTAGTGAGAAATGGATTGTAGATGATCTGCAAAGAAAGAGAGGCTCCCTATCTTCTGCTAATGTAATGTGGGAGTTCAGGGTGCCCAAATTTATTGGAAAATATACTTCTCACTGATGATTCTAAACTAGTAAGTAAATCTTTAATATAATCTACATTCAGAAGCAAGGAGCAGTAGCTCAAAAGAGACTAGTCTGCTGAGTTTAGGTGTATTTTACAAACAATTTTATTTATTTGTTTCAAAGCATACACAACACTAGTGTCATGCCAATAGTTGTTCTGTTCTTTGTGACTTTTCCTGTAGCCATGTCAGAGAATTAGTGACAATGCCAATCTCATGATCTGAGAGCTGGGTCAATCTGTAATTAAAAAAACCACCATAAGTCAGGCAAAAACCTCCTGACTGAGAAATCGGTTAACTTTTCTTTCCCATTTCTCTTAGCAACAGCTTTCATGCTTGACTCCTTAGGAAAAATTGAATTGGGAAAAATATTCTAGGAAGAAATATACTATTGTACCTAGGTAGAAGATCCTGGTGTTAATAAACAAAATAATCCAACATTTAACCAAAAAAGTAAAAGAAAAAGGAAATAATTGAAATTTCAAGTCTTCCAAAAGTAAGTAATTTCTGAATGTGGTAGTCATCAAGTATTTACGACCATGGCAACCTTTAAAGAGCATACATTATC
>VXBZ01005238.1:709133-803236 GCA_013399135.1 Heliornis fulica | reverse complement strand
GAATCACCTCCCTCGACCTGCTATCTGCTATTAGTATCTTATCTAAATCACTGTGGATGGTGTATGTACTGATTCAGAAAGAGAGGATACTGTGTCAGTGACAGGCTTTTTTTCTGTAGATGTTATAAAATACTAACAAGCTCTTTAACTAGTGCGTCAAAGCAACCGGCTTTAAATTCTGTTCCCTATTACGCGCATACAACGCTTGCCATGTATTTCTGTATCTAGAGATATCTATTATTTCCATTGTACACAGTCCAACGAAAATTTAGTATGTGAATTTGGTCAAATATTTGCAGAAAGTACATTTTTGAGTGGAGGGAAATGCAGTTTTATAGTTACCTATCAAGAGACTTCAGCTGGAGAAGTTTCTTTGGATTAAATAATACTTTGTGAAATTGGGTATAAAAATCAGTATAAAATCACACGTATTTGCTCACACCTTGTGATGCGTACTGATGTGTTTTACAAAATGCTTCTTAAAACATGAACCTGATACTGGTTCACCTAATTAGTTTGTAGGCTGCCTGAAATCTGAGATTATGTAAATATTAAGGAAATTAATTAAACTGCACTTTGTAAAATGGCACATTAGAAAGCCAGAACTTGACTGTTGAACAAAAAGTAATTCTTTAGAAACTTGGGATGGATCTGTGCGTTTGAAGACTGTACAATTGCTACATGAGAGGTGTTTTTTTTGTTGTGCAGCACATGACTGGAGGACTGCTGCTGGCACCTTCTGTGTCCACTGGGTTTAGCAGCACTGGCTGTGCCAGTGGTCAGAGTGATGGATGCAGGGCAGCTTTAGTCCTTCATGCTGATGTGGTTATGTGGCTCCAGCTTTGCACCTCCTAGTGAAGCTCTGTCCTCAAGATAGCTTTTTAGTGCAAATTTCTGTGTGTGCTGCGTGGTTTTGGAAGAAAAGGAGATGGCTGAAGCCTACCAGCTTGGAGCATGGAAGCAGCATGAAAATGGTGCAACTGCTTCATGCCACATCATTTGATGTCTTTTATCTCTGTGATTTTGTCAGGTTGTAAAATGGACAATGTTGTCTCTTGAGTTCAGTCAAGCCTTGTATTTTCAATTCCTCTGTCCTCCCATCCCAAAAGTACAGGATGCTAGATTCCCCTGTTAGTGATACATACTGATTTTTTTTTTTAAATCTGTATAACTCCACTGAAGGAAAATGTGCAGGATGAGTAAGCAGACAGTTCCTAGGTTATTCTCTTCTTGTAAAAAAAAAAAAAAAATAGGCCAGAGAAATTGAAGTTGACTAAAAATGCTTACTTTTTTCCTAAGGCAAGTTTTACATAAGCTGATTTTTCTATAAATTTATGGTCTCCCTGGAAAATCAGGGTTTGCCAAAGTGTTTTAATGCTAGGTTGCTCAGGAAGGAATCAGGAGGGGAGGGTTAATATGAAGGAGTTGTGTCCCAAAGTTAAGGCTTCGCCTTCTCCCCTGTCCTGGTGGGAAAATCTATTAATTCAGGAGTACCTTTAATAACCAGTATTATTTGTAAAATGACGAGGCTCTGTCTGGAGTAATGCTTTATGAAGTGTGTAAGAAGTGAATGCAAACCTGTGGTTTCCTCTACAAAGTAGAGGAGCGTGCTTTCTTGTTTGAAACGCCAGCAGCATTTAGCCGTACTTTGCAGCTCTTGCCTGTACCACCCATGAAATAGTATTCTTATCCCAGAAGAGGTACCCAATACAATAGATATTAATTTGCATAAGAGGCTGTTTTCTAATTATGAACAGTTTGTGTGTCCAGGGACTTTTGATTAGTGATGAATTGAAACTGGGGAAGAATTTCAATAGCTTGAGGGAAGGAGGACAAAAATGAGAAAATTACAATAGAAATTGACAGGAATAAGATGAAAGCAATCTTTTAAAGTATTCTCTTTAAAGCATAGTGGAGAGAAAGCAATTTTGGGCCAAGTAATAGGGAATCGTATGTTCATTAACAAGAATTACAAATAATTAGTTACTATTAAGACGAGTAAGACAGAAGATGAATTCTTTCCGGAGGAATGACTAGGAGAGAAGAATAGGGAAAATTGAGAGATACCCCTGCTTTCCCTACTGCTTTCGAAGGAAATCACGAAGCCTTTGCCTGTGGAAAATGTGTACATTTAAAATTTTGATTATTTTTCTTTTAATTCTCTATGTTTCAATGTAACTTAAAGAAAACATGAATATGAAAAAAGGAGGTGGCAAACCAGGACTAGCATTGTGTTTAGTACATAGAAGCTATGGAGAAAACAAAGCATCAACAGGCTCTTCAGCCCCAGATTCTGTCTTTGGGGCTGTCTTAAAAATTTTTTCTGACAGAGGTATTTGTTACTTTTCTGAGGTATGTATCTCGTTATATAATTCTGTAAAGTCATAGAAGGTCTGTTCTTTCCCTCTTGGGTGACCTTATTATTCAAGGATTATCTTACCCACTATATCAAGCCTTACTGAATTAATAGGACCTATCCTGCAGCACAGGCAAGTGCTATGAATAGGTTTAAGGAAGGATTGTAGTTTTCATTCCAAATTGAAATTTTAATTGGGCTTTTAGATTTTTGTATGTTGAAGCCTGATTCAGTCTTGGGCAGGTAAATTGATTGTGAAGAGATTTCTATATATGCAGCAAATTGTATGTGTTGGACCAGTCCCTCCTGGGCTTCCAGACATCCAGAATACCAACTGGGCTCTGTGACAGTTTACAACAAGAAAATCATAGGAGAAAAGCCATGTTTCATTTCCTGTTCATGTAGGACTTGGCCATGGGATACAGAACATCCAGAGCTTCTAGTCCCCAGAGAAGTTTGTGTTACTAACAGGAGATGGAAGCTGGATTTGTCTTTGTGTTTCTCTTGCAAATATAGCCATGTATTCTTGTTTTGATGCAACGTACGTGCTTATGGTTGTGGTTATAACTGGATTTGAAGATTACTATTGTAGCTGTGTTAGTTATAGGAAGATAGCAAGTATTTTAAGCTATTCATATCCCATTAGCTTGGAATGGTAAAATCCATCAAAATGGTCAGCATGTCTAAATTGTGATCTTGAGAAGATAATTGTTAGGAGTAAGCTTTCCACCCGTAGGGAGCTGAGCTGGCTTGTGGAAGAGTGCTGAATGCCAGAGCTGGTGCAGGGTGAGCAAAGGGAGTGGAGGACAGTGTGCGCAGGGATGGGCTGTGAGATGGGCTCCCACTGCCTTGTGACACTGTGCTGTCGGCTTACAAAGCTAAGCCCTGGCATGTTGGAGGGGCTGGAGAGAAGTGTTTTCTGGTGCACATAACTGAGCATTTTACTGATTCAGAAGCAAGTCTTCCTTTCTCTCGGCTTTTCTGGCCCACATGCTCTTTTTTTCTTTTTTCTTTTTCTTTTTTTTTGTTTTTTTCTTTTGGATACCTCCCCCCACCACAGAAGACCACACAAACAATCAGTTCTCATTCATTTTATGGAATAATTAAGCTGCAGAGGACTGCAATACCAATTTGGGAGAGACAAAATAGTGCATAATATTGGCATTAGACCAGAATTGGGACATTGCAGTTCTGTCAGCAAAGCTGATGTTTGTCTGGCAGAGAGCTTGATTAAAGTTGGTCATCTCAACTACTGAGTGTCTTGATAGGAGAAAAATAAAACTTGTATCCCACAAAGATCAAAAGTTAACTGTCCCAACTTGTGACTTCTGAGCTGAAACAGTATTGAGTGGTATGTGCTGGTAAGATCTACCATACTAGTTTTCTAATTGTTCTGAAATGGTGAAAGAGCTTAAAAACCATTCTGTGAACAGGGAAGGAGCACTCCATACCCTTTGTGGTATTTGTATTTAGCAGTATTTGTGTGGCTGCAGGCTTCTGAAAGGCACTCAAGGCTGCCCTGCAGACTCTTTTCATACGTCGTCATAGGACGCCTTTAGGTGAAGGCAAAACCTGTTTATTTGCTGATAGACTTTTATTTTAAGACTGCATCTGTTGATCACTGCTGTGTTTTGCTTTTGCTGGATGTGCTTGGCATATACTATATTTCAGTCAGAAAAATTTTCTGAATTAATTGTGATGTGTGAAAATGTTCAACTTTTAGAACATGTTTACCTGTAAACCATTAAACAATTGGAAGAAAATGGTTTTGTAATATTGCCTTTCTAACTTAATACAATAACGTGTTGAATTTTGTTTTAGGTATGAATGGCTTGTTATATTTTTAATGTTATTTAGAGCTCGCTGTGCCAAAAATATAAAATAAATCTTTTTGTTTTGTTTCTGTTAGATGTTAAGGCTAATCTATACCACTACAGCCATGCAGAGGAAAAATGTAGGAGCCTCAGGACCAGAGAAGTACACGGAGGAATTTATTAAAAAACAGATTGAAGAGTTCAACCTAGGAAAGAGACATTTAGCTAACATGATGGGAGAAGATCCAGAAACTTTTACCCAAGAGGATATTGATGTAAGTACAGTTGCTCTGCTGGAGAAGTAATTTATCGTAGAGTTTCAGATACTGAAAGCACTTTACTTCAGCATGAGCCCCTCAGCTCTCTGTGAATTTTAATCAAACTGTCAGAATAAGAAAGAATGCTACTATACATTGCAAACATTGCAACTGTGACTGTGAATAGAGATTCTACCCCTGCTACCTCATGAGGTCAGACATCACAGTATAGAGCTGTATACCGTATCTTGCTAAAGCACAGTAGGTTCTTTTTAAAAGTACTAATGGATAATCCCCTTGATCTGAGGTTATAAGAGGCACTGTAAAGGTTTATGTAGCACTTTGAAACGTTTACCCACAATTTGACCTGCTGTGTATATTTAGGTCAGGCTTTCTTGTATGATACTGTGGTTACTGGTAATGCAAATAAAATTTTATAGGGTGTTTTACAACTAATACTCTGGTTGAGCTTTGGGATTTTAAAATAGATGTGAATTTAAGCTTGTGTCATTAGCTCCAAACATACTATTTTATTGCCATTCCCCCTGACAACTGACAGATGGGTGGCCTCCTCTTTCTCTGTGTCATTTCGGCTCATGTATAGATATGCTCCCTTTCACTCAGAAAATGTTTTGTTGCATAGTTTGTTTTTTTTTTTTTTTTAAATGTCCCACCTGGTCTTCACTTCTGTCATTACTGTCTTATTTTATCACTCATCAGAGGTAGGGAGGAGAAATGTCATTTGGTGACATTCACTCTGAGGTGAAGCTGTGTGAAGTCTCATGGCTGAAGCTTTCTTTGTGCAGCAGCCACACTATTACTATAGCCATGGCAGTGCAGTCTATCAGCAGGGCCCTCAGGGTAGGCATAGTAATGTGGTATGTGCCAAAAGAGAGGTTTGCATGGCTTAGTTTTTTCAGGGCATGGAGATTGTTTGTTGTCTGTCTCAGTTGTAAAATTCTGTCAGCATAGCTGTGTCCACATAAGAGTTCTGGGCAGCACGCTTGTGCCAAGGAAGAACTACATCTGTAGGTAGTGATACAGCATGATTTCAAACGCGTTTGGCAGGTTTCAAAACTTAAGTTCTGAAAACTTCTCTGAAAATAGACATCAGAGAAGAGACACGTGGTTAATGACCTGCTGAGAAAAAGGCTGAAATCAGTCTTGAATTTTAGTGGGTATCAGAAAATCTGTAAGGGAAGCTCAACTTCAAGTCACAAATCTGTAACAAGTCAAGCTTTATGAGTACAGAGCTATGCATTGATCCTGAGACATCTTTTGTTCAGGATCGTTGGTATTGCTTTGCCCTTCTATAGACAAACACCAGTGCAGAGACCTTTCCGATCTCAGTGGAGAAGGTCTTCTTAACAGTACAAGTATTCATGGAGGCATCTGAATCAGCAGGAATAGCAGCTGTTTCTTAACATTGGCTCTCTTATTTCTGTACAGACTACAGAATTCCCTTTTCCTCTATTTTTCAGATCTCTACCTTTAAAGATATTTATGGTTTTTGAGGTCCTTTCTTGTAAAGTATTCATGCACAGGACCTTCCACCAGAATACTTCCCATGTTAGTATAGTATGATGATGATCCTAATAGTTCAGTTTGTTTGCCCTTAAAGGTTAATGGTAGGAGAATGCATAACCTCCTGCCTGGTTTCCTTCCTTGATAGGGTCTAGGGGATAAGACTAGCAGACAGCAAGACCTCAGGGAATGGAAAATGACCATATTTATGTAGTGGTTTCCTCTTTATGAATCCACAGCACTGTGATTGTTTGCACAAAGTTAACCAAGCTCTGTCATTAGTAAAAGTAGATTCATCCTGGAAATTAGCTTTCAAGAAGTGCAGGGCAGGTGACAAGTATGAGGCTACTTTGCAGACTCTTTCCAAAAAGTTGAAGTGGAACCAAAAGAAAAATGTTTTGGTGATACCAAGTATCTGTGATACATGTTTGATTTCTTCATGTTCCGTCAGGTGTGGAAAATACTTGAGTCTGCTATGCATAATTAAATTTCTGTTATAAAAATATAAAAGCCGCTTAAGCACTGGCAGGAGAATTATCAAGCTTTACATTTCGAACAGTAATAATTCTTTCTGATGAGTGCTTATGTACCTTCATGTCTTCCACTATTAATCAGTCTGCAGTGTATTTCAAAAGTAGACATCATAGGATACTGTCCTTCAGTGGAGTTTTATGTGTAGTTTAATAAAACCTAAACCCTGTGAAGTTTTAAACAGGAAAATAAGTTGACTTACTTGCTAATCCTTCTGGATGTTGTGGAAGCAGAATTGCCTCTTAGTGATGCTTTTATTTAGGAATGAAAAGTTAAGCTGTGCATTACAACTGTATTTCTGGACGAGAGAAAAATGCAGCAAATTGATAATGTAACTCTGCCGAAGTCTACCAATTGCTTTTTAATTGGTATTATAGACCTCGCTCTGAAGCTAGGATGTTTTATTCTCCTATGTGTGAATATGTGCTATGAAGTTTTTCTAATTGATTTGCTTTGCCCATTCCATTTGATGTATCATTTTTCACAATATTTCATAATTTGTGCTCATTTCTAATGAACAGAGTCGTTAGGACAGGCATGTCTAAGTACAACTGACAGCTAACATTAGGTGCCAGATGCAGTTTATAAAGCTATGTAGAACGGCAGAGAACAGTTTAAATAAATTAGCACCTGTACATTAGTCTCACTTGCTGGTAATTTATAAGCGAATCAGTAGAGATGACATTTAGGTAAGTCATTGATCAAGTTAACAGCTGCATACCCACTGCCCAGCTGGGATAGCTAATTAATAGAGATTGCAGTCCTGACCTAGTGCTTTTCCCTGGTTGGGTCTGTAATCCTTTTATTTTGCGATTTAACTTACGGTTGTAGTAAACAGCCCACCTTCATTTTCTACTGTCAGTTCTGGGATATTCTACTTTAAAGCGCAGAAATCTAAGTAAGATTAATACAAGAAAGCGTCTTAATCTTCATGACCTATTTATATGCCAGTATTTTTATTATTCATTTTTATGCAGTCACTAAATGCTCTCCCATATATGAGCTCGTCATAAAGCAATACTCATTCCTCTAAGAGTTAGTAAAACTCAAAAGCTAGAGTTGTTCATTTTCTCTTGTTCTTATGATCTAATAGATTGTTGTCACGCAGATGGAATAATTCCAATCTGAAGTGGTTTATCTTCACTAACATGTGTATTGTTTCAAAAGTATCAGGAAGGTTGCTAGCTATGAAAATGTTAAATGTGTAAAAACTTAATTCCTCATAGGGTATAGTTTCTTTCCATGAATTAAGACTTACTTAGTGAAAAATATGTTATATTCAGTTGCTTTTAAAAGTGGCTCAGCACATGCGACTTCTAAATTACATTCAAACTTTAGTAACTCAAAATGTTAGAAATGAATGAATATTGGAATATGTTACAATGTCAGAAACAGTATTTAGAAATGCATTCAAAATGCATTTCTGAACATTCTGTTGTCCACAAGAGGTGTGTATTGTCCAGCATTGTCCTTGATAAGAAATACTGGATTATGTGTTGTTTTCTTAATAGTTGAAGCTAGAATGCATTCTTCAAACGTCTTCTTTTCCAGCGGAGCCAAATTCTTCATCGGGATTTTTTTCTTCTGCTTCAAAGTCTATCTAAATTGAAGACTACTGTATTTTTTTTTTCCCTCTCTTTAGTACTATTAAGTAATTTGAAAAGCTGTAATAAAGATATTAAACAATGACTGTTTCTTTCAGCAGGTTTTTTTGCCTTCTAATTTTTCTCTGCGAGCTCTGGACATTAATTTTTTTTTCATAATTATCAATCTAAAAATAATTTAGTATTAAAAGAAGGTGGTTTTTTTCCATGTAATGCTAGTGAGACATTTGTTGGTTTTTTTTTTAAGTGATGGGGTTAAAATGGTGTATCGCTGAACTTGAAATGTCTTTTGCTCTAAGATAAAATTTAGCTTTAGGTAAACAGTGACAAGTGATTGGGATGGTTTAAATTATAGTAGCTAGTTCTTAGAGGAGGATTTTGTTTCACAGGGTGAAATTAGGTGTGTCATTTTATTGGTATGTTTGGGGTTTTTTTGTTGACCTTTGTTGTCTTGTTAAATAATAAAACATTTCAGAGTTAACATTTCATGTCACGTTTTTGTTTCATTCATTCATGGTTCTGCCCCAAATATACGGCATTTTGGATCTGAAAACTTTTGAAGAATACTGCTAGTGTGGTTAGATGGAAAAGCAGCTGTTGCAGGAAACATCTGAGGGAAGCTGAAGTACAGTGGCTAAGTAATGTGATTCAGGGTTTAAAGAAAGTGTCTCTTGTGTGATCAGGTTGAGGTGTAGAAGCAGCTGACACAGCTATTGCTCAGGTGTGTCATTAAAACATTACCACATCAAGTGTCACTTCTCACCTCAGTGTTTTGGTGATGAAGGTTTTGTGCAGATTTAAAAAAGAAATGGATTCATGAGCCCTCTGCCAAAAATGGATGCTTCTGCAAGGGAAAAACAGGGTGGAGGTTTTTTGCTTTTTGTAAATTTTTTTTTCCTTCAAAATCCCTTTCCTTACTGGTTGTTACTTAGAGAGCACTCTGCACATTGTTTGAGCAATGCAGATTAGTGAATTGTGTTGTTTGAGCTGTGAATTTAGCAAAGGTGTTGAAAGACACTTGGACAACATAAATTTGCCCTCCCAAACCTACTCTGGCAGAGTATTCAGTCTCCTTCCCCTGTTCCAGTATGACTTGGTCAACTGTTTGAATTACAATATTAATTTATTAATTTCTCAAAACTTATTTTAAAAAAGCCTTACTGACCCAGCTAATTTGTATGATTCAGAGTCTCTGACATTTGAAAGAGTGAGCAAGTGCATCTTGGCTTGTAGATGGAGGGGAAGAGGAGGATAAGTCAGCATGTATAACATGCACAGTGAGGAAGAAAACTGTGGTTGTGGCAGGGATACTGAATTTGTAAGACACAATGTACAGTACTGGACAGATTATTTAATGAATTGATTTGCATGTTTGAAAGATTGCCAGAAACTTTTTAACTTTTTTAATAGGTTGTCCTCATTATTCCAGCTGGCTTGAGTTCAAACTTAGAGCTTCAGGTGAAAGACAATGTGATCCTGTGGGCAGTATGTTAATCACCAGGTCCCTCAACATGTGCCAATATAACAGGATTTCTTTTAGTTTGTTACAGGAATGTTGTTGACTTTACCAAGGCAGTTTATGGTTTACATTAGGCAATTCTTGATGTAACTACCATGTAGTCATCAGGATTTGCTGATTTTAATGGTGTAACTATTATGTTTGGGTTTTTGTGGTTTTGTTTTTTTTCTGCATGGATCAGCTTAAAAAAATGGATCAGTTTAAAAAAAAGCTTTCAAATACTGGAAATGGTTAATTTATTTTTTTTAATAACTCATAGCAGAAGCAGTTCTGTATCTGTTCAGTAGTTTATGGAATGACTTTTGGAAATGCCATTGCGTTACTAGGAATTTTCAGTCATGTTTCTGTTGAAAATATTTTTTTTATTTTTATTTTTTAGAAAGTTATATTTCCAAAGACAGTGGCAGCAGTGTGATATAACATACAGACTTGTGAAATAGCAGCCCAGAACCTGTAAAGGCTAGAGGGTGGTGAATGAATCTTCTGTAGTTGAAATGATGGCCTGAAGAAAGTAGTTCTTGGTCATATTCAGCACAACATTTCCATTTTCATTTAGAGTTCAGGTTGAATTAAACACTAGAAGAAGGGCATGGGCTGAAAACTCTTAAGCTGCAAACCCCACTCCCAGAATGTAAAGCTGCAGATAAATCTGCTGCCTTTACTGCTAGCATTTAAACCTTGTTTATAAAGTGTGAAGAGGGACGATCACCTGCTTTTTGTATGTTAAAAGAAAATACTGGATGTGCAGTGAATTCTCTACAGGACTTTGACTTGAAACATGGAGATTTCTGAAAGGAAGCTTGTATTCCAAATCTGAAGAAGTGTCAAAAGATTTCAGGAAAATATTTGATGTTTGTTTATGTGCTGCAGCTTGGGTGACTAATTCTGATGGCATTACTAAGGTTGATCCACCATCTTATTTTATTGCCAGCACACATGGGCAATGAGAATTACAGCTTTTCTGAAATACTCCATTTTTATTAAACAGAAACATTTGTGTAGAGAAAATAATCTTCTTTAAATGAAGTTTCTAGAAAGACTGGCTGGATAGTCTAAAAGTACAGACTGAGGACACAAATATTTAAAATTAAGAAGAATCTTCTGAATAAAGCTGAACTGCAGTCTGTTGGCATCCTAGGATAGCTCCTAATAGGATGTAAAGACAAATAACACATCTTTGATTATGTTTCCGTAAAAAGGGAGGAGGTAGGCAGACTATTTCTTCCAATTTAGGAATGACAAGAAAGCCAACTTGGAAAGTGAGCTGTTCTACTTTGGCCAGTTGTGTGGGGAGATGGAAGTAGATGTCAGGATTTCTTAATGAAAGCTATTATATAATACAATATTGTATAATGAATCAATGTAAAGTAAACTTTTTTAGAAGTAGGTGGTCTCAGATGGCAGCCACTCTCTTCATTACAAATATTAAATTGTTGAATTTGGCATTTATTAAGGTCTCATTGTTACAGTAAGTGTTTTGACTGAGTAAGGTTTGTTTAAAGACTACGTCTTAAGTACACACACAGCCAGTCTTGGTGTCATGTAATAAATTCTTTTAATATATTATATAAGGTGTTTGTTTAACATCATTTGGCTCACAGCAGATTTCTTTATTGTCATCATAATTAATCCCCATTTGTTCATAAATAGGTGTTCACCTACTGTGTGTATGCATAAAATGCCCATTGACTAACAAATGGGAATACAGTAGTCACTAAGAGAAACAAAATTACCACTTCATAAAATCAAGTTAAGCCTTTTGTTTGCTTCAGAATTCTCAAAATTTCTGTTCAGAATGCCAGTAGGGGATTAATGAAAGTAATAGGTTAGGTCCTATTACACTCCATGCATATTAAATCGGTTGAAGCACTGACAAACCACTCCATGTCCATGGAAAAATTATCAGCAAGTCATAGCCCTAAGGTAGCCTAACCAACAAAGAGCTATTCTTCTTAAGAGTTTTGTCTGATTTCTGTTGTAATTCTACTTTTCTGTACTCTTTAATGGAAATATAAATGAGACCATTGCCAGAGGGGTTTGTTCGGTTAGTCTGTGTTACTGTACCAGCATGAGATTTCTATCTCAAACTCTACTGTGTGCTCTCTGGCGTTAGCTACACTTGCCAGACCTCTTCGTCTGGGGGCTTTTTTCCATGGCTAAGAGTTTCTGGTTGGCTTTTAAAAACAAATGGAATTACACAGTGCTCATAAATGCATATTTTTTTCCTTTATTAATTTATGTTTCAGTCATGTTGTGGACGGAAAGCAAGATGGCGTTGAACACATCTCATTGGGCTTAACCTTGTCAGGTGCTTTGCATTTCATTTTGCCAGAATTAGTGGAATATTGGTATATGAGTTCTTTATTTCTTTGGGGGTAAATAATGCTAACTTTATACAGCACATGAATATGATATTGGTTAAGTAAGAGCAAATGCTGTACCTTGTGTTTAGTGAAAACCGTGATAAACTATGAGTATAACGGATGTCATAGGTGTTTCTAAATTGTTTTAGCAAACTCTTCACAGAATGTAAGGAGTTGGAAGGGACCTTGAAAGATCATGTAGTCCAACTCCCCTGCCCAAGCAGATCATACAGGAATGTGTCCAGATTGGTCTTGAATGTCTCCAGAGAAAGAGACTCCACAACCTCTCTGGGCAGCCTGTTCCAGTGATGTCACCCTCAAAGTGAAAAAGTTCCTTTTTCTATTAAGATGGAACTTCCTATGTTCCAGTTTGGAACCATTTCCCCTTGTTTTATCACTAACCAACACCAAGAAGAGCCTGGATCCATCACCTTGACTCTCACCTGTAACGTATTTATAAACATTAGTGAGGTCACTCTTCAGTCTCCTCTTCTCCAGGAGAGAGCCCCAGCTCTCTCAGCCTATCCTCATAATGAAGATGTTCCACTCCCTTAATCATCTTGGTGACCCTGTGCCGGACTCTCTCAAGGAGTTGTATGTCCTTCTGGAACTGAGGGGCTCAGAACTGGACACAATACTCCAGGTGTGGTCTCACCAGGGCAGAGTAGAGGGGGAGGAGGACCTCTCTTGACCTACTAACCAACCCCCTTCTAATACGCCCCAGGATGCTATTGGCCTTCTTGGCCACAAGGGCACATTGCTGGCTCATGGTCATCCTGCTGTCTACCAGAATCCCCAGATCCTGGTCTCTTCCTTAGGTATCTGAGAAGATAGCATTTAAGAGTCTTTCTACTCTGAGCAATTAGTTCAAATTCAGCAAAGATTGCAGTGATTCATAGTTGTTTCCAAATTCAGTGATCAATGAAATGCTTATTTAGGCTATATAAAATACCTTCTACTTGTGCAAGAAACATGCTTTTAGACTTAAGGAAACAACTTCTGTAGAAACTGGGATTCTAAAAATGTAGAACTTGGCTGTGTCCAGCTGCTTTAAATAAAATTTGCATGATTGGTCTGTCAGTCGGCAATGCTAACAAATACCGATATTTTTAGAAGGATAAATCCAACCCAAACTTCTCTGATTCCATGAATTGAATATTATGATTTTCTCCAGAAGCAACAGCACTTGGAAATTTTAGGGGAAAATCACTGTGTGTAAAGGGTGGTCTTTGGACTTGAGTAGTTCTGGTAAGTTACAATAACTGCATACCACAAAAACTAAACTTTGCAGAGGAACGTTCACTTGTTCTGATAGGGTAGAGTACAGCCTTCAGAATAAGGGCTTACTTTTCCTGGGGAAATGATCTGCTTTTCAGCACAGCACATAGGTGGCACTCTTACGGATTTGTGTGCCTGCAAGTTACACTATTTTTCTCTTCAAGAAAGTACCTGAGAAATGTTTTGGCGATGCTTTGTGGAAAAACTTACATACATGATCTCTCTCTCTTTTTGCTTTCAGAAAGCTATTGCTTATCTCTTTCCTTCTGGCTTATTTGACAAACGAGCCAGGCCCATGATGAAGGTAGGATTTTTTCGTTACAGTTCTGAAAAATCATAGCATGGTATTTTGAGTAACTTTTTCCTTTTGCTGATATTTGTTTCTTTGTTTACAGCATCCTACTGAAATTTTCCCAGAGCAGAGGAGTAAGTGTTCATAGATTTTTTTTTTAGTTATTATTTCTAAGTATTGATATTTTTTACGTACTTGGAATTTCTTCTTTTCATATTTTTTTTTCCCACATGTTCCTAATAACTGTGAATGCATGAGGAGTAAAAGCCTGATCTGATATTTGGGATTAAAAGTAGTGCTGGATTCCGGAATAGCAGGGGTCTTTTCAGACATCTTGTTAGCTGACTAGATATACATGTTTTTCATTGTTTAAAAAGAAACAACAGGTAGGATGGCTTTCCTGTGACTTCAGTCTGCACAGCTTTTGTTGAATTCAATAGCTTTTTGTCAGAGAGATCACAGCCATGAAATATTCATTAATACTATTTTAAACCAAAAGTTTTCCTGGTAACTTCATTGCTTTAAAAGCTCAGAAGTTACAACTTCAGACTCTCCATTAGAAAGAATAGGAGAAGCAGAAGAAACATTCCCAAAGATTTGTTTTGACTTGAGAGTCCTCACTTTGCACTTATGTCCATGCTGTCTTTGGTCTTGCTCCTGAGAAACCATATGAAGTTCTGTTTGTCAGTGATACGCCAGTGTATTGATCAGTGAGAACTTCACTGAAGTCACTGAATTAGTTTTACATAGAGTATTTAAAAGATACATCAAAACCTGTTGTCCACTTTTGCCTCATGTTTAGTATGAACTAGTAGCATGGGTGTGAAATTCTGTATTCGCTGAGCTGTCTGCCTCAAGTGGACAATTCTGATTATCAACAAAAGCTTAAAATTTTCCTTTCCCCCTTCCTTCCTTTTGCTGTTCCTGGAATTAATTGATACTGGATGTTTTGGACATTCACATGTCTTTTAGAAAGCTGTTTAAATTATCTGGAATCTGGGAATTTTAGCTTTCAAATGGTATGCAGATTTTTTTTTTAACTTCATTGTATACTGAAGTAAAAAGGAGAAAGTGAAAGGATAAGAGACTTTTAATCATTCTGCAGTTTTAAAATCCAAGGCCTGTTTTATGGGAGAACTAAGCTAATGTTCTATATGCTTCCTGGGCTGAAGGTTTTTGTGTTTGTTTGTTTTTGTTTTTGTTTTTGTTTTTTAATGCTAATGGTGTCCCGAGGAGCGTAAGAACAAATTAGTTCCAAAATCTGTCTTGGTATTTACATCTAAAAAATAACACTTCAATAGGTATCTCTTACAAGGCAGCTTTGTCTTGTGTATTCATTATGTCTTCAATAACTTTGAAGTACAGAAGCATAAATCTATACTTCTGAATGTTCCCTGAACAGTGATTTCAGCAAAGCGTGCTTTCACAGATGCATACATGGAAGGTCTCACATTCCAGTAGTAGGATGTGCGGGTAAAAGCCCCCTGTATTCCTTCTGTTCTAGAGAGTTTTGTGCCTTTCCATACAATATTCCAATACAATCTGTGTTGTGCTTACTAGGCTCTCAGGGTCTTATCTTTGTCTGTGACTTATAGATTGATTTGTTTGAACTTCACTGGATAAAATGGCAGGGGGTTTCTTTGCAGTTCAATTCGTAAAAATATCAGGTTTTTATTTTTGTTCTTTATTTGGAAAAGATCTTTGTCATGTTATATTAAAGTTGATATTTTTTTTCTGAAGTTAGTTATTTCTCCTTAATAACATTAATTAATAAAATAAACTGGATGTGTTGAATGATACTTAATGTTTGTTTTCCTATTGATCTGATAATGTACACTATAGCATAGGCCTTTGTATTGAAATATCCCAATGTATTAACATGAACAAGTCCTGAAATCACACAGGTTCTGAATACAGGTGCACTACCTGCAAAAAAAAATGGTATGAATATTTTAGTTTAGACATATTAACAAAAAATGTTCTGTTTAAATCACTGTCTTCCAGAGCTGTTAATCACGCATTTTTCACAATCATGTTGGTTTCATTTGTCTCTTAATATATACTACTTCCTTTTCTAAAATGGGTATTTCTATCTGGAATAGCAACTATACTGTCTTTAAAAGTTTATTTAAGATGTACATAAAGAATTCCTTCATGTTAAATGTTATTTACAAATATATTGAATATTTGGTTATAATTGCAGATGAAGATTAGTTTTTAACAAGGTAGTCTAAATCATTAGACTTCTAGACAGGTTAAATGTGTAAAAGTCTTTGTTCTCTAATATTTAAAAAGATAATCAGGGTTATGAAAGATGTTTATAACTGCAATTAAATAGAAGGGGTCTCTTTAGTGGGTGTATATTGCTTTCTTGTCTAATCTTGCTTTTCATTAGAAATCCAGTGGGGAGAAGATGGCCGTCCACTTCACTTTCTTTTTTATACTGGGAAGCAGTCGTATTATTCATTAATGCATGTAAGTACGTATAACCTGTAATAAATAATGCTAGCTCCCAATCAAGTATGCTAGAGATGCGTATCCAGAGCTCGCAAGTATATTCGTGTTTTCACAGTAGGTCGTAATATCACTACTGAAGTTAAATACAATGTATTTATTTTTATCATAATTGTCATAATATCCATTATTAAGGGCATTTTAATGTCAGAGTTAAGAGAGCAGGCTATATAATAGTCCTTGCTTTAATTTTTGGTGTATTTTCTAGTTGTGGCTACAGACTAGGTTTGAATAGCTTGAGTGCTTTCTTGTGGGCTGTGCCTGGTCAGTTCCATAAGGTTAGTAGTGCAGAAGCTACATGCAGCAAAAAAGGTTAGTTCTAGGAAAACTTGTTGTAGAATAAAAAATAGTTTTGTTTTTTTTTGGTTTTTTTTTTTTCCCTGGAAGGGCAAAGCTATAGGAAATGTTATTTGTGCTGACATTTAGTGTGAAGAAAATTTGCATTTAAACTGCTTAATTGATTTTTTTCTAAGGCTGTTCCATTCATGCAAACTTAAGGCTTTTTCTGATTAGTATGGTTCCAGGAGTAAAGGATCTGCATCTGTTTACCTTGATGAAAAAAACTATCTAATAGAACATCGCTAGACCCCCGAGTCTTAACTTGGATTATGAACACACATTTCATATGCATGACCTGCAATGGCACAAGCGGGATCTTACCTGTTCAGAAGATTTTATAGGAAGATGTGCACGTTTCTTACATGTACTTAGAGTAGATAGAAGTATTAATACCGTATTCAGAAATTGGACAACTGTCAGATTTTGTCTCCTCATTGGGTAGTCGTAAAAACTTAGTTCTGTGGTTAGTCTGTTGTCAAAAAAATAAAGGCATTATGGTATCAAATTCGGTGCACAGCTTTACTGAGTGTAGTGTTTTTATTAGCATTATCTGATATTTATTTGTGTTCTGCGTACCCAAAGGACAAAATCCCCACTTGTCAGGTACATTTATTTCTTTGGGAGAATAAAAACCACCCCTCCCCTCTTTTTTTTTTTTTTTTTNTTTTTTTTTTTTTGGTTGTTGTTGACCTTGGGCAAATGAGCTTCTTGCCCTGGCAGAAATGAAATGAATGATAAATGTAGAGTGTGTCTTTGCTGAGTAATGGAGCTGCAGCATAGGCTTTCCACAGAGGTTTTCTCCTGCACAGCCTGAGGCAGCCCGAGGACCCCTGCTGTTCATTTAAATAGGTATGTCAAATCTGCCTCGAAACGCCGCTGGTTTGATCTGTGGTAATATTTGTGAAGGTTCCATATGGACTTGAGCCCCCTGCAGTGCTAAGAAATAATGTACAACGCTTCATGGTGCAGACGCAAATTTTCTCTGAAAAGGGATGCAATGCTGCGTTTTAGCTGTCGGAGAGGATGATGGAGCTGACGCGCTAGGCCTGTCAACTTGTTACACGGATGGGTTGCACGCAGCGAGGCTGTGGAAAATCTGTGCCTTTTAACTTTTCTACTTAATCACGGTTGTAGCATTGCCTTTAGACTGTATGCTACATTAATTCTCTTCCTGCCTTCTGCCTTTCATCCCAAGTTTCACGGAAAAAAGTAAAGCATGCAGGTCTTGTAGAGGAGCCTTATCAAACAGCTGTCATCTGACAAGCCATTTGCATTTGTTTTGGCTGAAACAGAGCAACCCAAGGGCAAGATGTTTTGTTGCATTCCATCATAATGAAGAAATTACAAATTTTACAAGGAGCACGAGTTTATTTTTAGCTCTTCCTAGCAGTTAGGAAGAGTATGCGAGCTTGCCTTGGAAATCTCTAAAAAGAGTAGTGTGCGTCTTGTTTCTAATGGCGTGGCCACCACCTCCAAACAAATCAGTTTGACAAATGCATTTTTCATTAGTATAGGATACTTGAGTGTTTTTTGACTGCTTCTAAATGTTTTCATGAAATAGGCTTCTATCAACTCAAATCTGTTAAGTGAGGTTTAACAGGGCTTTCTTTAGTCAGCCAATTCAAAGCTGAAATCTGCATGAAATTCCCAGCATTGTTTTAACCTCCTATTAGACTAATGTGTTTTTTAAAAAAAATATATTTTTAAGGCTCAAAGCTAATTAATTTGGCTGGAGGGGGAGTGGTGGAGGAAGAAAAGGGTTGTATGTTAATACAGTCCAGTGTAAATTATCAATCCTATTTAAGGATGTCCTTTAAATTGCTACATTAAGGCTAATAAATGGCTAAACATAATATTTAACTCTAACTTGTACAGCACTAATTATTATATAGACTCATGTGGAATTTGAATTTGGTTAATTGCTAGTAATATAACTGGTCACAGCATTATTTGTTTTGTTAATGCTAACAAATATTATCTACCTACTAAAAATAGACTGTGTGTATTTGCATGTATTAAAACTGCCATATATATGATATGACTTGAATATCAAATGAACTTTCCTAAAGGATTTTTACTTTACACTCCATTGCTGCCTTTGTTCTGCCTGTTGAATAAAGTTTAGCTGTAGGGAAATGGATCTTTCTTTTGTTTTTTTTTTCTTCTGATACTCAAAAGAATGTTTATTGCATGAAACACCATTTCAAAAATGTTTGATAGTATATTTGATCATCATTTCACTTTAAAGTTTTTTTATTAATGTCATAGCTTTGTAATGTGCACAAGACAAACTGATCTCTTTATGCCATTCTTTCTTGCAAAATAGTGATTTTGTGTAATTGTGCTTCTTGTACTTCTTTAGAAATACCAGAAGTTGTAGATCAGAGGTAAATGCTCTAAAAATAGAGCATTTTAACTCTTAAAAAACAAAACCTTAAAACCCCCAAAGTGTATGGTGAAGTCAAAAAACACATAAACAGCAAAGAAAAATGCAAACTGTTGTTTAAAATGAGGTAGACTCTGCAGCATATTTTAAGCAAAATATTTAAAACAAGATTTTTTTTTTTCCCATAAAAATCTTTTTTTTTTTTAGGGTTTGATTTGCTAATTTCTTCCCTAAAAATTTTATGGGGGATAAAATAAGAGTTCTAATTTTTATTTTAAGACAGCATCCTTGTAGAGATCTGAAATTTGATCTCTACTAGAAATGGAAGTGTTTCAGTACATAGCCAGTCTTGTAAAATCAGCTATTTTGATTGTGCAATAGCTGAGTTTACAAGACACACAGATGTGTACATTCATGAATTGGACTATTGAATCCTGAAGTGATTAGTAAAATCTTCACCTGCCAGCTTTGAAAAAGCAAGCGTGTCTTCAGAAGCTTTCTTTAGCCTTTGGGGAGTGAAGATTTGTCAGATAAATTATTGGGCATTACATGGGATTCCTGATTTTGCAAAGGCTCATCCGCATACTTTTCTTCACATGTGAGTGGTTCTTTTAGTCTGTTGACTTCATCTCTATATAGAGATTAAGTACATGCATTAATTTTTTTAATACTTAAGACTAAAATTTTATTTCATAAGAAATGCAAGGCCACCTTGATTGCCAGAAATATGTAGGAAATTGTATTTAGCGTTCCTCTAACACTTAGAAGTATTTTAAAATAATACTTTTTAATGTCATTTGACTTCATCTCCTGTGTAAGAGTTCTTCATGTGAATGGACATGATTACTGTAATTTCACCAGAACAATTTAAAGAGATTCCTGGAAGAGCACATTCTTGGAACTTTGGTAGGTTGTGGAGTGTTGGTACACTTTGGGAATGCCTAAGGAGGGTCTTGAGGAAAATCTTACTGTCCCAGCTGTTGTAAAGCTTTCTTTGTAGCTGTAATAACGAGGCTAATATACTGATGGGTGGTAAGCCACACTTTCACTTTATATGCCTTTGTACATCAGTGTTTTGTGATTATGATGGCAGAATCCTTTAACTTGTCATGTTACCTGAAAATACTTCTGTTGCTGTTCAGGAGCTCTTCTGACTGTAATTAGTCTGCCCTAAGGTAACAGCTGTGGTTCCCTCCCTTTCCCCCTTTTTTTGGTTTCGTTTTGTTTTTAAAGAACTGTGATGCAGTTGTGGTTTTCTTGGGCTCCTGGTTCATGTATTTTTGCCACCCTTTCCAGTAGAGAAATGGGTATGCCAGAGTGTAGTGATGATGGGCAAGAGGAAATAGTTGCAAACTGCACCAGGGGAAATTTAGGTTAGACATCAGGAAAAATTTCTCTATTCAAAGAGTTGTTTGGCATTGGAACAGGCTGCCCAGGGAAGTAGTGGAGTCACCATCCCTGGAGGGATTGAAAAGGCAAATAGATGAGGTGCTGAAGGACGTGATCTAGAGGTGGACTAGGCAGGGTTAGGATGTGGTTAACAGTCTCTCTTAAAGGCCCCTTCAAACCCAAGTGATTCTATGATTCTGTGCTGATGGCAACTACTTTTGCAAGGAACTTTTTGGAAGGTTTTTTTTTGGAACTATAGGAAGGTGATACTCTGTGCCTTACAGAGGCAAAAGGTACGGATTGAGAGGCTAGCAGTGAAGTGAAGAACCTTTGTATGCATTTATAACGTGTAGTAACATGGTACTTCTGATCATCCAACTTCAAAATACCTTGGTCGTGACAGATTTTACTTCCTCTAAATGCAGAAACTCAGGGAGCTCATAGGCTCCATGGCCCTCCTTCCCTTTCTCTTCCTTCCCTCACCAGTCCAGAGCAGAAGCTTCCATACAGATTCTTCTTCATGTCCAACTACAGATGCATAAAAACTGCTCGGTGTCAGGCACGACTTATGTTCCCTAACCCAAACTGCACCTGTGCTTTTCCTGTATGGTCAATAATTTCTCCTCTGAAAGGAGCCATTAAGATTATTAGAGTAATGTGACATGAGTCTTGCCCAACACTGTGCTACCGTATCTTGTTGTCTTGGAGATATATTTGTGAAGTTCAGAAATATCTGAAGAAATAAAAGATCACAACAAATCTTTTTTATGATGTTTCTTGTGTTGGAAGATAGACTTTTTAAAGTTGAAATTTTTTCTTAGCTCTTACCTGTAACAGTTATTTCTGTGGAAAAGACAGGATTTCTGAAAGACTTCCTACTAGAATATATGAGTTCTTACGCTGTCTCTAAAGAAAGTGGATGAATTCATACTTTGAGATTTTATATTGTAGAATTATTAAAAAAATACACTTGTGCTGCTGTGCTGTTAAATATGTCACCAATGACCTGCATCAAAGACTTGAGTGAATTGTCCCTACTTAAATGCTTTGAATGCAGCTCAAATTACAGTGTTCTTTGTTCATATACTTTAAGTACCCACATTTTTAATATGGTGTATTTTTATATTAGTGGATAAATAATCTTGAACAGTAGGTGTTTATAATTAGGCAAGGGTGTGTGTGGTTTCTTGGTTTTTTGTTGTTTTTTTTTTTTAAACTGTTGCAGAAATTTCATGGCCTTCTGTTGCAGATCACAGTACTAAGAACTAGTTTTATTTTTTGGTTCTACCCAAATGACAATAAGTTGTTCTCATGTTTTTTCCTTTACTGTTTCTTATAAAGTAAAACAAAGATAAAAACAACCATTGTTCCTTGTCCCCATTATTTCTTACACTGTAGTTTCTCTAGCATTTGCTCAGACTTATTATATTAATGTGGTATATGAAAGTGATTATAAGATTTTTCAGCTGTTAATGGCAGTAGATTATTTGGCCTATAAGTACTTTGCTGCAGTACAACAATCCTGCTTTGTTTTGATACAATTTATAAGAATGACACAAATACACCTATTTAACTTTTAATTTGAGTCACTGTTGCAATTCAGTATATTAGATGTTATATTTTAGAAATAATCTCCAAAAGTTTCTGAACTGAAAAAAATCCTGTCAGTAATTTATTAAAATTGTGCTTCCTTTGTAATATTTTTAGTGTGTCTTTTTGGAATATTTTTCCTTTTGTTTTTCTGAAGTGGTAAATCACTACTTTGGTTGAATATAATAGCATAGTTAAGAATTTTGAAAAAACAGTTTAAAAAAATACCAGAAAATCAGGAGTAAATATATGTGTAACTTTTGAAAGGAGTTCTGATTACAGTAACCATACAGCTTCACCCCTATAGACATGCCTGGATAAGAGGGACCAGATAAGGTTCTGACTGATTCAGACTACCGATAAAGCTAACACTAAATGCAAAAAGAAAAAAAAAAAGTAAATGAAATTATCTGCAGTCTTAAACCTTGTAAGTATTTTGAGGAAGTCAATTAAAATGTGTATTGTCTGATGAAATTATTGTGCTGTGTGTTTTGGAGTTACATTATACAGACGTAGTTGCCTTTCTGTATGCATTTGAGAAATTTTTTTACAAGCATATGCCAGAAGGTAACAAGCACTTCTTCTGACCTCTGCATTTTAAATGTTTGGAGAGTAACACCCCAAAACATGTGTTTAAATAACAAATTTAAATGTTAAGTGGGGAAAATGTATTTAAATACTTCTTCCATATATGTTTCAGGAAACATATGAAAAATTTCTAAATGCTCAGAAATATCAAGACCAACTGATAGCTCAGAACCTTCCTCATCAGAAGGAAAAAAGGTAAGCTTAGCGTTTGAATATTGATACTTGTTTCCATAAAATTCTTTTGTATGTTTTTTAGCATTTCTTGTAGTTCTGCACCTTTATGTGCCTTTTACTCCATAAACACTTTTTCAGGTTTTTTCCCTCTATTCCTTGTCTAATTTCTTCCTGCTCTTTTCGGTGTTCTTCTGCACAATAATTCTGAAGTATGATTTGAAAATAAGTTGGGAATATCCAGTATTTCTGTATATGAAGTTTTTTTATTATTTCTTCTTTAAAGGCTTTGAAAAAGGAGTAAACTCTGCAAGAAAACAAGGCCTTTTAAAATACTAAATAATTTGTTTATCTGTTGGAGAAATCCTAAAGCCAAGCACTCCAATAGTCTTTAATTACAGCTCTTGAATTTTTTATATGTACCAACTTTTAACTTGAAGAAACTTCATTGCTTTTCTTCTGTTGGCTTTGAACAGGTAAATAATGAACTCCACTCTAGTAATTTCGGAAAAGTTTATTTGGTTGGTTTTTTTTAAATATCACCATTGTTAATAATGGAACTTAGTTTCTCTTTTCTTTCCTCGTAAGTTCTCTGGTGTGTACCATAATCTCCTCAGCTAGTTAGCTGCTGAACAGAAAAGATACGTGTCAACCAGAGGAAGTGTGAGATGCTACAGTTGTTACTTTCTTAATGCATCCTATTGGGAATGCCTTTGAAATGGGTATATATTCTTAAAGAACCATTTGCTTCTCTTATGCTGTATTCTCGATTTTTGTTTTGAGATTTATTTTTCTTTTAGGGATTTTATGATAGAATAAGAAAGGAAGCAAGTCTTTTAAAGGAACGAATACAGCTAGGGAGTTTTGATTTTTGGCTTTTGCTGCTTTTTTTTTGTATAGTTACTTTTTCATTGTCCAAGTTGTTTTAATCTTTGTTCTTCCTGTAGATTTTCTAGACAGATTTATATGCTTTTCCAATTGCATATCATGTTGGTTTGTCATTTCTTAATTACAGCCATTTGTATTTATGTTAGAAAGAGAAAGGATTAATTTCCTGTGATTATTTCCATTTCTTAAATAACCCAAGTTCATGTTTCTTCATGATATAAATAGTGTCCTGTGACCCACGGAATGTTTTATCATATTAGCTTCAGAGCAGACAAGAGAACAAATGAATTTCTTTTCTTTGCATATGCTGTTGAGAAATAACTTGACTCCTTACAGAGCTCAGTCAGTGGATTTACTCGTGTGAAAAATGACCTGAAGCTAGTCAGAGTTGAAAGGCTTTTTCCCTGTTAGGTTTGTAAAAATCTCAGAGAATTTAAAGGATTTTTTTTTTTTACATTTATTTTCCACAGTAAATATAATACTTCCTCTGAGATTAGCCTGGATAATTTATCTCTGAAGAGCATTTTGTANCCCCCCCCCCCATATCCACAGTCTATTGTGGATGCATTCGGTAATAATAGATGTAATTAGAGATCAGATCCTAGCTAAGTTTATAGCTTTTCACATGTTAAAATTTTCACTGATTTCACTGAAAGTAGCAATATGTAAGTGTAAGTATATACTTGAATCTGTCAGGGTTGGTGACTTTTAAAAATTACTGTCAAAACCAGCATTGTTTCTAAATAAATGTCTTGTGCCCTGACTCAGAAAAGCATTTAAATACATACTTAAGAAGAAGTACTACTTAAAATCACTTTCAGGAGTGCTTTTCTGAATCACAGCTTCCTTAATGCTGTTGAAAACATTCATTAAGATTGTTTCTAAAAAAAACCAAAAAACCTGAAGAGGTAAGAAAGTAGTTACAGCTTTGCCTTAAAATTACCTGCTAATGTGGGCATGTATATTTATGGTGGCATTTGCTTTGTTGGTCACTTTGTATCATGCATGTTTCACAAAGATTTATTTCAAGCATTATTTTTTCTTTGTGTTAACGCCTCCACATGAGGCTGTTCTCCTGGAAGTTTTTGCTTTTGCCATTATCAGTGTGGTTTCTGTGCTGAGCGCAGGTCAAGACTATACAGTACATAAAATACAGTGTGTCGCTGCTTTGTTAGTACTTTGACCATGCTTACTGCTGGTGGCGGATTATTGATCAGAAAAATGCAGACCAGAGACAAAAGTCCTGTTACTTCAGGATTTGATTTTCATGCTCTGCCTTTTGATTCTGTTCTTTGCCGCACTTAAACCCAATGTCCTGGCGGCAGGCTTTTCAAACCAAGAGCAGAGCTGTAGGGAACATCACTTACTATTATAATACTACTCTAGCACGATCTCAGACTTCAATAATATGAATATTGCATAACTGATACTCATAATTTTCATGTAGTTAGTTCAGTACATGAAGTTACCACCCTTTTCAAAAGATCTTTTAAAATCAACATAGGCTTTCTCATGTTTACTATAGGAATGTGATCTGTAGTGATTTATAATGGAAAATGTATTTCTGAGCTAAGTCTGACTGTACGTGTGGTCCTTTGTGATGTAACTCTAATTGCATGGTTAATTAAAGGGAGAATATATGTGATATTTTAAACAGAAACCTGGTTGGCAGCAGATGGCTGACTAAGATTGAATTGGAAGAAATGTTATTAGAAAAACTGTCAGATGATGATGTAAGTAATTAATCTTTCTAATCTTAAGGAGGCTCGCGCCTTAATATGGACTCGGGGTGCTTTTTTTGGATACTGAAAAGATGCTACGTAGAACCAAGTGCTTAGGTGCTTTTCAGAAGAATTTCCTTCCTTCTCACAAAACCTGCATGTGTTCACAGCACTGTCGTGTTCCATGTCGTCTTGAGGAGTGCTCCATGTCGTGTCCTTTCATCTAGCACAGGGCAGAACTGTTAAGGGTTTTCTGCTATTACTAACAGAGTTTAGTTTTTTTTACTGGTAATATTGTGAGGCCTGGAGCACTTATTCCTTGTCATCTAATTACATAGTCAGGGATGGAGTATAGTGCACTTTATAATAGGAATAAATTGTGATTTATGCTAGTTACAGATGAAAACCAGACAGGGCTAGAACCTCTGTGGCTTATTGTAGAGAAGGGGCAAATTTTGAAGGAGGGAAACACAATGGTAACACATGTGGTGTAATGGCAAACCTACACAGTGTTTCTGACTGTTTCTGTCATTATCATGTCCCCCTTAAGATTAAAAATCAGAGAAGGCTGATCAGAAATAAGGACCCCTTTGTCTTAGGGACTGGATACAGGATCAAATAGCAGAAGATAGTATGTAGTTCTGTGGTCTGATACAGATATATTTGCCTTGATATGAGTAAGGTGGGAGGAAGGCTTTGCACCTTCCTCAGTATCTGCAAAATGTGTCACTGTCTGGATTTGTAGTCCTCCTTACATGTGTCTCTGGGAATGAGACTGTTCATTCTGATAGTTGTGCACTTAATTCTCACTCAGTTTTTTACTACAGTCCCCCTAAGCAGCAATAGATATTGTAACAGCAGGTCTAGTCTGTGAGGCCGGCTTCAGGTTTCTCCTGGAAGCTTGAACTTCAGTATGATAGTACCAGAGAATGTAATTCTGTTTGTCTGAGCATCTCAAGTATTGTCTCACCTAGAAACAGTGTTCTTCAGTCTCTTTGTCCTGTGGACAGCATCATTGCAAATATAGCATAGGAGCAGCAAAAATACCCTTTCTTCACGCCTCTCCCAGCAAGCACAGCAACGTGTAATGGCTTCCTTGTCTGTGGGAGATGGGAAAAGGTCCCAAACAGATTGTGGTCTGTAAGCATAGTTTAGAAATTGCCGTTGTAAGTTCTCCATCGTCATACACCCAGGAGACTTCCTCTATTTTGCTCACAGTAGAACCACATCAGTGTTTTCAGTAGCTCCTGCATTTGGCGTGCCTGTTTTTCCACAGAGTACCAGGGACTTGTCTGGCTGTGCAACCAGTTTGGTGTTCTTCATGGCTTCTTTTTCATACATGCAGTGCCCCACTATCAAAACTTTTACATACTGACCTCTCATGTAAAACCACAGAGCCTCAGTCCGTAGGAACAAACACTGTTTAAATGTATTAGAAGTGTCTTGCTATGAGCTACCAATCTTACCTCCTGCCATTTTTGTATGCTGCCACTGCAACAAAATTTTCTGTGGTGAGCTATCGAGGTTGTGTTTCTTTTGCACTCCACAAGTGAAAACTGTGGGAAGCTTTCTTCATCTGTGCCCTCTGTAATTTTAATTTTTTTTTCTATTTCTATATTTCTGCTCTTCAAAGGCTTTACCATGTCTGTGTCATGCCATTAGACGGAAGTAGCTTTCTGAGCGATGTCAGAATTCTAGGAGCTATTGATAGGTTTCAAGTAAAGTATTAATTTTGTACAGAAGGCTCTGGTAGCAGAGAAAAAAACCCTATTTTTAAGAGCAGCTTGTAAGTAAAGAATACTTCAATGATACCTATATGGAAAAGCCATTTTAGATGATAGCGTACCTTTATATCCGGTGACCGGCTGTGTAGTGCTCCTGCCAGTAACACTTCATAACAGGACATCCCAGCTTGTAGCACAAATGGGTTAACCCAGTGGTGTTTACTCCTTAATCACATGCTGAATAACTTCGGGGGGGGAGGTAGGGTGTAAGGGGGAAGGAGAACCACACAGTAGCAAAAGATAATTTATTTCAAGAGGTTGCCCTTTAAGTCAAGTATCTCTTGAATTTTTAAATAGCTTGATTGTTCGGTTTTAAAGGAAATCATAAACATTAAAGTAACTCAGCTTGAACAGCCAAAGATAGATAGATAGGTGTTTCCTGTATATATTATAAAATATAATCATTTAAGAGGTTCAGTTTAGTGAAATGAAATTATTTCCAAGTCAATGAACATGCTGACTTACCAAAACTGAGGTGAAAATCTTTTCCTTTTGCCATATTAATAAAAGAACAATAAAAGAATGGAGACCCACCTCACTGTTTTCATTTTAAAAGTGAATGAACTTCATTCTAATACAATGATCCCGTATTACAGAGGGGTTGGTTATGCTTCGAATTAAAGTTTCATTGTTGCCTGAAGAAAGAATTAAGTATCTTTAGTCACACAGAAAATGATGCATCTGCATGCTGTTCTTAAATCAGCATGTAGGTGCAAAAGTGTCATCTTGTCAGAAATTGTCAATAAAAGTGAAGTAGGAAAGATCAATTATATAAAAATAGAAAGTTTTAGCAAATGCAATTACACTTGCATCCTTTAATGAAGTCTTGTTGTCTACAGTATTCAAGATTCATTCTGCTCTTACAAAAATTGATGACGTTGCCATGTGGTGACATTGAGGAGAAGTATATACAGAAGTTTTCCAGAGAAGTTCCTGTGCAGTTACAAAAAGTAGTGATTGAGCCCTTGAAGTATGACGAGCAAGGAGTGGCCTTCAGCACTGGTGAAGGTAATAACTTCCAGTTTGTTGGTAATGATGCAGAATTTCTTCTTCTTTACACTACTTTTATAGTATGTACAACACTGAATGTGTCACTGCTTCATTTTAAATGCTTCTCTGTATATTGCATCTATAATTGTTAATTACATGGATATGGTAACAAAGTCGTGGCCTGGTAACAGAAGGGGAGTTTTTTGTCTCGGTGTCTGTCAGCTGCTGGGGGTTTTTGTCTGTATTTCCATACAGTAGCGCTTTTGTGGAGAGGACTCTCACGCCACACGTTGTAGGATACCATAGGACTTTAGTTGCTGGCAAGGGTTGACTGTTGAACATAAAGGGCAGAGGAATTGGGAAGCACAAGCACAAAAACATATTTTTTGTTGGTTCCATTGCAACCCTCCCAGCCCTTAAGAAAAATGTCAAACTTGTTGCATTATTCCTTTTTCATGATGGTTGTTTCCTTTGTGCGAACCAAAGGTTGGTCTTTGATTTTAGCACAGGGAGTTTGTCGTGGTTTAACTTGAAGCAAATTCACTTAGAACTTACTGTAGTAATTTCTGAGGAAACTCTGTGCTGAGGAAACTGTGAAATGATGTGTAGGGATTCCTTAAACTAGTGTAATTAAAATGTTAACCTTTTCCATGTGAATATTCTTAAACTAGAATTGATACTTACAGTAAATGTAGTTGTTCAACAAACTCCCCCCCTCCCCAAACAGACATAGGTCTAAAATGTATTGAAACTTAGTTGTTCATCGCTTGTATTTGTTTCCTTCTCTTTAACATTTTTTGTTACCTCAGCCTCCAAAAAGCAGCAGCTGGTACTTATGAGTGTTGAGATTCACTTAAGTACTTGGGCACTTGAAGTTCTGTAGATTATTGAAGCCTCATAACAGATTGGTTTTAATTCCTTTAAGGTGCAAGAAAAACTGCAAGAGCTACTGTAGTAGTTTATGACAACGGGACTGGAAAAATTACGGTGAACGGAATAGATGTTTTACATTACTTCCCAGTGCTGCAGGACAGGTGAGAGTACTATGAAATTAAATTATTCCAGCAAAAGTTGCATCATGCAGTTATCTTTCAGTGCTGCATTCCACAGAGCTGAACCCACGTTCTTGTTTCTGTATAAGATACACTTTTTATGAAAACTGGTTTTGCTTTCCGTACTAGTTTTCAGCAGTCAGTACTGTAGGAACTGAAAGGTAAGCCATGCTCTGTGTTCTGGAGGGATATGCAAAAACCACAAGCACTGACTATCTGGACAGTTGAAATTTTGGTCCCCTTAAAAAGGGCTTGCAGTTTATTTGAAAAAACAAAACAAACAAACAAAACCCAAACAGAAATCCAGTGCCTTTCAGTGTTTCCTGAGAGATTGGCAAACTGTAGGCATGTGTAATTACTCTGGCATGTAGTAACGTGGTGGAAGCAAGCAAGGTGGGATACCTCATGCAGACCACCTGATTTTTGGAGGATGTGCACAGTCTGATAGAGAGAAGACTTATTATGAGGTGGACATAAGGTTTCTGTCCCTTATGTGATTTTTAATTTATATTGTGGTTTCTGAGCTTGAGAGTATAATGAGAGATTGCTCGGTTTGAATATCCAGAACTGACATATCTTTGCATCCATAGATAATTAGTGGAAAAAAAGTCATTGTGAAACTGAACTTAAAATACTTCAATTGGCAAGTTAAAAGTGCTCCTAGCTGCTGATTTCCAAATTTTTGGAAATTCAATTCATTTTTTATTTAGTTGATATCAGTAGGAAACCAGAGCTATGAATGTCTTTCTGAATCTCTGTATGAAAGTTAACAATGTTTTTTGTATATACTATGATAAGACAGTTGCAAAGCATGTATATGTACATGTATATATTTAATATTTATGATTAATATTTTTTATTTTTAGAGAACAGCTGTTGTTCCCTTTCCAATTTGTTGACAGAATGGGAAAACATGATATGGTTTGCACAGTCACTGGTGGAGGAAGATCCGCGCAGGCTGGAGCAATACGTTTAGCCTCTGCAAAAGCCTTAAGGAGTTTTGTGACAGAAAGAGAGGTGGAATTCATGAGGCAAGGTAGGAATTGAAATTATTTCAGTGTTTCTTAATGCGTTTCTGGTTATTTCCGAGTCAATTCAAGGATTATTAAGGTCAGATAGTGTAAATTTGAGTAAATAATCCCAGTGAAACCTTGTCTATTATGTGAAAGGGATCTGCACTTATTTATAAATTGTTTTCACTTGTTTCCTAGCATCCTAGTATATCCTGGTATATCCTAGCATTCCTAGTATATGTTTTGGGTGACGAGCATTTTTCATCTGTTCATGACCTCTCTGAAGTCTAGTAACTGGCTTATATTGCCTCAGCATAGAAACACAAAAGATGAATGGGTGTTCACTAACACATAAATGTGGGTCAGGCATTAGTGAGCTGTAAGGTGCTACGGTTGTATTTCTCTTATTTGGCTAGATGCATCTTGTTCATGTTTAGAAGACTTTTATTCTCAAATGTAAGCACTAGAAGGTTAGCTTTGAAGTGGTGGTAGTAACGGGCATAAACATCATGCGTACAACTATCCAGACTGAAGGAGCTTCTTCCCTTACTCTGTTTAGAGTTTACAAGTAACCTAGGTAGAACATATGTGGATAACTGCAGTACTTGATGCTTCTTGGTGATTAGGTGCCATATGGATACAGCAAATACAGAATTACGAACAGATAATGATGAACTATGCTCTTTCTGGACAAGTGCGGAGAATGCCTGTGTGTGTTACCAGCACAACAGCTGTGCTGGGTTTTTTCATTCTATCCCCATCCACAGAAATAAAGCTATTTTCATGCTAGTATATTTGCAGCAGGTTTAATCTGGTTGTAGCTTTTCAGTACTGACAAGTATGACTTGCTAGGGATGTGAGCTGACCTGGTGATGATTTGGGTATCCAGTGAGCTCGGCATTAATTCTGAATGTGTTTTGGACATTGCCAAACAGAGTTTGGAAGTGCTAAGTGTACTTTTAAAGCCGTAGTCTCCACAGTGGGGTGTGCTGAGCAAGATAATCCATTGGGGTGCAGGAGGAAAATCTTAGAATTTCAGTAGTGTCTATAACTTATAAATACACATTTTTTTATAGGAATGCTTGATCAAAAAAGATTTGGAGAAGACTCATCTAAAAGATGAGGCAACACAGATATAAAACTCTCAGAAAATTTTTAGTGTTTTGTGGAGTAAAATATGAAGAAAGTTCAGTTTCTAAAGAGAAATGAAAATGTTAGAGAATCCTGTGAAGCTCCTTTCATTGTGTTTTATAAAGAACAATTATCCTTCTAGATGTTACAATACATACACAAAGTTATTGGCTGCCTTGAATATCCCCCACATGTAGTATATCTGAAATATTGCTAGTATAAGTAAACAAACGGGTGATTTTCTGTCTTTTGTAGCTGGACTGCTAACACTTGACCCACGTGTGAAGGAGCGAAAGAAGCCTGGCCAAGAGGGAGCCAGACGGAAATTCACTTGGAAAAAGCGATAAGTCTGAGTGTTCAAAGAACAACAGAATGTACCAGAACTTCAAAACATACTGATTTATGATTTAAAACTGTTGTATAAATACATCTAATAATAAAGACTTTTAATTATATAAATACTATATTTTCTTTGTTTAAAAAGCAACAACTTCCTTTAAAATTTGTTAAAAATTGTGATTTGCCAAAATGCTAAATCTAAAATAGTGGTTTGAGTGCCTGCTTTGCATCTTGGCTCTGCTGAAGTCAGTAACAACTTATCAAACTGCTGATGGATTATAACTTCTAAAAATCAGTCATTTGTTCAGTGAGCTAACTGCCTAAATTCTGGAATTAGGCAGCTCCTCACCAGGTACTTGGACGACTTTGACATGCCTCCCTTTCTGCCTCACAGGTATCCGATGAGGAGTGACAACTTCCCACCTGAGCTGTGGTGGAGTTGAGAAACCAGTGAGAACAGTACTGATGATTGAGGGGATGTTGAGAGAGGAACGGTCACAGAGGGCAACCTTTGCCTGTGGAATCTCTTGTCTCCAGGGTGCTTCCCTAGGTTAACTAGGGAGTGATTCAGAGCCAGTACCTAATTTTAGGTGCTCTGAATCACCCTCCGGAGGAGTCAGTTTTTCTTCTTCCCCCGAGTGCAGAAAGAGCTGGAGGGATTAGGCTGAAGTTACTCTTTTGGAATACTCTTCTCCGCCCCGTAAATCTCAAGGGGCCCGATCCAGGAGATGTTTTTGAATATGGCTAATGCACAAAGATAGCATTGGACTCTGTGCCAAATACAGATATAACTTTTCTTTTTTAAAATCAGAAGCAGGAGGTGATGACAGTGCTGCCCACCTCTTCTCTATAATAGTAGCTTTCCAAAATAGATCAGTGGTTACAGCACTCATCCAAAAATGCAAGGGTTTGGGTTATTGCCAGCCTCCTCCTTGGGACAGGTCAAAAGTATATTGCTTCTGAGGAAGAGCTAATCTTTGGTCTTCCTGCAGGAACTGGGTTACAACCAAAAAAGACTATCCGGTTCATTTCGCCAGGAGAAAGCAGAAAAAAAAATCAACTATTCAACTCAGTAGTTTTAACAACAGGACACCTTCCAACTTTCTTTCCATAGAATTTTTAAGGCTGGAAAAGACCCCTAAGATATCCAGTCCAACCATTAACCCACCGCCACCAAGTCTACCCTTAGACCATGTCCTCAAGCACTGCATCTACCCGTCTTTTAAACACCTCAAGAGATGGGGACTCAACCACTTCCTTCCCAGACAGATTTTCTGTTAGGGTACCTGCCCTGCTGCTTATGTGCTATAGATTATACCAAGAATATTATACCTCAGAAGTATGGAAAGGTGCTAGCTCGTCACTGTGATCTGTATGGGTCGTCATCTTCTTGAGCAGCATTCAGGAGAGGGCAGCAAGTAAATACACCTCTTGAACTGAGAAAACCAAAGATCAGAAACTGGTTATATGTCTTTACTTGTGTTGACTTGTGTGTTTCTAATTCCTTACTCCACAAAGCCAGTCTGTGCTGCTTCATGAGAGTACTCTTGTGAACTCGGGAAAGATTTCTCATTGCTAAGGTAATTTGTCTCGATCAAACTATGAGACTCTACAGCTAGCTTCCTGAAAGGAGGCTGCTGTGAGGTAGGGATCAGTTGCTTCTCCCAGGTAACAAGTGCTAAGATGAGAAGGAACGGCTGGGGGAGGTTCAGATTGGATATTGGAAATATTTCTTTGCCAAAAGCGTTGTCAGGCACTGGACCAGGCTGCCCAGGGAAGTGTCACCATCCTTGGAGGTATTTAAAAGATGTATAGACACGGTCCATAGGGACGTGGTTTAATGGTGGACTTTGCAGTGTTACGTTACTGGTCCTAAATGTCTTTTTCAACTGAAACAATTCTACAGTTCTATGACTTAAGTTGGATCTAACAGCTGAGGCAGTTCACCTCTTTGAAAAACAGACATGGAGGATTATATGAGATGTGTTATGCTAAGGGAAATACAGAATGGCTTGATTCACATGGCTGCCAATTCATCTCTGAATTGTTTGTGTGTAGAAAAATAACAATCATGATTCAGGAAGAGCTGTGAACGCATTCAGTTAATGTCCCTACTGGGACAGTACCGGTGTGCTTACGTAACAAAACATACATTAGCATGTGGATGACATGCTGGACTGTAATGACCTGGACTTAAAGGGAGAGGATACAGGAGGAGATTAAACAGTAGAGTTTTTATCTTAAGACAAAATTGATCACTTAGACTAGATTAATTTTCCTACCTCACTATTGGGTGAAAAAAAAAGCTGAAAGAGTAAACAGCATGTCAGTTCTTAGAAAATATAGTCTGCAAAAGGGTATGGGCATGGCCTTTGGTGTTTAGGTTCATCAAACAGTTTAGCTAGGGTAAAGCTTTAGGATTTATCACACTTTTTGGGATAGTCCCTAGAAATACTAGTTAGTGCTGTGCAGCCAGGCAACTTGCTTCATAGCTACTTGCTCAGGCTTGAAGCTAATTCTGAAACCGAACTAAGAAGCATTTTGAAAAGAAGAAAAAAAAATCCCGGAATTGTACATAGTTTTCTCATTTTTTCAGTATTATAAAGTTCCTCCCAACCATCTACAATACATACCAACAGGAGTTAAGAAGAAATGAAATAATTCTATTAAGAAGGGCTATTTCTGTGGTGTTAGAGCTGATCAAAAGCTGAAATTAACCTTTCCCCACCCCCCTTTTTTTCTCTTTTTTTTTGTGGTTTTTTTTTTTGTTTGTTTGTTTGTTTTTGGTTTGGTTTGGTTTTTTGTTTTTTTTTGTTTGTTTGTTTTAACTGATCTGAAAGGAAGTATCTGTATGCCTTCGATTTCTGGTAATTGTCACATTTCTTTAGTGTGGGAACGGGTGAGGAGCAGGTAACGACGCTGTTAAGGACGGTGCTGGTTTGTATTAATGCCTTGTTACCACAAGATGGAGTAGTTTGCAATGTAATGAAGCGAGTGCGTCTGGGGACTGGCGTGTAGATACCGAGAAATACATGTGGTAATGAATCTTCCTTGTAAACACTGATCTGTGCAACGACAGACAGCAAACTTATTTAAGATTGTCTTTCCACAACTTTTGAGGTTTTTTTTCGCCTGACCAGGTAAACAAATTCTACTGAAATGCCAGTTAAGGCCACTTTACAGATATGTTATTCAAATATCTTCAAATTAACATTATGGTGTGCTAAGAAATGCCAGATGATGGGAATGGTGCCAGTCAATGTCCCAGATGGGACATTGTGCCAGTCATTGCAAAGTTAAAATCACAGAACTGCAGAATGGGTTGGGAGGCACCATTAAAGCTTATCTAGTCCAACCTCCTGAGTTGAGCAGGAACATAGATTAGGCTGCTGAGAGCTCCATACAACCTGACCTCAAGTTTGCACATCTACCACCAATCTTCTAGTGTTTCACCACCCTCACTGTAAAAAAAAATCCTGCCTTATTTTGAACTTAAATCTATTCTTAGCAATCTTGTACTAATGGTATACATAACTAATCAACACAGTAACTTAGATAAAATGCCAGAAACTGGTTTTGACCAGGGGGAGGGAGATTTGCTATTGAAACTGCATCTTATTTGTGCAGTGTCATAAACTCCTTGTGCATATAGAAATATTTTCACAGTATTCCATGAATATTTCACAATATTTTCTGGTAACTTTTTCCCGTTATTTTATATATATATAAGAGTTCACTGGCTGATGTTGGAAGCAAATGCATTTTTTTATGCCCTGCTAGCACACAGCGGGTGTTGGTTGCAGTAAGTTACTACCTGTCCTGCAAAACACATGAAAAGAAATCGCTGCCCGTGTACCTGCCCACATAAACCAAGCAGTGTGGGGAAAGAACAAAACACACAAGTAAATGAGCAGTAATGACTTCAGACATCATATAGCTTAGCATTTGCCCTCAAACACTATGTCAGCAGTTACCTTCAGGGTTAGTCTTCAGTGTTAAATAAGCAAATAGTGAAGTCTCTCCAGTGCACAATTCCAGTCCCACTTGACCTTTCCTAGTTACTAGTGCTCTTCTGTTCATCTCAGAAGTTAGTCACTTTCCTGGAACCACAGAACTGTTTTGGTCAGAAAAGACCTTTAAGTTAATCAAGTCCAACCACCAAACAAGTTTAAAAGGAGGGAAAAACACACCACCAACACAACCCAAGAAAAACGTCTTGGGCACCCTATAGAAGAGACCTGTACTTCAACAAACTAAAACTTTAAGGCATTCAAGATGTGTGCTGATCATTTCTATAAATGATTCAGATGCTGATAATACTGACATCATAAATGATGTAGCAGAGTGGTCTGTGCTTGCCACAGGTCCTTAGCAGACCAGTACATCACAGATGCAATTTCAGACTGGCAGATGATTAGCAGGAGATAGGATACACTAACACTTTCTTCTGAGATCAACAAAAGCAAATTCTCCTTTTCCTCCAGGACTGGTCCGTGGTACCTTTCTGCTTGCGTGATTACACTTTCCATTGGCAACTCCTATTTCTCATAAGACGTGATGATGCCAAGATGATGTAAAAATCCTCCGGCCTGTCTTGGTACAGTCCTTATTTCGAGTCCCAGAGGAGCCTTGTAGGGTTTGAGTTGGTGATGCCTCAACAACTATGACTTTACGTACCTTAGCCCCTGAGTGCTGGGTTGCGTGTAGGCAGTGGCAGCTGTAAATGCTTTTTAACTGGTGGAGGTATCAACGGGAGATTTTTGTCTGTTTAAACTTGGTTTTGTATAAAATAGTGGGTTTAGAGGGAGGTACTGTGTGAAGCAAGAGTGTTTGTTCCAGATTATTCATTGTCAGCAATAAAATGATAAGCTAGACACTGCATAATGGAGGAAGAAGAGGCTATTGGTTTGTAAAGGAACCTTGTGACTTCACATACCCGTCCTTGCAAGCATGGGATTAGCCAGCAGCATCCCCACTGAGGGCTCTTACACAGGAACACCAGTGACAGAGAAGGCTGTGACGTGGACACTGAACTCGCGATGTGAGACGAAGCACATGCTGCATTCAACTCCATTGCAAAATGGAGAAGGCAAGCACAGCAGTTACACAATATCCTCCCTGTTCAGCTCACATACTCAACCAGAGGGTTTCCAGCACCTTCCAACTTTGGAGAATGCTGCCTTGCTGCTCAACCAAAGTTGGACGTCCCCAGCGCAGTAAGTAACTTTGGAGTGCCCCAGCTTAAGGCTGGGGCTTGCCCACCAGCAACTGGTGTGGTGGTGTGTTGCAGTGCCAGGTTTGGTGCTGGTGATGGGCTGTCTGCACTGACTGCAAGAGGGAGGTGAGACTTGGAAAGATCTCAGTGAGGCTGTAAAGTTCTTGAGGGGATGGACCCCAGTAGAGCTAAATCCAGGGCTGAGAACCTCTGTTCTCAGGGGTTTTACCACTGAAAGGTAGAGAGAGGAACTCAGTTTTCTCCTTGCTATGCTGCGGTTAAATTCCTAAGAATTGAAAACTTGTTCTTAAGCAAGACTTTGTCATCAGCGCTGGCATCCCTTGCATGTGTATGAGCCAAGGCCACAGGAGTCCCTCCTGTGTCTTTCACCTGAGACAGCTCTATAGTGGCCATTGCTTCTGAGATCTATGGAATTTAACAGTCAGCTTCCCTCACAGAGTTCCTTTCTCCATGAGAAAGGCACTTTGAGACCTATTCTAACACACACAACCCCCCAACATTACTTCTGAACTCTAATTGCAGAGGTCAAGCAAGCAGGCAGATTATTTTCCACTCTAAGTAAACATTTCCAGGGCTGAAGGACTCATTTGTACTCAAGTTGTGAAAAACACTTAGTGATTTTTTTTGACTAAGGCAAAATGAGAAAGGAAAATGATGTTCAGAAAAATTCATTAGAAAAACATTTGCTTCTTTGTTTCTGTAACAGCAAGATTACTGGGTAATCTGTGCCTTAACTCGCTGTGGATGGCTGAAGGCATCAGGCACGCTGGCGGAGCGGATATTGACAGGCTGAGCGTGCAAAGCACACACGTGACCCTCAGGAAGACTTGTGAGAGGCCTCAGACCAGGAACACACAAAACAGCTGCCCTGTAAGGACATCCCAAGGTACAAACCACAACCTAGTCTGGAGTCAGGACAGCTCCGAGCAGTAGCAGAGATTTCTAGAGCTCCGAGCCAGCGCTGCTGGATGCTGAAGGCTGGGGAGGTCCTGGGAGAGGAGCCAGCTCAGGCAGGTCATTGGTGCTCAATGTGGAAGCTGCAGCAGCGACTGATGCAGTGACAGTATTTCATGCTTTGGTCATTTGGGATGTCACCCTTCATTCAGGAGGGATGGGCTCCCTGATCATCCCCACCCACACTCCTAGCAGGTGAGAAGGAGGCAGGTGGCTGGGCTGTCTCAGGAAGACAGGACAGAGGTGGGGAACCTTCACCCAGGGAAGCAGGAACCTGGAGCTCTCAGAGTTTGCAAGGGCAGAGGACGTGCCCCTTCCCTACAGAAACACTGTCAATTCAAATTCTGTCATTTACTGTCAAAAGGGGACCCTGGCTGTGTTTCACAATCCACTCTGAGCACGCTTGTACCTTCAGGAGGATATAATTTACAAATGTAATGCTTCACTTCAGCAGAAAGTTTATCAAGCTTTCTTCGCCAAAAGTCAAGACTTCAACCACTGCCTGAATTTGGCATAAATCTGATTGGTTTCTTTTGTAGAAAGCCAATTTAGGAATCAATTATATATTTCAATGGGTGTGAAAGCAGCTCCTCTTTGGTCATTGTAGCAGATTACAGCTTGTAGTCTTGACATCGTAGAGCTGCGCAGCAAATTGTCTGAAAACGAAAACGCCTATTAGGACACTTAAAACATCTCGGTTGTTTGAAAATGACTGCCTACCAACCACTGCAGCGTCTCTGTAGAGATTTCACTGCCCTTGTTACATCTGTACCTTTGGTTCGTTTCTTTCCCCCTTTCCAATTTTTTCCCAGCGTCTTGCAGCTTGCCTATTATTTGGGTGTATAATTAGAAATCCATTATTATGTTTTATGGAGATGTAAAGAGCAGGAAGAAAGCTGCGTAACTACTTTTTGTTACATGCAGCATGCAAATTATCCACCTTGTGTATTTTGGCTCTGAATATTCCACAGATGTAGTTTCATTTCCCTTGGATCTCTGTTTACCCGTTTTTATTGCTAGTCATCAAGTATAGCAGCAGAAAAATCAGAATAGGAGAGGGGAGGGACATTCCCATGGAAGCAGCTTAGCATGCCCCATTGCGGAGCGATACTGACTTGAATGGGCACCCTCTACGCGGTTCTGAACGCGGCCGTTATTTATGATAGCTGGTCATGAAATGGGGGTATGAGAAAAAGGCTACTGCTGCAGCTGAATAGTTGGGACAGAGCTTTGAAGGACATGATTTCACATGTTCCATCCAGGTACTAGGAGTACAGAGAAAGGATGCACGATCAAAAGAGGCATTTGCTCAACTGAGCTGTGTGGCTCAGATGAGCAAATGCCTCTTTTCTCGGCCTGACTCCAGCTGTCATTTGCTCTTGTCTCGGACCTGATCTGAAGACAGTAGAAACCTTGCTGTCTTCATGGACCTTTACACCAGGCCATTGTGTTTTTAAGGATTTAAGAACTGACCTTTATCCTCTCTGAGAGTTCTTCACTCTGAGGGTGGTAAATCACTGACACAGGTTGCCCAGAGAGGTAGTGGAGGCCCCATCCTTGGAGACATTCAAGGTCAGGCTTGATGGGGCTCTGAGCAACCTGATCTAGTGAAGATGTCCCTGCTCACTGTGGGAGCGTTGGGCTAGATGATCTTTAAAGGTCACTTCAAACCAAATATGTTATGATTCTAAACCCCTCCGATGCATCTGGCACAGTGCTGTTTGTGAGTTACACTCTTGCCATGGCTTCTTCAGATTTGCCAGTCCACTGATGAGTAAATGGGTTGTCCCTTCTCCTTCCTCTTCCCACCAGACAGAAATGTCCAAGCCAAGAGGATCCTCTGCTCCAAAAGCTCACAAAGCCTCTAGAGCTGTGACTACCCCTTTCAGTGTGGTGTTAAACACCGAGTGCCTTGAGAGAACTGCAAGCTTCATTGTGCCTTTTGGGGGTCCCTTGCTGGATCCCTGACACTGTTTGCCCAGGTGACAGGATGTCTCTAGAGCACGGAGAGGGCTCAGTGCAGTGGCCTGAAAGCAAAATTTACTTTAAACTGGCGTTGGATGCTGGGTCTGATAGAAGAGTGTGGGAGTGGATCTTGCAGAGAGTATAAAAGCACATCATCTCTTTTATTTGGGGCGGGTAGGAGAAGGGTCCCAGGATAGGAGGAGTCTTCTGGCCACCAATTCAAGAAGGAGTAGGGAAGGTTTAGTCTGGATATCGGGGTAAGTTCTTTACAGAAAGAGTGTTGAGGTGCTGGAACAGGCTGCCCAGAGAAGTGGGGGATGCCTCTGGAGGTGTTCAAGGCCAGGTTGGATGGGTCCCTGGGCAGCCTTGTCTAGATGCACGCCTGGAGGTTGGTGGCCCTGCCTGTGGCAGGGGGAGGGAACTTGAAAGTCTTTGGGGTTCTTTCCAACCCAGACCATGCTGTGATTCACAGGAGAAAAGCAGTCTCCTTAATGGGTTCTGGTAGAGCTGTGATATGGGAATTACAACTGCGCAAAGCACATTTTGGTGTCCTCTGGTTTAGCGGCTCACAGTAACTTTATTAAATTTTAAAAAGCAAAACAGGGCCAAATGCACTCTATAGGTATGCATGCTAAAAAACCAAATCTTTTTCACCCCCCTGCCCCTAGCACTATTTTATCTAGTTAGATGATCTAATGATCTAAATGATCTAATTCCTTTAGCCACTGACTGGATAAAACCAACCATAACATCTCTACAATATATGGATTGGTTTTTTTTTCCCTCATCCTGAATTGCTGCTGGTTTAACTTAGCTTTTAGTTTCATATAACTGGCAAAATAATGCATTAGCCAAGAGGTATCGCTCTCTTTCAGTCATGGTAAATGTAGGAAACAGATACAGGTCAAACAGATATTACCGCTTGATAATGCAAGTGTAGGGTCTGGCACCTGGGAAGGAACAGCCGCGGGTATCAGTACAGGCTGGGGGATGACCTGCTGGAGAGGAGCTCTGCAGAGAAGGACCTGAGAGTCCTGGTGGGTGACAGGTTGGCCATGAGCCAGCAGTGTGCCCTGGTGGCCAAGAGGCCAGTGGGATCCTGGGATGTATTAAGAGGAGTGTAGCCAGCAGGTGGAAGAAGGTGATCCTCCCCCTCTACTCTGCTTTGGTCAGGCCTCACCTGGAGTCCTGTGTCCAGTTCTGGGCTCCCCAGTACAAAACAGACAGGGATCTCCTGGAAAGAGTCCAGTGGAGGCCACAAAGATGTTTAAGGGCCTCGAGCATCTCTCCTATGAGGAAAGGCTGTTCAGCCTTGAGTAGAGAAGACTGAGAGGGGATCTCATCAATGTTTATGAATATCTGAAGAGTGTGAGACAAAGGGAGATGGCCAACCTCTTCTCAGTGGTCTGTGGGGACAGGACAAGGGGCAATGGTTACAAGTTGGACCACAGGAGGTTCTGCACTGATGTGAGAAAGAACTTCTTCATGGTGAGGGTGATGGAGCACTGGAACACGCTGCCCAGGGAGATTGTGGAGTCTCCTTCTCTGGAGATATTCAAGACCTGTCTGGATGCCTACATGTGTGACCTAGGGAACCTGCTTTGGCGGGGGGGGGGGACTCAGTGATCTCTTGAAGTCCTTTCCAACCCCCACAATTCTGTGATTCCCAACTTCTAAAGCTGCTGAAGCTTCTAACAAGGCTTCTACAGCCTCTTGAAAAGCATCTCAAATCCAGGTTTTTGAGTTACTTGCAAGTTCAGGTACCCAAGCATGGCCCCTGTTTGGGGTCATGACTCGATGATCTATTGAGGTTCCTTCCAATCCCCTCAATTCTGTGATTCTGTGGTAATAAAGTAGTATTTGATCAGTGCACTGTAGGCATGAATATGAATACATACACACACCTATGCATTGAGGTATTATACATATATGTTATATGAATTAGACAACTCTTATATGTATAAGGGAAGATGGTTTATTCTTTCTGATTAAAGAAATAATTTATTGAGCTAATTTGATAACTACTCTCTAGTTATGACTTGGAGAATTCATACAAGTATACAGGCTGGAACAATTCAGAATAATATTGCAGTTAAGGAGGTCTTATGGTGCTGGGCTATGATGTGGGAAATAGTTCAGCTCCAGCTCCGTTCCAGAGCTCGTGTGTGACTGCAGAGGAATTCTTTAATGCCTGAACGCAAGCTGCAGGAATTGAGTACCGCTCCCGCCATGAGAATGGCACTGGGTATCTGCTTAGCTCTTGGTCTTTCTGACAGCGTCCAATCTTTCAGGAGGGGATCCAAGCAAGAGAGTACAACTGCCTGGCTCCCTGACCTCACCTGCTTGCCCTCCCAGCTGCTCGCAGGCAGCCCATGGCTCATGCTGCTGCCCCAGTGCTGTGTCCTGAGCCATGTCCTGAGCCATGTCCTCATGTCTGGCAGCACCAGAGATGATGCTCTCAGAGAGGAACAGTGCTCACTCCTTATCTGCTGTGGGCTGGCCACCAGCCCTCCAAGGGCTCAGTTCAACAGGCTTTTGGGGCTTTTGGAACTTCATACAGCTACAGGAATTTTAGCTGGTCACCAGTGCTGGGCTATGGATTTTTGGAATTGTAGATGAAACAGAATTATGTTTCTAGGATGAGAGGCTGGGCTGGGCAATGGGAAGGAGATAACACGGGGCAGGGCAGCAGGTCAAACCTTTTGTACCTGGAGAAGTCCGATGAATGACCACTGCTTTGGGATCGCAGCAGCCCCGCCTCAAAACTGAGCAATATCCTTTCTCTGTGTCCTCACCTGCTCCTTGACAGCAGTAGTGGCAGCCACGCTTCTCTCTGGGGGCCTCATGTCAGCGAAAGAGACAGTCACACTGCAGCCAGGACCTTACCCCTAGAAGTTTGCTCCTGGGGGCCATGCGCTCGCTGAGCCTCAGCTGAGGATTTGGAGAGGGGGATTTGAAGACATTGGGGTTGTTGTCTTCAACAAGAGCTGGGAAGAGCTTTATCCAAACCCGTGGCTGAGCACTTAGGTTGCTGAAGCGATGCTGTCCAGCCAGGTACGGACCAGAGAGTCTCCAGAGCAATCCTGTCCCATTTATGGGTTGTATCTTGTGGGTCTGACAGCTGTGGAAACTTTTTTTAATCGCTAGTTTAAGAAGATATATCTCTGGATACAGCCAGGGAGTAGATCTGTTGAGGAAGCAGGTGCCAGTTTTCCATAGTTACTTTTAAGAGCCAAATTGTGCTTTCATGCTGATTTTTAGTTTTAAGGCAATATTGAGAATTTAAAAACCCTTCTTTTTTTAATTCTTTTTTTTTTATTTGATCCAGCTGGAGCTTGTACTTCCTCTTTAACTTTTCTTTTATTATTTAAAATCCTTAATTATCTGAGACAAAATTGGTAAGGAAATCTGCAGAATCTAGGGATTCCACAGAGCTCTCTCTCTAAACACTCAGGCTATTCACTGTTGCCAAATAGACATGTGCCAACTCTGAAACACCCACCCACTCCCTCCTTCTGCTGCAGCAAACTAATAAGTGCATTGATTACATTCATTTAAAGAAAAACACTGCTCCTTTAATCTTTACATTCCGCGTGCTTTAGAGTTCTGATTACAAGAGATATCCTGTTTATCACACATCATGTGGTGAAAAAGCTACTTGACACACCTCAACGCATTAGATATTTTAAAAGAATATTTTATAGGGTACCAGCAAGTGGTAGTAGGAGATAATTATCATTTCCTGCAAGCTGTTGTTGTACTGTTCTCAAGATGAACGAGAGGTCTCTTAAATGTGATTTTTGAAAAGGTCCCTTAAAATGCCTTCAATCCCCCCAAAGCAAAAATGTTCACATGCGGTTTCTGTCTTCCTTCCCTCTCCTCTCCCCCTTTTCACCCTCAAAATCTGGAAGAACTTTGTTATAATGGTATGAGACGTGATGCCTATTTCACTGCTCTACAGAAATCAATCAGTAAGAACAACAATTATATAGTTATATATAGGTGCAAATGTGTGCATGTATATAAAGAATGCAAATGCAAAATAATATGTATGATGTATGTGTAGAGCGTGCACTGAGAAAATACACAGTGCATACCTGACGCAAATTTGAAACTTCTTTAAAGATTCAAACTTCTTTGATTTGAAAACTGGAAGAAATGTCCCAAGTTAGGTGTGAATCACAGAATGTTCTGGGTTGGAAGGGACCCCAAGGATCACCAAGTTCCAACCCCCTGCCACAGGCAGGGCCACCAACCTCCAGGCCTGCATCTAGACAAGGTTGCCCAGGGCCCCATCCAACCTGGCCTTGAAAACCTCCAGGGTTGGGGCATCCACCACCTTTCTGGGTACCATTCCACTCATCCACCGTTCCAGCACCTCACCACGCTTCCTGTGAAGAACTTCCCCCTGATACCAAATCTAAACCTTTCCCCCTCCAGCTTAAATCCACTCCCCCTTGTCCCACCACTACCTACCCTTGTAAAAATTCAATTCCCCTCCGGTCTATACGCTCCCTTTAAGTACTGGAAGGCTGCAATGAGGTTCCACCGAAGCCTTCTCTTCTCCAGGCTGAACAAGCCCAGCTCCCTCAGCCTGTCCTCACACAGGAGGTGTTCTAGTTGCCCAATCATCTTCATGGCCCTTTCTAGATGTCTCCCACATGCACACAGACACGCTTGGTTTCCTCCATCAGGCTGTTGTGGAAGTTGCACCCAACATCAACTCCACTGCTGCCTCAACCCCTAAAAAACAACCAGCAACACCATTCTTTTTAAGAAAGAAGTTCTTCACAGTGAGGGTGATGAAGCACTGGAACAGGCTGTCCAGGGGAGTTCTGGAGCCTCCTTCTCTGGAGACATTCAAGACCCATCTGGATGCCTACATGTGTGACCTGCTCTAGGGAACTTGCTTTGGCAGAGGGATTGGATTCAATGATCTCTTGAGGTCCCTTCTAACTCCTCCAATTCTGTGATTCTGTGATTCCCAACTTCTAAAGCTGCTGAGGCTCCTAACAAGACTTCTATAGCCTCTTGAAAAGCATCTCAAATCCTGGTTTTTGAGTTATTTACTGTTTAGCAAGTTCAGGTACCCAAGCATGGACCCTGTTTGGTATACAACTTGTTCTTGCTTAGGACCAATGTCACACTCACATTCAGTCAGAGCAGAGCTCCACTCCATCAGCAGTCCCCTCAGTCCTCGACTGAGACCATGCTGGGGAAAGAAGGGCTGTGGGAGCTGGTTCTCACCCCTGCTCAAATTCACTGACAATGGCGGCACAGCTCATGTTCTTCTTCACTCCTGAGGAGTAAGGGTGGCCTGGCCTGACTCTCTGGCTTCCGTTGAGACGTGCCATTCCCTGCTGCGATACTGATACTAAGAGTCCCCGTGAAAATGCTGCTCAGGTCCCAAACTGGTGGTCAGGAGCAATATGTACCTCAGTCTGCATGACAAGTACTGTGGGATGGGAGACAGCACTGACCTGATGGTCCGGTAAGAGCAGGTCAGAGCCTTTCTGCAAGCGTTCTGCATGAGTGTGAGTTAATGACAGAAATCATGGTCTGACAAGCCGGTGAGAAAAGTAACTGGCCATGTAGCTGGCCTCAAAAACTCAATTTTGGAGCCTGTAAAGGAGACTCATCAGGAGGGTGCTGTGGGGTGCAGCAGTGTGACGGGAAGCACCCCGGAGTTACAGTCTGCTGCTTGCTCTTGTGTTAAACCAACGGATCTGGGGGGGTGGGGAGGGTTCTTCTTTGTTAAGTGGGGAAAATAACCCAGAACCTAAGGAATGAAGCAGAATCCCGAGTAACTCCCCTCTGCCTGAGGTGGCATGCTTCCAAAGAGGCCTCATGGCAGGACACCAGCTGCATTTGCTAACCAGCAGTGTCCCACAGCAGTGTTGGAAACAGCACTCTGCCATGGCAATGTGGCGTTTGGTTTCCACGCCTTAGTATTTTGTGTTCCTGAAGCTACCTGACCAGATCTTCACCTTCAGCCTGGCAGTGCCACCTCTCCAGGGGGTTAAATTGTTGGTGACGACGAAGAGTGACACTGTCTGTTCGCTCCCCAGCAGTGGTCTCTGCATCATGCCGGCATGCAAGAGCCATTCTGTACAGATTGGCTTTGTTTTGTTTTGTTTTTTGTTTGGTTTTGTTTTTGGGGTTTTTTTTTTTTCAGAAGTGAGGGGATACCTGCAGGCAGCAGATAAACCTGTTGGAGTCTGAGCTGTCTTTGCTACTGAGCTTCAGCTCCTGGGTTTCTGAGCTTGAGGCTGCGTGCTGTTGTTGTAGAATCATAGAATCACTTGGGTTGGAAGATACATTTAAGATCATCAAGTCCAAGCACAGCCTCACCCTGCCTAGTCCACCTCTAGATCATGTCCTTCAGCACCTCATCTATTTGCCTTTTCAATACCTCCAGGGATGGCGACTCCACCATTTCCCTGGGCAGCCTGTTCCAATGCCTGACAACAATTCAAGTATAGATATTTTTCCTGATGTCTAACCTAAATCTCCCCTGGTGAAGTTTATGACCATTTCCTCTCATCCTATCCCTTGTTACCCAAGAGAAGAGGCTGACCCCCACCTCTCTGCACCCTCCTTGCAGGTAGTTGTAGAGAGCGATAAGGTCTCCCCTCTGACTCCTTTTCTCCAGACCAAAAAGCCCCAGTTCCCTCAGCTGCTCCTCACAGGACTTGTGCTCCAGACCCTTCACCAGCTTCATCACCAGTCTCAGGACACACTCCAGCATCTCAACATCCTTCTTGTGGTGAGGGGCCCAGAACTGCACCCAGCACTCGAGGTGCAGCCTCACCACAGCCGAGTACAATGGGACAATCCCTTCCCTACTCCAGCTGTTCTTGGCATGCCTGATACAGGCCAGGATGTCACTGGCCTTTTTGGCCACCTGGGCACACTGTCAGCTCATGTTCAGCCGGCTGCCAACTAACCCCCCAGGTCCTTCTCCTCCAGGGAGCTCTCCAGCCACTCTGCCCCAAGCCTGTAGCTCTGCCTGGGGTTGCTGTGACCCGAGTATGTCGACTTGGGCATCTGTAAAACCAGTTACCACAATCCAAACAACTTGTGGGTAAGAGGAGGTGTGAGTTCTTACAACCTCATTCCTCGCCTGGAGTGCAGTCTATAGGATCAAAATTCGTTTGAGGTCAGAAGTCTTGTCTCTGCACCATGTAACCGTACTGCTGTGTCTGAAGCGGGATTTATAGTTCCACAGCTTCTCATTCTTCAGGCTGGTGCCTGTTCATACTTCTGTCATAGTTCAGCAAGAGGTTATTATCACTGTGTGGGATCAAGGTTGGGTATTCTACACCCTCTATTCATTCCTCAAGAATAANCTAACAAACCCCTTTGGGCTTGTGCCCTGGGACACTGGGTTTGCTGCTGGGTCTTGGTGAGTTGAAAGCAGGTTGTTCTCTTTGTGTCAGTGTTTGTATGGTAATACCTTTCATTAAATTGTAACTCTGACTTATAATCATCTCTTGTGGTGGGTCCATTTTCTCCTGCCGGTTTACCTCTAAACCAGCACAACTTCTCAGTATAAGGATGCACCCTCAGTTACCAGTTCATCTTGTGGGTTACCAGAAAACCTCAGTTACCATTAACACAACTAGTTATTTTTGGCCAAAACCCCGAATATGTACAAAAAATAAAAAAAAATCTCTTTTTCCTCCTTTGCTCCATTGGCCTTTAAATGGCTGAAATTGTCGGGTTTGAATTTTTCCACTGAACCCCGCTAAAGACTGATCACAAAACAGCCGTTTGGGGTTTGCCTTTCCATATGTGCACAATCTCCATCGCTATTCCAGCAGACCTTTAACAGCGGCATTTACGAAGAACTCTTCCTAATATTTTGACTTTTAACCATTTTATTTTTTTTCCCCCCTAAGAATAGCTTTTCTCATAGAAACATTCAGAAGCAGCACTATCATCCCATCATAATGTACTCTGACAAGTGCTGTTCAGTTTTACGATTTGGCATTTAATGTATTCTCAGCTCTTCTCTGTGGCTGGCAAGGGTGACGTTAAGCAGCCGCTATCACAGAGAAATAGTTGAAAAAAGTCCTTGTAGTAAGAGATTCAGGACAAATCGCAGCAGGTCTTTTCTTGCTGTTTTTCAATTGTTTTTGACATGGGCGTGTTGCTGTCTGGTATCTTCCAGCAGAAGACACCAGCTTAAGACTCCTATAGTTCTTGCTCCTCTACTATGTTCTGGTGAGACTTCACATGAAATAATGTGTCCAGCTCTGGAGCCCTCAGCACACAAAGGACATGGACCTGTTGGAGCACGTCCAGAGGAGGCTGCAAAAATGATCCAAGGGCTGGAGCACCTCTCCTATGAGGACAGGCTGAAAGAGTTGGGCTTGTTCAACCTGGAGAAGAGGATACTCCTGGGAGACCTTATAATGGTCTTCAAGTACCTAAAAGGTGCTTGTTAGAAAGTAGGGGAAGAACTGTTCATGATAGGATGAGAGGCAATTGTTTTAAATTAGAAAAGGGGAGAGTTAGGTCAGAAATTAGAAAAAATTCTTTACTATGAGGGTGGTGGATCACTGGCACAGGTTGTCCAGATAGGTGGTGGAGGCCCCATCTCTGAAGACATTCAAGGTCAGGCTTGATAGGGCTCTGAACAACCTGATCTAGTGAAGATGTCCCTGCTCACTGCAGGGGGTTGGACCTTTAAAGGTCCTTCCAACCTAACGCATTCTGTAATTCTATGATTCACCTCTGCAAAGTGTCCATAGACTTTCCAAGATTTAGTAGAGATTGTCCCCATGCTTGGAGAGAAGGGAGCAACTAGCTCACATAGAAGTCCAAAATATACAGAATTTGTGGCTCTTGGTAGAAGGATTTTTTTGGTGTAAACTAGTTTACTTCCAGAAATTTAAGTGTGGTGTTGTCTGAATATGACCGTTATGGGCTTGGATTAAATGTCACAAGTAAGTAACTTGTAAAGCTAAAGAACACCCTTAGTGTTCATGTGTTGAGGAGACACCCTCTTACAGGGCTCAGTAGAAGTTGTAAAAGCATTTCTCAGAGTCTAAAGGACTTGAAAAGGGATGAAAGTAGAAATTTACACCGGAAAAACTTGTTCCTCTTGCCACACATTTTCATTGCTGTTCCTGTTGAGACTTTCTGCTGTAGTGACCCTTACAGGGAGGATTCCCAGAGGCCCAAAACCTTTCAGATCCTATTGCTTATATGTTTTCTTTTCTTGACAGAACAATATGTAACAGCTGACCTTGCCCAGAGCAATATCATTAAAGCTAAATAAGATGACACTTATACCATGTCTCAGTCTGGAGCTGTCTAAAGCATTTTCTGAAGTCCTGTGGAACAAGAAGAAAAATTTCAGGCAATCGAAAGACCTGTGACACTAACCAAATAATATTTCTTGTTTTAGCGTGAATTTATGGGTGTGTTAACGTATATTTTTCAGTTGAAGGAGTGCTTTACAGGTTGAAAGGTTTATTTATCCTACAGAAAAAAGGAATTCATACTTAGATATTTTGAAGATCCTTTGTTTGAGGTGCTCTGGGCTAATAACCTCTGTGCCAGGTGACCAGTGAAGGTCTGTCAGGATGTTTTAACTCTCATGTCAAATGCTGGAGAACAGATGGAGCCCTGCTGATGTTAGCTACCTGCAACTGTGCTTCGGTCAAGGTGAACAGGGAGCCAGAGAGGGTTAACACAGGCCCATGGGTAAGGAGACTACAGTCACTGTCTGAATTGAATATAAGAGTGCAAGAAGTCAAAAATGAAGTTTTGACAGACAGCAACACTAGTCTTCCTGTTTTATTTTTCCTTTCCTTGGGGAGGGACTCGGCACCCCTGAAATATAGGTCCCTTTCTTGCAGCCTTTCTGTCCACATACTTGACTGGGGAGATATTCTAAGGTCGTTATTCTCTTCACCTGCTTCTCCCCAGTGTCTTTGAAGTCTTCAGGGACTTCTAGAGTACTGCTTCTGCTATGGGGCTTGTTCCACATGGTGTCCTAGGTGTCTGGCCTGAGGAGTGACTGTTGGTTTAAGGGGCCAGACACTGACACCCATTCATGGAACCATGCAGACAGCATGGGTGAGATGCTACTTTGGGCAGAGTTTTCCTTGCCCACCTGCTATCTAGGTGCAGTTCATCTACTTTGATTCTCCTCTGTTCTTGGACAGCTCTGAAGTGAGCAAATAACCTCCTAAACAGGATTATTCTGTAGGGAGTCCAACAAAGGGCCACGAGCATGATTAAGGGAATGGAGCATCTCTCTTATGAGGAAAGGCTGAAGGACTTGGGTCTGTTCAGCCTGAAGAAGAAAAAGCTGAGATCTGATCAATGTGTATAAATACCTGAAGGGTGTGTGTCAAGAAGATGGGGCCAGTCTCTTTTCACTGGTGCCAGGTGATAGGACAAGGCGCAATAGACATAAACTGGAACATTAGAAGTTCCACGTCAATGTGAGGAAAAATTTCTTTACCATGAGGGTGACAGAGCCCTGGGACAGGCTGCCCAGAGAAGTTGTGGAGTCCCCTCTGGAGATGTTCAAGACCAATTTGGACACGTTCCTGTGTGATTTAATCTAGGCAATCCTGCTCAGGCAGGGGGGTTGGACTAGATGGTCTCCAGAGGTCCCTTCCAACACCAACAATTCTGTGATTCCCCTTTCTAGATCACCTTTTCCTGTGACAGACTGGCGGTTGTGTGTTTTTCCCCCTACAGCAGAGCCTATCTGGGCTAGAGTGCCATTCGCAGCACACTTCTTGTCCTGGAGATTGTAGGCAACACAGATGGCTCTTGGTGGCTAAGTATGTGTGAGTGCTAAATTGAATGTGGGCTCTTGTCTAATATTTAACAAAGCACATTGAGTTAATGACTAATGTTTCATTATTGCAGGAAGCTTTTAGTACCAAAAGGTTAAGTGGTTCATTTGAATATTGCCCAAGTGTCTCTGCCCTGACAGGGTTGGGTTTTTTTTTTTCCTTTCTCTAATTTTCTATTGTCATGATCACGTCTGACAAGTGGTGGGTAAAAGCAGATGTAGGTTATGGGGGTCTGTTTCCATGACACTATTTACTGGTATTTGGCAAGTTGGATTTTAGTCATCTGAGCATCTAATTTGCATGGACCCATATTCAGGGATGAAAAGCCAGTTTTGAGCACAGGCCATCTTCCGCTGGGAGTTATTTCCATCACCGGCAAAGTAATTGAGGGGAGGTGACAGAAAAGTGGGCGAAGTTAATGGAGTCAGAAGAGGTTACCAGAGTTTCCAGAAGACACATGTTATGAGTTCACACAGGTAGAGAGGATCAGGCTTAGGAAGTATTGTAAATTATAAAAGAATTCAGTTGCTGAGTACTAGTATAAAGCACCATGGAAACAATTATCTGTTGCAATGACATCAATGATATAGGATGCTTGTGACATGTGGTGATAAAAATGGAGGGGAAAAAAAAATCTATGACAAAAGCTTGCATGTTAATTACTTTGTTTAATCTGAACTCTCCATTCCTTGAATGAGTTTTTTCAGTGAAAAACAGATTTTTAGGAAACTAGCTCACCAGATCTTTTTTTCTGGTTACGTTGAGAAGGGGAAGACACAGTCAACCCACACTGTCCTGCTTGGCTGCCTTCCCGCTCAGGATCACTTTGGGAAGTTGGCGTCTGAACCTCACAGGAAAAACCCGGCAGCTGCAATTCCTCAGCCTCCTCTTGTTGTTGGCTTTTGTTTCCCTTAGTCACAGCGGTGACTTTGCCACCCTATGGCACAACGTAATGCTGAATGTTCACCTGTGGCTTGGCAGCACTGGCATTTTTAGCGTAACTGCTTCTGGGGTCCATGTGCTCCAGTTGTTCTGAATGTATCTGGATACTTTTTATTCTGGATCTTCTATTCAAAACCTTTTTTGCTTTTAATGAGAGTCTCCTATGGTCCCTATAGTCCCACCTCTTGAAAAAAAGATTCAGTACAGCAATGCTAACACCAAGCTACTAAAATTGTCCTGTAATGGCTGCTGTCAAGTTCGTTAAGTTTTAGTGCTGCGAGTAGAGTATTGTGGTCCTTATTCACGTAGAAGCTCAGAGGAACTGCCGGGGTCCCTACCTCATCCCCTAAGCCAAGCACAGCATCTCGTAAAGCCCAGAGCCTCACATATAGTGAAGCCCCATCTCTCAGAGAGTCAGGGTGAGGCATTGGGCAGCTAAAACCACACACCCTTGGCAGGTCAAGGCTCACTCACATTCTGCAGACCAAAAGGCATTTTGGTCACCAATGGTCTGTACAGACCTTAAACGCCAAATTTCGCCAAAGCGAAAGCAGGAAGTTGCCTTAAACCGCTAAACTCAGCGTAAAGACAATGTCCTGCTTCTTCATGGGGCCCTCCTGATATTTCTGGCAAGAAGGAAACTGAAAAAGGCTGGTGAAGAAGTGAAGCTGCTGTGCCAGCGCTTACAGGGCTGACTAATGCTCCTTCGCCTGCAGTTCTCACCGTTGCACTCGTGCTGCTTGTTTTCCCACAGGTGTTATGGCTAGCCGGAACGTGACGAGTTTTTTCTCTTACCAGATGCTTTATGGAGGAGCATTTCTTGCAGGGCCCATGTCTAGCGCCCTTTTCTAATCAGTGTCTTTTGGGGGTCTGTCCTGGTCGCAGGGGGATGGATCAGGCGGCTGCAGGCAAAGGTGGTCCACGGTGCCCATGGGACAGGGCTGGCGGCGCTGGCTGCTGCCGGGTATCGCTGCTCTGCCGCCAGACGAGCAACCCGTTCACTCCGTCGCTTCAGCAGATGTGCATGATTAATGGATTATTTACCTTTTGCTGCCTGATTATTATTTTTTCTGCCTCTAACCTTTTCACTTTTAAAATTTATTTTGACTTTGAAATTCTGGGGATTCCATTTATAACCTTTATGTTTATTGGTGAAGTAGCTATTATTAGGCTGTTTCCCCCACCCCCTCCCCTTTCTAATTCTGGAGTTTAATTATATTTTTCCTTCTGCCTTTTGGTACAGGTGCAGTAATTAAATGGCATTAAGTCTGTTTCACGATCATTAAGTAGGCTCGTCATTGTCCTTTATGCGTGTATTTGAAGTTGTAAATAAGTCACCTTTCCGATGAATCCACCTGCTAAACCTTTGACATATCCCTGAGATAGTGCCACGGCATTGTACAAGGAAGCACCTTGAGTTAGCTGTCCTGTAGGTATAGATACATATGGTTGTTTCCAGCAACCAGCACGGCGAGGTCGGGGTGAAGAGAGAGCCACTGCAGTTGTTGAGTGCAGCGTAAGAGTCGCAGGAGGGATGAGCCAAAGGGAAGAGGGGACACAGGTTGGAGAGCAGCAGGACAGAGATTCCATTTTGACTCTCCGGGGCACCATCCCCAAAGCCCCAGGGACACGTGTGGGTAAGGTAGTCCTGAGAGCTGAGTGGGCACTGCGGGATACTGGTGTAATCTTATTTTTCCTCTGCCTTTCCTTTCTTTTGCCTTGGCTTCTGCCCCTTTCCCTACTCTGCCAGCCTCATCTCTGAATTTTTCATGCCATTTCTATAATTTATCTGCTAAGGCACAGTGTACTGATGCTTTCCTTCTTTTTCCTTCCCAGTGTTGCTCCCTCTCCCTGCCTTTCCAATTGCACACACTGACCAGGCACCAACACTCCTGGGACTCTTGCTCTGCTGTAGCTGGTCTCTCACCTTCTCTCTGTGAAAGCCAGTCTGAATTGTGCTGAGCCTTAAATAATAAATACAAATACTTAAAACACTGAAATTATTGAGGCACGAGTTGGTTTTTGAACTCGGGCTTGTGAGCTCAGGCCACTTGGATGCGATTCCCAACATCTCCTGCAAGTGCAGGTTCTTTTCAATACCTCCAAAGTGCTATTAACAGAAGAATGTAATGTGACCTTTTCTAAAATGCTACTTAAGGGCTGGAACATGAGGTACTGCATTGATGCAGCATGTGTGATTTCACAAAGGGTGAGTTAATCAGCTTTACACCATGGGCGTGCAGGACCGGAGCTGCGTGAACACAGACCACATGCTTTACTGTGATGGGAGGCAGCAAGCAGAATAGAAATGTCCCAGGAGTGACCTAGGGTGAGGAGCACAGTAGAAGAGAGGCATTTCTGACAGCAAAACCCCACAGCTTCAGCGCTCCTTCCAGAACTAGCTAAGGCCAGAAATTTATTTTTCATGTTCACATTAGAGGAGAAACCTTTGAGTCATTTACCCACCAAAGAGTCTTGCAGATGTTTACGTAATACTTTCATCTGGCCAAGAGACGATCAAAAGACATTCAGACCCTTTCCAGTCTGGTTTCAAGGGACCAGTGTCAGCACTGGTCCAAAACAACACAGCCAGCCTGACACAGATCTGACCCTGCTTTGAGCTGGGCTCGGACAACACGGTCTCCAGAGATCCCACCCAGCCTACGTTTTTTCCTAGGATTTTCACACACATTGGGATGGCCAAGTCCCAGTCCTCACAAGTTCCATGTTGATGAGGTGGCATCTTCAGGGAGCAATTATAGGCAGAAGCAACGTTGTTTGTGACTGCTCCTGTATTTTTAGGCACTATTATTAGCAGCCTCGTTACCTACCGCAGACCTGCTGTGTGTCCATCCATCAGCTTTTTCCGCGGCAGCCCCGGCCTGTCTGACCCTGCGCCATCCTGCAGCTATGGCTGGTGAAGTGAACCGGGCCTATGGGGCTCATTTCTGCCAAAACTGAGCTATGCTCTATTGATTATTTGTCTTGGAAGGAGTTGCCATCTGGAGGATCAGTGTGGGCCGTTTTCTAACTGCTGTCTAGAGGCAGAACTAGCTGAGCTCCCACCGTGCCGGAGCCTCCACTGCTTTATTCTTGTGAGGGTGCTTTCTGCGTTGCCTTACCTCCGCTGACGGGATGGACGGTTGGGGAAATGCAAATCAGGGCTCTCCAGGGTGTATTTCCAGCTGGCTGAGACAACAAAGCAATGCATGATGTGGTAAGGGTTCTTTTTTTAATTAATTATTCTTTTTTTATTATTATTCCTTTTAGCATCATGCTGCACTTGAACCTTTGCATCTCATCCTCTTGTAGGAACATCGACCAAGGCTCCCACAGCCTCTGCATCAACCAAAGCAACAAACCCGACCTGGTAGACACCTTGCCAGGTGAACATAGACCTGAACCTCAAATCAACACCCTTCACTACAGCTTCCACTCGTTGGGATTTTACTCTGTGGGCTCACCAGCTACGGAGACGAGCGGATGCCTGCCTAGTGCCTACGTTACCTGGCTGAGGGCTTAGCCTGTCCTCTACTGCCTGAGTACCAAGGTGCTTCAAGAAGCCTGAGCTAAGCTGAGGCATAAGACATGCAGGACTCTTCCTGAGTGCCTGAATGAGGACAAGATTACAAGCTACACTTCTCATGGGAGCCACTCAGCTCAGCGGCAGTTTCAGAGAAGTAGCCAAAAAGCAGGGAAGAACTCACCAAACTGCACAAATTTAGCTTCTTCAGCTTTCTGACCACCCCATGAGTTTTTTTTTAATGTGCAACTCAAACTGGAGAAGGAGCACGTTCCTGCTTGCTAGAGACATCAAATAAAACCACCGCAGCACAACACAGACTCACAGAACACTGAACATGTTCAAAGCCACGCTTGCAACTAAAACCAAGTTGATAACTACAGCTCAACAGTCTGTATGATACTTCTTTATGCAAACTTACACAGTAAGTGATGTTTAAGATGTTAAGACAGTTCAGTTCATATGAAAGTTACGCCACGGTTTCAGTGAGGGCTCCCACTTACAGCTTGCCAGGACAACCATCCTGATGATTTTTCAGGGCTGAGAGTCATTCCATCTGGTTTTCCCAGTTCTCGTTACCCAAAGACCAACACTTGCCTACACTTTCTAGCCAGCATCCCCATCAGTACGCTTTGGGCATGGACATGGTCATTTCCCCTGTGCAGCGGGCAGGGAAGGTGCAGGGAGGAAAGACACAAGCATGAGCAGAGTGGGGCTGGGGACCAGCTGAACTGGGTAGCACCCATGTGTCCTAAGCAGAGATTCCTCTTTAGCTGTCCTTTGCATTCCTCCCTCACTGCCCTCCCCCTTGGAGGTGACACCAGCTTCCTCGGCTCACCACAGCCTCTTTAGCCACCCTCCCTTTCCTGGGGTTTCCTCACCAACAGGTCATATTGTGCTCATCTGCTGGAAAGCACGAAGAAGGGGGCACCTGGCCCTCTGGCACTGAAGCTTGCTCTGAGCCAGGGCTGTTACTCCTGAGCAGTGAGGAGGAAGATGAGGAACACTGGTGCCCTGCTGTAGAGTCCACAGCATCAACCTACGCTCCCAGGTCAGCAGCAACCCCATTTCTAGGCCTTCCCCTCAGAATGTTTCAGTACCTCCGTTAGCATTGCTCCAGGATGTCCACGTACCTGTAACGGGCCAGACCACCCACGCAACTGCTGGATTTCTTCATGGAAGGGAATGCTTTGGCTACAGACCTTCCCAACCTGTAATGGCCATAGCTGCTTTTTCCTGAAGCTGTAAAAACCCAGATTCAGTCAAGGAAAAGTTAAAAACAAAGGAAAACTTCCCAAAAGTAAAACACAGTAGAATTTAAGATCCGATTATCTCCATTGCCATCCTGCACTTGCTTAATTCAGCCTTTCCACCTAACCCCCTCTTGTCAGTCACCCAGGTGATTCTTCTATTTACCACCGAAGAACAGGAAAGAACACCAGAAACTTAATTAAAAGGGGTTTTTATTAAAAATCAACATATTTATACATTTGTACATTCCACATACTGCTGTACATGTTCACCAACATAACCACTAAGTCAGAAAGCACTAACCCCACAGATTTCCATCTGAGCAAATTTACTGCAGGGGAACCTCCGTTTCTGTCATCAGACGTTACAGAGTAATTAACTTCTTTTCTTCTTTTCCCTTTAAAAGTAGCAGCACATTTAATTATCAGTGTTCACAAGGCATGAGCCCCAAAGTGTTGTGCAGCAAGAGAAAAATTAATTAGTAAATACAGGCAATAGAAGGAGAGCTCACAAAGAAAACGCATTAGCTGCTGCTTATTATAAACAGCAGGACGTTAATAAAGCACGAAGAGCTGTGCTGAACAGAGACCGCAGCGAACTGGGAAAAGCCATCAAACAAAGTTACTTCTTGATAAAGCCGCAGAAAATAAACTATTTTTTTTTTTTTAAATGCTGGTCAGGGCAGGAGTCCTGCAAAGAACAGATGTTGTTACAAAGGTTCAGGAGGATCAGGATAATGCTTGTGTTCAAACACGTAACAAAGTTCTCTGAAAACATACCCAGACTTATCCCCACCACCACCCTTCCGCAGATGATGTTAAATCCTCATCCTGGGTGGGATTGAGTTAATATTCTTTCTATGAGTGGATAAAGAGCTGTGTTTTGGATTTAGGGTGAGAGTAACATCGATAACATGCTGATGTTTTAGTTGCTGCTGGGCAGTTCTGGTGTCTACACCCTGATTCAAGGAAATTCTAGCTTCCCAGACCCTGCCAGGTGCACATGGAGCTGGGAGAGCACAGGCAGGACAGCTGAGCCAGTCTGGCCAAGGGGATATTCCATACCCTGTAACCTCACGCTCTGGATATAACTGGGGAAGCTGCCAGGAGGTGGGATCACTGCTTGGAATTCACCCCTCAGTATGGAGAGGTTTCAGGCTCTTCTGCATGAGGTGACCAATGGCACCTATGCATCACTCTGCTTACACATAAATTGTTATTGTGTCATTATCCATAAAGACATCCTCTTAGTCCCATCCCAGGCCTTGGGGTTTGATGGCTTTTTTTGCATTCTCTTCCCCATGCCCCTGTGGCTGCAGGGGTAAATGAGAGGCTGCATGGTGCTTGCATGCCAACTGGGGTTAAACCACAACACATTATTAGTTTCATGGGGTTGATGTAATAAAGTGACATTTTATTGAAGAAAACAGAGGTGCTCAGGAGTCCAGCCAGAATTCTCAAGGTTTACACCCACGTCAGTTAAGTGCTACAAGAGTGACATATTCAGGTAACAAAGTTTGAAAGCTTCTGAAGGTGAAGGGGTCAGAGTGAGAAGTTCTCACAGTAACACAGACTCCCACCCATGCCCGAGCCACCCCAGGACGAAGTCAGTTCATAGGCACCCACAGTGTGCTCTGCATAACAGCAGCCAATTGCTTACATCCCCCAGACTCTGAGATCAGTGGCCTTGCACCAGGATCAATGTAAGTTATCCCCTCAAAAGGTAAATAAAAATCTGAGCCGCTCTTTCATAAATACAGAGCCATTGATTTTAATTTAAGCACATTCTGGGCAGTTTTTTTTCCCCATGAATCATTTTCATCTGTAACTTAGAAGCAGAAAACCCCATACTATGACAGATACACGTAACTTGTGCGTGAGGAAATGTGGAGATACGATCATTGCCAGTCACATACACAGTGTTTGAAGCCATGAGTACAAGGTACAGAAAGATCTGCTCAAACCAGTGCAACCCAGAAGAATTCTTCATGCCAGAATTACATCAGAAATGCTCACATTTGTCTTTTTTGAAGGTGCCTTTCTCTACACTGGGCTTACATGTCCCAGCAGAAAGCACTACAATATTCCCTACTTATATTTTATTTATTTTTTAAAACCCAAGGCAACAGCTACAGTGTTCTAGTTTCAAACTCAGGAAAGAGGGAAACTAAAGACTTTTGGATCTCTAAGTCAAAGAAATGGATTTTATTTCCCTCCCCCCAGTCACCCTTCTGGAGGCAGCGCTACGCTTACAACGCTGCTTCGTAAGCCAACCCTTCTGTACGCACAGGCCTCTGCTGAGCCCACACCAAGAAATTACCATGCAGATATCCCACTCCGCTGGAAGCCTCCACTTGGATTTGGAACGATGGAAGAGTGAGGGGCTGTACCAACACACACAACTGCACGGCCACCAGGAAGGCTGGTATTTATTACAGCTTTGCAGAATTAAAAAGAAATGACCAACTTTGATTTAAAGACATTTTTTTCAACCTCTCTCGTGGGAAGCTGATTCTTTTAAACCAATTACTTTAACATGATTCAGCTCAATGATCAGCTCAATGCTGATCAGGGCAGCTCAGTAAAGGGTTTGTGTTATCTGAGGAGAAAAGAAACCCAACCCTATGTTTACTAAATGTTTTTTTGTAGAACCTAACAAATCTAGCACCCCTGTAGTGCATCTTTGCAGATTTCTCTTCCCAATTACATCTTACTTCCATGATTCTGATTGCAGATTTCTCTTCCCAATTACATCTTACTTCCATGATTCTGATTGCACAAAGTCAGCCACAAGTACCAAAACCTGTTCTTGTGTGACCCAATCTGCCTCAGTTATGTTATAGCAAACATTTAGCACATAACCTGTACATTTACATATCAGCTAAACCTTTATCCTCCAAAGAAACTCTAGAATGATATAAGATCAATTTATTCAACTGTATGTACAGTATATTTGCATATTAATAAATAAATCAATATTAGAGTTAAGGTCTCTTTCCCCATATGAAAGGGACTTCAGTATGACCAATCTGACCTGTTTTTTTATTTCTTCTTCCAAGGAGAGCTGTGTGACTGACACTATCAGTTTCCACTCAGCTTATTACAGTAACTGCAGGAGTAGAAACCTAACAGACCAGTGCTTACATTTAAATTCTATACAGCAGGGGAAGGAAAGGCGGGGAGAGAGTACTAAAAAGTGCATCAAACCTCAACAATTTGTAGAGCAAAATCCAAGTTCATGATGCGATCCTGGTGAAGACAGTCTGGCCCAAAAGAGGACATGCTGCAGCAAACATTATAACCAACACATGATTTTTGTCTTGACAGTAAGCTGCACGATGCCAGTCTTTTCACGTAATGTTTGGAGAATCCCACCTCCAGTAGGTACCATCTTCACCTCTACAAATTTATCAACACCGTGTTCAGTGCAAGATGACATTTCTGAAAGTAACTGTTTGCCTTGTCCCTGTAACATTCATCCTTACTGTGAATGAAGGCCCGTTGCTCTTGAACTGTTCATCACTATATACATAAGAGCCTGTATTTGCACCTCTCCATTTCTGGTAGTGAATTTTCTTTTCTATCTACATTCATTATAAATCAAACAGGTAAGTGGAAATATTCCATATACACTGGAAGTCTTCCCATTAACCCAAAGACTAGCTGTTCATCTTGATTTATACCTAAAGTAGCTGCACTTTATTCTTTTTTCCAGCCTGCTTCCAATGGGGTATAAGTCAGGGGAACCCGTGGGACCAGAACACGTTTCAAGTCTGATTGCTGGAGCTGGAAGACTGACGAGTGACGTGTGAACTGGGATGTCTGTTCGCAGCACAGTGTGTATGGACCATACCCCCATTTGGGTATCTGACAAACACAGGCTCGCAGAAAGGATTTTGGCATACCTGACAGACCTTTTTGTCTGAAAGAAGAATTGGGGTTCCTTTTTGTTTAACCTAAAGAGAAAAAAAATTTCAAACATAAATGTAGCAGGAAAAATGCAAATTATGAGGCATGTGTCACACAAACAAACCCAGTCAATGACAGAAGTAGCAGAAACTACTACTAACAAGCTGCAATTAATACTAATTGCTAGGTAAACTTTTTTTTTGCAAATTCTGACAGGTCTCATCCTAGTGGAAAAAACCAACCTCTCTCACATTTGTTAGTGTTCCTGCAAGACCTTTATTAATCTGTAGATCCCAGATTCACTTTCATTCACCCCAGAGGTTCTGGGCTATTTCAAGGCCCCCACCTTCCCTTTGGTTTCACAGGGAAAGAATAAAATTAAGTTTGTGCCTAGCTGTCACAGCAAAAAAACTAATAAACAGCCAGGCTCGTCTCAGTGTTGTCCAGTGATAGGATAAGGGGCAACGGGTCCAAGCTGGAACACAGGAATTTCCATGTGAGTCTAAGGAAAAACATTTTCACTGTGAGGGTGACAGATCACTGGCACAGGCTGCCCAGAGAGGTTGTGGAGTCTCCTTCTCTGGGGACACTCAAGATCAATCTGGACACGTTCCTGTGTGATCTAATCTAGGTGATCCTGCTCAGGCAGGGGGGTTGGACTAGATGATCTTTCAAGGTCTATTCCAACTCCTAATGTTCTGTAGAACACAAGTAAAACTGCCAAGGATGGGAAGACATCTTTGACCTCATTCTTCAAACTTCTAATGGTTTTATATATACATACATACGTATGAGCTTAACTGTAAAGCTTGAAAGTGCCTCTATGTAAAAGAACAAAGCCAAAGCACACACCTACCTTCTCATATTTGTAGATTAAGTTTTCAGCCTGTGCTAACCCCAGTGCAGCCTGAGTCATTCTTTTTGTATGAACGCTTCGCCTCACTGCTCCAGCCAGGAATGGGGAGAGGAGCTGCACTGACCAGCTGTCAGGCACCAGCTGCAAAACCACAGCGGCATCAAATTCAGCAGCATGGCTATTCAGGAGATCCACAGCAGCCATGATGAGAGCGCAATCCGAAGTGCCTGGGTTGAGGTACACTGAGAGCAGCATATGGAAAAGCCTCTGTCTGTACTGCACATCTCTGTTCTCAGAGTTCCACATACAGTATTCTTCAGCAGCATGAAAGTCCTTTAATTTGTGGACAAGGATATGCAAAGCCTTTTCGTGTTCTTCTAGTTTTCCATATAAAATTGCACTTTCCATATGAAGGTCTGTGCCCTGGATTTTGTCTGTTAAATGAGAAATGAGGCAGTATTAGCTCAGTGGAGAAGACTTACTTCCTCGCCCAGCCTGAAGGCAAACAAGCCCAAAGTACTCAACTCCTGTTATTTCTGCAGGGGTGCATGAAGTAGGACAGAGGTTTCTAAGTAGGAATGCCTAGATGTATGGGAACACAACTCTTATAACTAAAGAGCAACACAAAATACAGGAAAAACGTTACAAAATAACAGGTGATAAAACCCATGTCACCAATGTCCTTTAAATTCTAGCATGTCGGTTTCATATGCTGCTACTGTGTATGACAGACTAAGATGAAGACACAGTATGTTTTGTATGTGCTTCTGCCAATGTTACAGAAAATTACCAAGTAGCTTAAAGTCCGTAAAAGAGATCAAATAGTACTTCCCTTTAAGAAAAGGGCATTACAAACTCTTAATTCAGTCTGGCAGTTTGAAGTGTCAGAAACAGGCATTTAGCATAGGCTTCTCTCAAAGGTATGGCAATACAATGTTTTCCTCCCCAAAACAGTTTGGTTGTCAAGGAGGAACACACTAACATGCACTGATCTCACCTACATCTACGATAAGAATTTTCAGGTAATAAATCCTGTGTTTGAGTACACTGAATCAAAATAACTCTTATTGTAACTCCTGCCCTCGAAAAAAGTGGTCAAAAATTAAAATATTCAAGAGAACAAGAGCTTCAATGACTGTCTTGTATATTATCTATTGTGTCATGTTTTGCTGACTGGGAAAGCAAGGGGATGTTAAACACTGGTAAGTTATTTCAGTTGCTATTCAGCTGTTTTTATTTCCACATCCACTGGATTTTTCCAATGAATTTCAGAAAAACATTTCACATCTTTCAGTACAATAACAAGTCATTTCCCTTTCATCCACTAGAAGGTACATTAAAAAATAACCATCATAAATATTGACAGAGGAAAAAATTTAGCTTAGCTGTTTCTTGCCTTACACCTACAGGAAGATGAACACTGCACTTTTCACTCAAAAAGATGCTCCTATTTTGTGTAGCATGACCCTCAGCTTTCAGGGTGAGAGTGCGTTATGGACAACATACATACCCTTGGTATTCAGATTCCTCAAAGCTTCACTTCAGTCCTCTGAGAAACAGACTGTTTAACCAACACACTTGTAACTCTTCCATTTGCAAAAGTCTGTCACAAGTTACATACTTATCAAAAAGAAACAGACTATAAACTAAGAAAATAACTGTATGAATATTTTTTGCAGCCAGTTATGGCACTGGGTCTTTGGCACAGCGGCAAACATACACCTCAAAACCTCGAACCTTTTAGTCTTCTATCCTTATAAGGACTTTTCCCTTTCCTGCTGGAACTGACATATAGCATTTAAAACTGACAACATGCATCTTACCCAAAATAAAATGAATTCTATAAAGATCAGATTTCTGAAGAAGACTGCGTAATTTCAACAGCAGTTCAGTTGTTTCTGCAGAATTATCCGTGGTCACGGATTTCAGCTGAACTATTGCCTCCAAGTACAAGACAGCCAGGTGAGTGTGGTACTTTTCTTTCTACAGATTAAGAGAACATTGTTAGCTCAGTTAACAAAACAGCCCCTTCTCCCCACCAATAACAGCAATGAATACCTAGTAGCCACATTTCTACATGATTATAATTAATTTGTTTAATTAAAACTGATCAGAAAGCTTGTTTTATTCATGCTCAGCTCCACAAGACACTATACCTGTAAGGGAGTCTCTTTCATTATTTCCAAAATGCAGACATGAAACATCTTATTCCTAAACACCTCTTCACCTTAAATAAATGAGAACTACAAACAGCTTTTCTTGTGCAAATATTACTTCCTTTGGAAAGTTCGCCTGAAGTCAATGTGATAAAGCAGATGTCTCTCCATGAGTACATCTCTGCTGTGTCTTTTCCTTTTGTTTCCCTTGTAAAATGAGCGATTTTGATCCAATTAATTTTTCCTCACATTCAGGTATGATCTTTGACCTTCTCTATTTCTGCAATAGCATTTGAGAAAGCCATCAGCAGCAGATAATCACTCTGAAGGCATAGTGCTTTTTGTGTTATCCATCCCCCAATATTGATCAAAACAAGTTTATGATTTGTCTGTCTGACACCTTCTCACTAAAACATTTACAATAATCTAGTACTTTTTAAAAATTAAATCAGTTTATAGCACAGCCTTTACTAGCAGGCAGAGTAGATTAACTATAAATTTATTACAAATATTCTACAGTGTTTAACTCAAAATATTTTCTAACAAAGATTAATGCCATTGGAAACTAGAACATTTAATCCATCATGGATAAATGACAAGTTTGCAATAGTGACAGAAGGAAACCATTGATCTAGCATATGTATTTGAAGAATGTCAATCAGTGAACTGGTCATCAGATCTGATGACAGATCAGAAGAAGAACAGATTCTTCTAGTGTTCATTTCTTTACAGGTTAAAGTAAGTTCTCCTGTGCTTAAAATGTTCCATACTCAAGGATGGTAATGTCTGGCTGATTCTTTATTGTGCCTGAAAACACATGAGTAGAATACCTTTACGACTTGTGAACACAGTTTTCTGAGTATTCAACATTTACAGTTGTTTGGAATTCTGCAGCAAGAAATGCACAGTTTAATTTTCTCAGTAATTGCTCAAACCTCTCCATAAGGACAGAATAAAACATACCTACTTGTAAAACAATGAATTAAAATTTTTTGTATAGTGCTGATACAGTGCCACAGAACCAGCAGTTGCTCAGCCATTTTCCCATGATCTTACCAGATGGAGGTTTGAGCCTCACTGGTGAAAGTATGCAATCAGATGTTGGAAAACCCAAATCCAAGAACCGAGGGGGCGGTAAGCAACCCTCTTGCTATCGTGAGAGTTTGAAACAAAAATAATGAGGAGTGGATATCTGCATTGTTTCCTTTAATTTTAAAGCCACTTCTTCCCCACTCTTAATACATCTGAAAGCCTTCAAATTATGCTTACTTCTTCTAGGCTTTGGCTTTTTTCAGAGTTGTTCATTATAGTCTGCATTCTGAATCCTTTGCCTATTTTAGTATTCTTGCAGGACTCACCTCTATTTTTCTGTCCAATACTAGATGTTCCAGATATTTAACACGTGCTTTAGGATACCTGTTAAGGCAACTGATGATATCATCTGGATTAATGTTTTTCTCTTGTTCTTCCAAAGGCCTTTTAGTGAAAATCTGTACACCAACCTAGAAAGAGTTAATTGCATTTAGGATCTCAGCGGTAACAATTTTATTGCCTTTTTATTTTATATTCTTAATAGCACTGCCAGATTAGTACATTATTCAGGAAGATAACACACAAAACCCTGCTTGACACAAACAAGTTTACACTACTTATGATCTCTCACTCCTATGTCCATTACCTCTATTTGTAGTCTTTATACTGTCCAGCCTATAAACTTTGTGCTGGGCACAACCTCCACCAGCCACTAAAAAAGCCACTGGGCAGATCCGCATAACAGCGGGACAAGCGACTTCAGCCCTTTGCAGCAAGAAATTTTGAGACCAGAATGTTCACAGCCTTATTGCTGCATACATCATCATCATCATCACATTGAAGAGCCTTCTATAATGACCAAACAGAAAACTTAGAAACCTGTCACTGCCTGCAATAAATAAGCTTTAGATTAATACATGTCAGGCAGCGACAAGTTCTACCAGCAGACTGTCTGACACAGCATAAAGCACACTGCACAGATGGATGTTACAAAATTATTTTTTAGAATTTTAGTGGACTAAGTTATTTCCTGTAGCAACGAGGTTTTGTCTTGAATGACAGCCATTTATTCCACATCTTAGTGTACACAGGCATCGCCCTATCCCTGGAATCCTTTTAAAAAAGAAAATAGAAGCAACAGTTACCCTGCTAAGTGATTTTTATTTTTATCACAAACCTCTTCATTCTTTTGTAAAACCCATTCAGAGTATTTCCACACAAGATCTTGGTCTGAGCAGAAGGTAAGGAAGTCTACTATATATTCATAGAGATCTGAACGAGTAGAATCTTCAATGTCTCCATCAACAATTTTCACCCATAACTGCAACAAAAAAAAAAAAACCCACACAAAGATTAAAGTGCTTCAAACAACCTGCCAGCTCTTCCAACTTAACATTTACATGAGCTACTACAACACCTTGTATTAGCTGTTGGCAGCCTCTGAATTAGGAAGAGCTCCTGGGAACACTGACTGCAAGGGGCCTCACTGGTAACTAAATTGATGCCTTCCCTCCCTCACAGGCTCTTCTCACACCTTCAACTGATGGAGACCCCTGTATCACGTAGGCTCTTACATTCTGGGAGCAAATGAAGCAATGAAGCACACTGACCACAAAGAAAACCTTTATCAAAGGTCCTTTTTTTCCAATTCATGGTATAATTTTAATGTGTTATGGATGTGCAAGATTAAAAAGCCATTTAGAAGAAAACCTGATTTTCAGCTTTTTGTTTTGGCTGAAGAATTTGAAGTGAGATTTTAAAAATATTAACTGTAATTGGAAAAGGTACCATATCTAGCAGAAGAGCTTAGCAATAAACCTCATTCCTCAAAACAAAGTATCTTGAACATGAGAATAGTACAAGCCTCAGGGTTTTTTTAGTCCTTACTGTTATTTACATATACTGTGTAAATAACAGTAAGGACCTTATTTACACACCTGGCTTGACTGCATTCAACAGCATTATGTAACATACTCAAAAAGCCTCACAGTGAGGCACATTTGTCTCATACCATATCCAATACTTGTTGCATATAGTATGAGACAAATGTTAGTTATTGATTGCAAACGTATTTTTTTAGGTGAAATTTTGCAGACAGAAATAACAGAAGTATTTAGTCTCCAGTCTACAGATCACTGCTGGTCTTAGTGACATCAGAGGGGAGACCCCAAAGGGATTACTGATCCAGTTGAAACCCAAAGCTTTTGGAGTTCAGTGTCCATCATCACATAAGGAAATAAACTTCCAGACACTGTCACTGTCTGTCACAAGATTACACTGCTGCTTTGCTGTGTGTATAGACTAATCAGCACAGGGAATCACAGAAAGATTTGGGTTGGAAGGGACTCCACAGATCGAGTTCCAACCCCCTGCCACAGGCAGGGCCACCAACCTCCAGGCCTGCATCTAGACAAGGTTGCCCAGAGCCCCATCCAACCTGGCCTTGAACACCTTCAGGGTTAGGGCATCCACCACCTCTCTGGGCAGCCTGTTCCAGCACCTCACCACTCTTCCCATGAAGAGCTTCACCCTGATATCTAACTTAAATCTTCCCTCCTCTGGCTTAAACCCATTCCCCCTTGTCCTACCACTATCTACCCTTGTAAAAATCTGATTCCCCTCCTGTCTATACACTCCCTTTAAGTACTGGAAGGCTGCAATGAGTTCCCCCCACAGCCTTCTCTTCTCCAGACTGAAGAAGCCCAGCTCCCTCAGTCTGTCCTCACAGGGGAGGTGTTCCAGCCCCTGATCATCTTTGTGACCCTCCTCTAAACCCTCTCCAACAGCTCCACATCTCTCTTGAATTGGGGACCCCAGCTCTGGACACAGTACTCCAGATGGGGCCTCACGAGGGCAGAGTAGAGAGGGACAATCACCTCCCTATCCCTGCTGGCCACCCCTCTTCTGATGGAGCCCAGGACACCATTGGCCTTCTGAGCTGCAAGAGCACACTGCTGGTTCAGCTTCTTATCCACCAGGACCCCCAGGTCTTTCTCAGCAGGGCTACTCTCCAGTTCTTCTCCCAGCCTGTGTATGTGTCTGGGCTTCCTCTGGTCCAAGTGCAGGACCTTGAACTTTGCAGTGTTAAACCTCATGAGGTTCACCTGGGCACACCTTTCCAGTCTGTCAAGATGCCCCTGGAAGAATCCCTTTCCTTCTACTGTGGGTAGTCCTTGAAGTCCTTTAAACAACGGGACCAAGGGATTAAGTGTTCACTCAAGTATATTACTGCTTCTGTCCATCTTCTAAGAGAAGAGACATATGTTCTGGTACACAGTTTTGCTCAAAAACAGCATAAAAACATCTAAATAGCAGTCATCTCTAGGAAGGTCTTCAGGTTTTTCAGGTCTAGAATATCAAGGTTCTTCAAGGAAACCGTGGCATAAGTTTCTCTTCTATATATACACCACTGCTTTTAAAACATATAAATTAGCACCTTGTTTTTCTCTCAGAGGTAAGTTGGTATTTTGAAGTGGTTTACAGATAATACTAAAAGCTTTAATCTAACCTGAAGTGCTGCAGCATCCTGACCATTATAGTGATACAGAAGACCAAGGGCAAAATACCTGTATAGAAAGATAAGATAAGATTAAAATTGCTAGATCTTTCCTATCAAATTCATTAAGGTTTGGTTAGCACAGAAAAACATATAATTGCTTACAGTGGGACTTTTAGGTGACATGTATATAGCCATGACTACACTTGTTCAAGTGTCTGAAGGCCCCTTCTCAGAATCAAACGAGAGAAGTTGTGTCTTAAAAACGTGCCTGCATCTCTCCTGTCTTTAAGGCAGTTTCTAGATGCTAGTTTGAAGTCAGACAAAGTATGAGTTCAAATTAGGGATGATTCCCATGCCATTCTTTGAATTTTATACACAGACTGATATACACACTATTCCAAATAATAAATATTTCTTCAATAGTTAGTTAGGTGTCATCAAATTTTTATGATGCTTTTATTCTAAGAATTTTTTTTTTCCTTTACTGAAATCAGGTCAGGCAAGGAAAAGCTTTGCCCATTGGCATTATGGAGGTTTTTTTGGTCTACTGTCTTAAAAATAAAGCTAAATCTCTGTGATGGCTGTTCTCAATATTCTGCCATTCACATATGCAAAAAATCTGCCAGGTAAGCCATACATACTTACCGAAAGGATCTAAGAAAACACCCCAGAAATTAAACTACCCTAAATCCAACCACAGTTAAAGACTCTTTGTCACCACTATAGTTGTTATTACCCTACCACATAAAGAAACTGAATTTGAAAACAAGAGACCCTGCCTATGACTGCAGTTTATTTTACATGTTTAATATCCAGTGTTTCCTGCTAAATGACCAAGAGCCAATTCTCCATCTGCTGGCATTTCCAATTTAATGTCATTTCCAGTCATCTTAACAACCTTTTGTTTCCATTTTGCCCATGTGTGCATTCAACTCACACCCTGCCATTCTAGAAAACACTTGAACCTTTAAATTGTTTTTTCCAAATCTGTACCAAATTCTTATTTCTGCTGGATATAAAGTTTTCAGAGAGAACTCTGATTTTACCAGCATAAGACAGAATAAATTTCCTTTACCTCAGAGTGTCAATTAATACCTTTTCATCAACATTTTAAAATGTTAAGTCAGGCCAAAGTTTTCTTTTTGTCCTGAAGGCACAGAAATGGTGAGGATTTGAACACACTGCTCTAGAAACCAATAACATAAAACAGTTTTCGGGTCTCAAAGATGCAATACTAAAAAAAAAAAATAAAATCCACTCACTTTTTGTGTTTTTCCAGCCAGGCAGCACTATCTGTTAAAAGGCAGAAGTTCTCTGAAACTAGCAGATCCAGAAGGCTTTCATGATTTGATTCTGCATATAGCTTGAGTAGAGCTGTGTCAATATCTTCCTTGTAGCCATTTGCAACCTCAGTGCTGCGAACTTCATTCAAGTAACTCATGAGGAATCGTTTGCATTTTGTCATCTTCTCCTGGTCCCCTTGGGTCAGCTGGTTTAGGTCCGCGTACTCATGCAGAGGGGGATGAGACCGTATAAATGAAGAGGAAGTAGGCAACAGGAAGGGGTAGAGAGAGATCAGCTCCCGGACATCAAGCTGGCCGCTTCTGCAATTACAGTGTCAAACTAGATGAAGCAAAAAGAAAGAAAAGTATACATAGGCACAAAAAAATAACATACTGGGAATGTGTGCACACATATGCTTAGAGTCAGGACACTAACAGGTTTCTGTTTCTGAAACTTACTGCTGCTATACTGGAGAAAATTTATTCAGTGCTCAAAAGTTTATCATTCTTTCTCCTCTAGACACTGAGAGTTCTGAAAATTCAGAGACTGGCCAGCTTTTTGCTTTTGACATCCCACAGCTGCTCAGCTGACTGTTGTACGTGCCACAGAATAGCCTCAGTGCAGTGCCTAGGACTGCCCTAGGCTCCATCCATACATTAAAGGAGCCATCCTTATGATGGAGGCCCAAAACACAGGAGAGAGCAAACCCTTCCAGTCAAGCTACAAACTGTGCAAGTGCAACTGCCTAGAAAACAGAAACTTCCTGTAGAAAACTAAAGCATTTCATTCAGAACACGCTTGAATGGTGAACATTTCACCCAATGCTGAAATGCACCAAATTTCTCCTGCAGCTCACTTTTTAAAGGAGGTTCTGAAAACAAATCTGTGGATACTGATTATGTGCCCAACCAATATGAGGTCCACTTTGTAGGCATGTGTCTTGGAAGTACATTGATGGTCACATACTACGAGGTAGCTTTTCCACTTTGCCTGTGCAAAGCACCTATGGTTTATCCAGAAGCAGGTTGTTACATAGATATGCTACATGAAACATCCCTCTTTCAGTCTAGATTGAGCAAGACATTTCTCATGCATTTGGAGAGGGCACATGGTGACAGAAGAATAACACAAGAAGGTTTTTATCCCCCCTCCCCAAATAGCAAATAATTCCCTGATTTTCACTGCAAGAAAGTCTCTTCCTCCCAGGCCTTGTATTAGAAGAATAGCAAGAAATCAAGATTTATATTTAATTTTATTGTCAAATTCATTATTCGGAATAAAACTTTAAAGAAGCAATTTCCTGGAATACAGAAGATACCATTGCTGAAAAAAAAAAAAAAAAAGACAGACAAATCAAGTTATCTAAAAGAAACGCCACTTAGCAACTATTTTGTTGTAAATAAGAACTATTTTTTAGAAGTTTTTTCTATCTGGTGATCAGCAACCTCAAAGAGGACTTTTCCCTTCACAGTCCTAAATAGAAAGAATTCCAAAAAGAAACTGGTTATAACCATGGAAGTGGACGATGCAGCAGACTACTGCAGGCAATAGAGTGTGAAAGATCCTCACAAGCTGTGTCTCCTCCTTTCCCTACTGTCATAAAGTAACTAAAGCAGCAGGGAGGGCATGCCTCAAGCTGTTCTCTCCTTGCCAGAGACACACGTCCAAAACTATCTAGGAAATATGAAGTAGTAGGAGGCATCGCTGTGGCAACACCTACTTAGAATTTTGAAAAAACAAAAGTGTTTAAAATAGTAAACATTATCCTTTGGTTACAGGATCTAAATCAGAAGAACAAAATCCTGGCAGACAGCAGAAACAGCATATTTAAAAGCAGCAATTGTCCTGTTCTACAACTTCGTGGCTGCAGAGCATGGGAACGAGGACACAAACAACAGTGGACCACCACAGACACAAGACTGAACATGGGAAGCCTTTTCCTAAGAAGTTTTTACAGTGTTTTCTGATTTGTACAGAGCTCCTACTCCCTATAAACCACCTCTGTAGTAGACAGGCCAGCCTCTAAACAAGGGTGAAATATCCATTTCTAGTTTGAGACTTCTGCAACTGAAACGTCCTCTTAATCCTTCCTTTCAGCCTTGATATTTGGTTTTGAAATTCTTACATCTACATTCTGATGGAACTCACTAGCATATAAGAGGTTCGTGGGTTTTTTTTTGTTGTTGTTGTTTTTGTTGTTTTTCTTTTTCTGTAAAAAAGAGGCAGCAAGTCCTGTGAGTGGTGCGTCCCTTCTTACAGTAATCTAACTGCAGCTTTGGCTTTTCCAACTACTCATGAAAGTTTAAGACTCGAGGGACACCTGATAAAATATATTACATGAGATGTATTAGCCTAGAAAATTAATCCTGTTCAGAGATTTTTTTCCCCCCTCCACCAAGTTTCTTCACTAGTATATTTTAGAAGAAAGATAACCAATAACTTGAATAACATCACCAGTCTACTCTAAATTAGCGCAGGAGCAAAAAGTCTTGATAAATCCACAGAACTTCAAGTTTAAACACTGCTTCCCTTGCTGACTACACTGTCAAGTATTTGGAGATGTGGAGACCTTAACCATAGAGATAGACAAAATTAAAAATGCTCTATGCCATATCTAATATGTTTTAAAACATTTCCCAACTTCTACAAGTAGCTTCTGCATACAACTTTTCCTAGATAAGGATGTAGTCAGCAACTTCACCTGTGACCTTCACTGATTCTGGCCTTAATGTCCATCTGTTTACAAAAGAAGAATCAAAACCAGCTCCAACTCAGGCTAGTCCAAACCCTGTGCTGAAAAAAAACCCAAACAACCAGCAGTTCTCTCTGACACAAGCTCATGTTGCACAGTTTTGCTCTCCCCACAGCAACTGTAATTGGCAGCCAAGACACCTCCTCAAAAGTGCAGAATCATCCAGAACAAACCTCTTCAGAAAAACAGCAGTGACCCAACCTGCCTGAATGCTTATGGCTCCTGGGATCTGTGGAGGCCTTTTGGCTTCAGCTCTTTCCAGCACATTTGGAGGAAACAGATTAGGAGCTGCTGAACAGGGCCACATCTCCCTTTGAAAACACATCGGAGACCTCAGCTTCTAGCACTTCTAACTTAGCAAAACATAGCTAGCAACTTACTACAAAGTAGAAAATAAGCCTCTTAAGCCAAAGTGTCAAAGTGAAGAGCAACTTCCCTTCAAATAACTCGGCATTAGATCTTTTGGGGTTTTTATACACAGACAATGCAAAACAAAGAATCTACAATTTTCCAGGAAACTTAGGTCTAAACTTACACCTTGAAATTTACAGATATCGGATGTCAAAGAAACCCAAGTAATTTAGCAGTTTTGCCTAGACTGCAGTAGCTACAATAGAAGCTCATATTCTTGCATCACACTTAAGATTCAGATCTCACACTGTGTTCTAATTCTTATGTCACCAGGTATAAACCAGCATTTTTTTAATCTCTCCAGTGTGGAGAGGTTTTAGCTATTAATCTCTCTATAGCCTTTCCCAGGTGAGACAACAGTATGAATAGAGTCAATGTTGTGATTTGATGTAAAGAGCAAAGTTTAGCGGAGTCCCAGTGTTTGGTGCCTCAGACTAAGCTAGCACATCCAGCTAGTGACAAAGACATAACCAATCACACTGGAGAGAAATAGTTTCACTGTGCAAGACATCTGGAACTCAGCCAGTTGCCTGCTAAACACCACTGTTCGGTCTAGCTGCATGTGAGCCTCCAACGACAGCAATACAAAATAGCAATAATATAGAAATGGCAACTACTAACAGAGTCACAGACCTGTTGGTGCTTACAACACAATTTGTCAGGCCAGAGAAGCCCCAATGTAACACCTCACTCTGCTTAAAATTAATGCACCCAGCTAAAAAGTTCTCCCCTTCCTAAGCTATTTGACTTTCAATAGAGCTACCACATTCTTCCTCTTCATCAACCTTCATCAGCATGCCGAAGTATCACCAAACCAAAAGGAACTCAGAAAGAAAGTATTCCTCTTAAATACTTCCTGCAGTATTTAAGAACTAAGAAGTTAAGCGTAAGCTATAACTTTATCTTGACAATGTTACCCAGGAAGCCTTATTGATGCAAGAAGAGACCTTTACTCCAATGTAATAATTTCCCCTGCTAGCCTCTAACTGACCGGTATTTTCTGAGGAGCCCCAGAGCTGGTCACAAGCTGCACACATCACACCAAGCTCCTGGAGGTACTGGTGCCACTGTTTCACTAACAAATCTATCCTTCTTCACATAAACCCCAGTTTATGTGACTGAAGTTACTTCTGACCAACGCTAGCTTAAAACAGTTGCAGAGCAACGCATGGAAATGGGAAGTGGTTGCACATAATTTTCCTGACTTTTCCTCTCATCTGGAAGTTCAAAATGAACAAGATAACCACATGACACAAACTGAGTGCGTTCACCCAGGTTAAAAAAAAAATAAAAAAAAATCAGGGAATATGGATTCCACTGAGAATTTTTCAGTCAAAATACTCTGAATAGCTTATTGTCCTGGTTTCAGCTGAGACAGTTGTCTTCCTAAATCCAAAACACGGCACCAACTAGCTGCTAGGATGAGAGCAATGCTGGAAACACACTGAATTTCAGTTGTTACTGAGCAGTCGTGGACTTTTGAGCTTCTCATACTGCCCTGCCAGTGAGAAGGTGGGGGGCACTCAAGAGTTTGAGAGGGGACACAGCCAGAACAGCTGACCCAGATCAGCCAGGAGGATACTCCATACCCTATAGAAAAATAAAAATACCTGAAGGGTGGGTGTCTAGAAGGGGGGACACTCTTCTCAGTGGTGCCCAGAGACAGGACAAGGGGCAACAGGCACAAACTGGAACACAGGAAGTTCCATCTCCACCTCAGAAAAAAATTCTTTACTGTGAGGGTGACAGATCACTGGAACAGGCTGCCCGGAGAGGTTGTGGAGTCTCCTTCTCTGGAGACATTAAAAACCTGCCTGGATGCACCCCGTGCAACAGTGCACTCCAGGTAATTCTGCTCTGGCAGAGGGGGTTGGACTAGATGATCTCCAGATGTTCCTTCCAGCTCCTATGAATCTCTGAATAAGATGTCATGCTCTGTGTATAACCAGGGCTGGGTGGTAGGGCAGCTTTGTAACAAGCTGAGTGTCAGGTTTGGATAGTGAGAAGTTGTGCGGTGCATCACTTGTTTTGATAATAATGATGATAAAAGAATACACATCATCCTCATCTGTCCTATTAAACCACAAGGGTTTGGTGGTTTTTTTTCCTATTCTCTCCCCCATCCCACTGAGGAGGGGACCGAGCAAAAGGCTGTGTGGTCGTTTTATATGACTGCTTGGTTAAACCACAACACATATACAGCTGCCCAGAAAAAAAAAAAACAAAACAACACCCCAAACCAGAAAACTCTGCTTTGCCACCCCATCAGACTTCAGCAATTCATGAACAATTCTTTTTTGAAGTTGCAGCTTTGGAGCAGAGTTGGCACCCCAGGGTGTTCCTCAGTCTTCCAGCAGTTTACTTGTGAAGTGTGTTTCATTCTAGAGAGAAGCTTCCACAATGCAGTTCATGCAGGCTCATTTGTCAGATAAGACTGCTAGCTGAATGGAGGCTACACAACTGATCCTTCCTCTTTCCACCAGGTATCCCTCAGGGAACTCTAGCACACTTCCTCCTTTTCACTGCTTCCTTTAAAAGATCCTTGGGTTACTCCCAGAAAATGGAGTCCCTGATTAGGCCACACAGGGAATTACTCCAAGCAGGATGGAATAAAGTGATAGAATTAAAAAAAAAAAGTTGAGGTTGAAGCGTCTGCCACAGTCAAGACAACTGTAGAGCTATACAATTCTGGCCACCTAACCACACCTACACAATGAAGACATTTTATAGCCATTATCACCTCAACAAGCAGTGACACCAGAGCTGTGCTAAACTGAAAAAAAAATGAAAAAGTAAACTGGAACACCACATGGAATAGCTTTGTGTGAATTTTGTAAAGGATTCCTAAACGTGTGCATCTTCAGCTACACAACTCCACAACAACTCAGTCTAGTGTTTGGAAGATTACAGGGATGAGGAAGACTCCAAGTTGCTCACTAATGCCAACCATCACAGGGTAACGCAGAAGCAAAATAAACAGTCACTAAATGCTCTTCAGGCCTTTTCTGTCATTCCCAAACCTTTACTCCGTGTAAAATTGTGCCTATTCAAGCCCAGTGTCTCCCATTACCTGGGTGAGCAAGAGGCAAAGTGGAGAAGTCCCTCCTGAGGTTATAATGTACCCCAGATCTTTACTTTCCTTGATACATTTCCATAAATCCAAGGACAACATTTTTTTTTCCTACACTGTAACACAAACACACAACATACAGCAAATTCTCTAACCTAATCCTACTCCATAGACTCTAAACTGACTTAAAGGTGAATTTCAGAAGATAAGAATGTGAGTTGTTTTATGTGGTCAGTATTGATTACACTGGTGGACAGAACCTCAAAGAATGAGGTAAGGCTAGCAGAAATTAAATAATCAGATAACGATAACAAGCAACATTTGTTGTAACACAAGTGGAGTACCAAGGTCAATTTGTAAGCATGTGACAGCTGAAACAGCTACACTGGGAAGGTTAGTACAGACTCCAAGAACAAATAATGTGTCAACTGTTAAAACAAACTCATTATTAGCAGCCTCAAAAAACATAGTGCAATTGTGTTAATAATATTTAAATTGCGACTTTTTGTTACTTGACCTTCATGGACATAAAATAAATTTAAAAAAATCTCCACACATACAACAGTCAGATGAGAAGATCACAGCCTTAATGCTACTGTATGTTGGCATAAAAAAGCAGTTACATTAAATCCTCAGTTATAAAGCTGGTTTTGAGCGTTATTCTTTTTACTCCCAACAAACCCATTTTATCACAGTGAATTCTAATCTGCATCAAAAAACATTCAAGCAACTAAGTTCTTAAAGCAAAGAACATTAACTCTTTAAATAAAGAGGATAAATAAATTTCTTGTCAAACAATTACCTGAAGAGTTCTTTTGCTTCAAGGAACTGAAGCTGTGCAAACTGTATAAAACCTGCTTGCTGCAGGAGTCGTTTGTACATTACCTACAAAAGAGAAGGGAGGGTGGGGAACAGATTTATAAGAAGTTGTTTATGTAGTGCTAGTCACTACTGCAGTACTACCTGCCAAAACCACCAACTGCATGATCTTCAACCAGACCTGTCAAGTTACACACAAAATAATGCTTTGATTCTCTACATTTTCAATTGTGACTGAATATAATGAATCTGCTGCCCAAACTCAGTTTCTTAAGCAAAAGTGTGTGGACACAACACTGTCCAGGAGCAGTCGCTAAAAGCAAAATCAACAAATAGCACAATTAAGTTTTCTAATTCAAGCAATGACTTATGTGACATCAGTCTGACTTGCCTCAAGTTTCTGCTCATGTACTTGCAAATGTAAAAGGCCAGTGGTTATCTTTGTGAAGTTCCTTGCAATTCAGTATGCAAAAACCCACACCCCCCCAAACTTTAAACTCAAGGGTCCCAAATGACCACAACCAACTTTCTCCCCATCTCACCTCACTTCTGGAGCAACCCTGCTGCTGATTCAGTGTCATCCCCAGGCGATGACCACACTTCTGATTTTCTGATTACTTTTTAAAAGGTACTTATAATTCAGTTTATCCAATATGCAGTGCATTATGCAACATACATTAAATTATGGTTAAAAAGAGAAACACAAGTAAAACGTACAGAAAACCTGTGTTGTAGTAAATTTTACTGTCAAGATCATGCCTGGACAGAAGAAAGCTCACAGAGCTCTCTAGAACAGAAAAAAAACCCCACATTAAAAGCAAGGTATTTATTTAATCTAAATGGTCAATTAGTTACCACCAGACTAAACGACACTCTTGTGTGGAATATTTCCAACAACAAAAGAGAGTTGCTGAAAGCAAGGAGCCTAAAATGACCTCTGCAAAGCATCCACCAGTTGTGACAACACTGCTATCTTGCAAACCCATCTAGCTACATCCACATACCCTCAGTTTTTGTCCTTCAACTTTCTCAGGAAGGTACAGATTTCTAATGTCTGACAGTGCACAGGAATGCTGCTGCTCATACAAATCCCTTTTTCAATGAAGATACTCAGAGAAACGGCATTACATCCACTAACACATTCCAGGCTAAACCATGTCAGGCCTCGAGTAGAGCAGGCTGGTATTTTAACTGGTGGCTTTTTCACCCTAATTAAAGACTGTATCTACGAAGAGAAAAGCTTGGTTTAAGACCATTTAGTTCCTGCATGCTTTAATATTGGATTGTTTTAAGGAAATACTTAACCTTTATCATTAGCGAGCCATTAAAATGAATTGATTTGTAAGGCTGTGGGACTTTTCTTGCCTCCTGAGTGTGGGGGAAGAAAATGGGAACCAGAGGGAAATGCTATCTGACACACCTTTTCAGACAAAATTAACAATATTAAAGAACAATTTGTACTAATTATACAGTTAACTAAAGCATTATTATACAGTAAAAAAAAATTAAGACTTTTCGTGATTAATTCACAAAACCCAACATATTTTAGGTTTAAGACCGTGTTATTACACCAATAAATGGTAATCTGAAGCGATGAATATTCGCCTGGTCACATTCCTAAGAACGCTGGTAAATGGCTTCAATCTGCTGCTATTTGTATCTTGTGACACCAGAAAAACTTCAGGATCTGGTCTCAGACTTTCCAGGAAGGATTGAGGTACAAACACTTGTCACCCTGCTAGAGAAACTAGTATTATTTAAATTAGGGGGTTATTTTGAAGTCTTTGCAATGGAGTGACCACTAATACTTACTTAGTGAATTAGGATATTGAATTTAAGTTTGAATTGAGCTAAGATACTGAAAATACTGCTTCAACTGTACAGCTTAGTCTGTACTGCAATTTTCAAAACTAAGTTGTATAGATCCAAGGAATTAGGTTTTAAATTTGAACTGATTAAGTGGTAATTAACTTCAATCTAAATGTTAACTTTTGCTTACTTGTGTTTGAAAGTCGCACAACAAAAAAAGATGTGGAATGTTTAGAGATAGACACTTTCCCAAATTTTGAAGATGCAGTGATGGGATAGGAAGCATTCAGTCTGATTTTTAGCCAACATAAATTCCACATATTAAATTCTCTTTCAGGGTTTTGCCACCTCCCTGGCAGTGTTCAAGGCCAGGTTGGATGGGGCTTTGGGCAACCTGGTCTAGTGGAGGGTGTCCCTGCACATGGCAGAGGATGGAACTAGATGGGCTTTGAGGTCCCTGTCAACCTAAACATGTCTGTGATTCTGTGATGAAAAATGGGCTAGACTTATGTACTAACTACATACAGTCAACTTTTATGATATAAAACAAAGCTTTAATTCTTCCAGAACCTTTTGCCAGGTTACTGAAACAGGTATTTTTTAAAAGCTACCAAGTTACACCCAGTCAAAATTCTACACATCTATTCCCCTATCATTTTTGAAGGGCCACCATAGGGTTTAGAATCATTGATTTCAAGTTAAAAGAACTAGTTACAGAAACATGAAAAAAGATTTGTATTAATTTGTATCTGAAGAAGTGCTATAAAACAGGAAATGACAGCTGAAGCTGCAATAGCTACAGTGAAGCCTTAATTCTCTCAACTGCTAGAAAAATCCTTTCTGAAATAAGTCAGAATTGCCAACTAGATTGTCATAAGTTTTTTTCTAGAAAGTCACTTTGGCTTTTGGTCAGGTTTGGGTGCAGTTAATACGTTTGGTTTGGGTTTTTGGTTTTTTTTTTTTATGAAACTAGAAAGAAATGAAATGAAAAAAAAAAACAAAGAAAAAAAAAAGAGATACCTATGCAAGATGTGTGTCAATCTAACCAAGATCTTCACTACCATCAACCATGATTTCTGCCAACTTCAGCTGTCCTGAAAAATTAATAAGTAGTAGTCATTTCATGGTAGTATGGTAGAAAGGCCTTTGTATTCTAACAAAAATGATATCCAGAAAAGCCTTGCAAGACTTTTGCTTAGCACTTTTTACCTAGCAGTAGTTTTTTTAATGCTTAAACCTTTAGTTTAGTATGGCAGAGATAAATTTGCAGTCTGCAGTGACCACAGGTTAAGTAACAGGTTAAGGCTACTAATGCATGACCTGCTCCATCACAATAACTAAACACTGAGTGTACAAATACATCTGAGTGGACAGTACTGTTTAAATCCCACTATCATTCTGTATTACCATCACATTGTGTGTGTGTGTGTGTGTATATATATATAAATAATGGTTTTATGCTGATATAACATGAGAGCACACACCAGTGTGTGCATGCAATGACAATGTGGGGTCTTCTCCTACAGTTCAGTACTGCAGTGTCAAGATCTGTCCTAGAATGTCTTGTCCAAGTTCAAGCCACACAAGATGGCAACAGCCATTGATTGCAAGCCACAGAAGTTAAAGCTACATGTGGAAATGAGGGCACTGCACTACAACTGTAGCAGACAATTACCATCACTACTCTGCAGAGATAAATTATTTTGGCTGGATCAAGTGCCTTAATGCCAAACCTACACATTCTACCCCATGCTCACATAAAACGACAGAATAAGGCCTGAATAGTGTCAGCTACTCATGAATCAAAAAGATATCTATTTGAAATACTTAATACCTACTATCTGAAGGCCTCTCTTAGGAGTTAGAAAGGAATGACAATGTGATCAGTTGAAGTATGACAAATATTGCTGAAGACATATGTAAACCACGTAGTTTGGTTAACTTCATCAGATTTATATTATGCAAGACTACAGGAAAAGAAAGTCTGATATACTCACAATAAATCTGTAATGACAGTATTAAGCATCAGAGGCACATAAAAAGCAAGCTCAATGTTACATTTGCAACTACAGGTAATGTTTGAAAAATTGGACTAACATCTTAACAACTAACCAAGTTGAGTAATTTTAATACGAGTCAGTGGAAGACTCCATTGATTTAAGCTGGTTAATATCAGTTTGCAAATACAGCCCAGAACTAGAACGACCTATTTTGCTTGCAAGTAATGTTTTCTTGTTTTCAGTGGTAGCACAGAATCAAGATAACTGAACACCCTTAAAAGCATTTCCAAGAATACAAGGAAACATAAGAGGAATAAGATTCTTATTCACATATTTTTAGATAATAAATTGCAGTTCATCCCGTGGCAAACCACAGGAAGGCACTTCCCCACACTAAATCATCATAAATCTCGATAAATAATTGGAGGTCATCACACATAGAAGACACCAATTAGATTATGCATCCTGTCCTCACTGGATTTTGGTTTGCTGCTTTAAACAATTGCAAAGGAAAAGTTGGGTGTGAACGTGCAAAGCAAAACATGCTGGGAATCGAACTCTGTATTTGCCTAAACACTTTTCAAATATTTCCATAGTTTTACCTCATCAAAAGGATAGTTACACTTCTCTGGCCAAGCTTTTTTACTTCCAGCAGCCTCCCAACTGTTCATTCAATGGAGGAGTTAAGAAACCAAATGGAAGCTGATAAAAGTTTAACTTTGTGATGGGTTTGCAATGTGGCTTCTTACAGAAGCAGCTAGAAGTTTCTTAGCGGTCCAACAGAGTAAATCCCAGCTGGGCTCCCAAGGCCAAACTCCCAAACCCTGTTACTGACAAGGCTGGGCCAATCAGTGTCGGTCACAGCACCTCTGGGAATCACATTGTAGAGACAGAAAAACCCAAACAGCCGCATTTTGCCACCAGAGAAGGGAGTGAGAAGATGCAAAAAAACTCTGCAGACACCAAGGTCAGTGAAGGGGGGGAGGAGGAGGTGCTGAGAGAAGATTCCCTACAGCCCACGAAGAATAACCATGGTTGGGCGGGTGCCCCCCTGCAGCCCACAGAGGACAAAGAGACCCCACCTGCAGCCTGTAGAGAGGTACCTGGGTCAGGCAGGAGCCCACCACGGAGTAAGGGGAGAAATATGGAAATATGGAAAACTTTTTAAACAGCAACAGCAAATAATATCTGAACCTAGTACTAATGAAGCATCAACAGTATTTCAGTTTTGTTTCATTCTCAATTTTTTCAAGACATTTGGAGGATTTGGGGTTGTTTTTTTCCTCCTAAAACCCAGCAAAACAATAGCACTCAACCCTGTCAACATCACAGCCTTTACAAGCATAAGTCCATAAAACAGCACACCTATTCTCTAAAACTGAAACCATATAAGTTTGGAGACAAATGTACAAATTTATCAACTTTTTCAGTCATTTAACCTCTGGCATATGCAGTCCCACTGTGATTTGGTTTTCTTTAATGAAAATTAAAGGAAGGACAGACCTGAAATTTCTCTTTTGGAATATTTCTTCTAGCTCCTTTTGCTAGAACAAGTGCTTCTTCCACTCTGTGGCTAGCTAGAAGATCCTGGATCTGTTTTTCCAAAGGTAGTGGCACTAAGATATACACACCCTTATTAGTAGCAACAATCACCTTTCCTGGAAAAAGCAAAAAGATAAATTCAGTTTACATTCTCTACAGAAAAAAAAACAACATATTTCAGAAATAAGCTTTAAAATTTACTAAGATATATGAACCTAAACAGCATTAAAGTCCTAAAGTAACAATAAACATGAGTTTTAATCACTAGATAGTTTACCTGTTAATTGAACCTTAGAAATAGAAATATAATGGTATATTTATTTATTTACAGCTGATTTTGTTCCACTCCAGGTAAATGAAACTGGCTTTAACCTCTCATGATGAACTAAGTTGTAACGGCTACCACTGAAATTACAGTCCAGTTTCTAGAGATTAGGAGCTTTTAACTGCCACATATTTCCACAGACTTCTATTAGAAAATTGTAGCTGTACATGAAAGGCAGCAAGTAACATATAGTTCATATTGCTAGTTTGTATCTCTCCTAGAAAAAAAGGCACCTCAAGTATTGCACACTTGTGTCAACTGATGAACAGATCCCAATGATTTTTTTCTAATGTTTGTTTAACAATTCTTAATGACCACTTTTAAACCTCTTACAAAATATTTAAGATGTTAGAACTTTGAATAGCCAATGGACAAATACCTCTAGCTCACAATTATTGATTCATAGCCTCACAATTATTGATTCATAGCATTAAATTAACATTGCTCCTTTGAAAGAAATAATTGGTACAATAAAAAGCTCTAACCCCAAAGACTCCTACCCATCAATTAACTTGACAATTAGAGCACATTTAATGAGTATATAGCTTGTTAGAAGCATGGAGTTTTGGATGACTAAAGTTTGCTTATCATAGTGTGAGATATTTGCAATAAAAGTCTCAAAATCTCATGTGCTTGCTAGATTTTTTGTCTAGAAAACACATTGAAGTGACTGTGACCACACTGGCAGTTGTTCCTTAAGTTCTGATGCAAAAAAAACCCCAATCCTTCTTAATACCTTCAAAGTCCTGCAGAATGTGACCTTCTTTAAAAGGCAGGGTTTGCTTTTGCTGCTGGTCCAGCATGCTGTGTACAGTAATGAACTCATCATCGAGAGCAACCACGTAAGGAAAGCACAAAGCTGCTCCAATCACGTTCTCTGACCAGTGCACAGGGGCACGCTGTGAAATGCCATCTACAGTTGCAAACATGCCTGCAAAAAGGAAAAAAAAAAGCCTGAGGCTTATCCTAGTTGAAGACTGTTGTTTTCCTAATACACAACATGAGTACCAAGGTGCAGAAATGAAGTCTCAAAAACAGATGCAGTACCAGGTGGCTTGATGACAGCAGATCACATCTCCCTGGGCATTACAGACCTGTTGGTTAGTTCAGTTCAAATTTTTTTTTCCCCTTTGTCCTTCACCACAGAACCAGACAATACCAGAAACTGAAGAGAGAATACTGAAACTGAAAAGTTTAGTAAGTTTCAGATTTTTTAAAGTAAGGATTATGCTAGGTAGTTTGAAGCAATTTCAAAACATTAGTACTTAGTGAGACCCAGCATTCAAAGAATACTCCTTTAGTAGGAGCTGCAGACCTGCAATGCCTGACCTATCTGGCAACAGAGGCATATTTGTGCTTTGCAGTGACAAATGTCTGAAGACTATTTTTTGACAGACAATCATTCATGTATACTTCCTCATTTTCGCTACAGGAAAACTTTCACAGAACAAGTGTCCAAGTCTCGGAACAAGTTGCTTCCTGTGAGGCATCTGCATTTACAATTATTTGAAAAAAAAAATATGTAGAGGCTACCTGTATCAAGCATATTTTCACAAAAGGACAGAGTTAAGAAGTTTTCACTATCTCAATGATACCTTTATACCATCTTCAAAATAATCACATTCATCTTCAGTTAAATTGTGCTTTTCTTTGGCACTGTCTTTCCTCCTGCCTGCTCTGTCCTCCTCCCTTCAATAGAAGTTTGACTTGTTTTTTTGACCACATGCCACTGTTTCTATTTATGCTACTCTGTATTCCCTAGGTCTTCCCCAGCCATCACCTGAAGAAAAACTCCGAAGTTTCAAGACCTAGTTCAGTTCCCCTTTGCCAGCTGAGCCACACTGAAGCATGATGTGCACCTCTGTTCTAAACATGCATGCATACCCCTTAAAAAACAGTATTCTCATGCCATTAAAAAGACCTGCCCATGAAAATTGTTCTTTGACATGAATGAGCCACCTGACAGTTGGGAGAGTAAGTATGAACTCTAAGGGTCAGAGCACACTAAAAGATTATGGTACTCAATTTATAAAATACCTTCCAAACCAAACAAAGGAGAATGAGGTAAGGGTAGCTGGGTCCGAGTACCTCCTTGGGTGGACAGGGAGAGAGGGGAAAAGAAGAAAAAAGGAAAAAAGATTGTAGGTTTTTTCAGAACTACAGTATAGAGACTAAGCTTTTTGATCCTGTACTCAGCTCTTTCCTATGACTAAGGGTACAACACAAAATTAAAATTTCATATTTGACTATTAGCAAATACTGCTATTTGCTTTCTCACTATAATGATCAGCTTGTCAATCAAAGTGCCTTACAGAAAATACCTTTCCCCCCCAATATATCATCCCTGATTTCCTCTATAGCTCTTGATATTCTCATGGAACTTTATGCCAGTTAGATGGCAATATCCATTTTTAATGCCTCCTGGCTGTTACTCTGTGCTATCGCCCCATTTACAGAAGTGGGAGAAAAACAGAGTTAAACACATACTAACCAAGAGTAAATTCAGAACTTATTACATATGAAATATTAATTCTTAACATTTTCAATTTCACTGACATAATAAAAAAAACTTTTTTTTTTTAAACGATATAGCTTTTTTAGGGAATTAAAAAAAAAAAAAAAAAAGAAGTGAAAGGGTATGCAGAGTAACACAGTACTTTTCCAAGCCCATTTTTCCCTACAGCCTCTGCCCTCAATAGGTAGGGCTTCTGGATGAAGACAGAAAATGCATCATTTTACCACAGATCTAAGCTAAGAATAACAATATATATGACAACTATAATCAGAAACCATGGTCTTTTATAGTATAGGAATGTCTTTGATGAAACTGAGATGAATTCAGTCATCGATTCCATATTAAAAATGTATACACTATCCAAAGATTATAAGAGTTACTCAAGACACAGTGGCACTGTTTTCAGTACAAAGAGATCTACAGATTTCTAGATAATCATAGAGTAATTTATATCAGAATGGGTTTCTGAAGGACATCCAGTTCAGTCTCCTGCCCCCCAAGCAGGAGAACCTTATCTCAGGTTACTCAGGACTTCCTACAATACTCTGTACATTTTGTTTTAAACAAAAAGCTTCTTAGTAAAAAAAAAACCTGCAAAAATCGAAACAAAACAATATTATTATTACTTGATTAAAAAGGCATATGAAAGCCTTCAATTGTAAGAGCTGACAGCATGAGGAACATAAGTGGGTGAAAACAAGAAGGCAACATGCTGGTTATTGTTGACTACCCTGCTTTACACAAGGTCATCAGCTATGATAAGAGTCACTATGTAACTTTCTTTGAATCATTCTGCTTAGTATCTGTGTGCTTGTTCTCCAACTCCATTTGTAGCCTACTCAATCACTATGCAACTGTTCAAGCTATGCACCACTGAGAAAAGCTTATTCTAGAAAAGCAAAAGGAATAAATTAGCACATATTTTTTTTTTGCCCACTCATTCAAGGCATGGAATACTTGAAGCAGATAGGGACCTCTGGAGACTGCGGAGTGCAAATTCCCTGCTCACAATAGGGTCAACTAGAACTGATTGCTCAAGATCTTGCACAGTCAGATTATGAGTGTCTTTAAGAGATTCCACATCCTCTCCAACACCCGTTTCCTGGTTTGACCACCATCACAATGAGGAATTTGTTTTCTTGTATTTATGTAGAATTTCCTGTATTTCAGTCTGTACTGACTGACTCTCACCCTTTCCCTGGACACAGTATCACTGAGCAGTCTTGACTCAAGTCTTCTTTACATGTCCCTATATAAGTTGGTATCTGCATTTTTCTTCACAGTTCTAGTGTTCTCAGTCTCTCCACATACAGATGCTTCAACCAGTTAGTAGTCTTTCTGGTACTTCAGTGGATTTTACTCAGTGCATCCATGCCATTCCAGGGAGTCCAGAATATGACCCAGCACTCTAAATGTGGTCTCAGACTGAGGGGCACTTCTCTCACCCTGCTGGCAGCACTTTTCCCAACGGACACATTTAAGTCGGAAAAGCCCCTTAAGCTCAGCAAGTCCAACTGTTAATCTAAAGGTACCAAGTTCACCACTAAATGCAGCCCAGTAGGCTGATGGACTTCTTCCATCCCAAGGGCACATTTGTGGCTCATGGTCAGTTTGCCCTCCAGAGTATCCAGGTCCCTCTTAGTGAAGCTGCTTTACAGCCACTCAGCCCCCTGCAGCAGTACAGGCTGGGGACTATGTGCAGAACTTGACATTTCCCTTTGCTGAACTTCATGAGATTCCTGTCAGATCGTTTCTCTAGCCTGTGGAGGTCTCTCTGAAGGTATATCAGCCATTCCCTCAACTTCTCTATCATTGCTGAAGGTGCACTCTGACCCACCATGCAAGCTGTCAATGAAGACCTTAGTACTGACTTCATTATCAGCCCCTTGGGGTAAACTTCTAGTGACTGGCCTCCAGCTGGACTTTGTGCTGCTGACTACAAGCCTTTGAGCCAGGCTTTCATTCCACCTTGCTGTTTCTCTAGTTCATTCTTCACCTCTTTGTCTACAAGAATGGTACATGAGATAGTATCTTGTTGAAGTTCACAATACCACTGTTCTCTCTTCATCCACTAATTCAGGTATCTTATCACAGAAGACTATCAGGCTGGTAAGGGAATTTCCCTTTTGCAAATCCACACTGATTACTCATCTCATTTGCTTCCTTTTTTATATTTGAGTTTAGTCAAGAGCTGCTAGTTCATTACTGTAGGCCTCCTGCCACCTTTGCTTCTTTTCATGTTAATTGGGATGGACCACTCTAACATGGAGGAGGTAGTCCTCTCCAGGGCCATAACCCCAAAGGATTCTTTTAAGCCGGATCCTGAACAGTCTACTGTTCTGCTGCCCAGGCCTTGTTCTCACTATGTTATGGACCCTGCAGCAAGGCTGCTCCTGAGATTCACATCCCTAACCAGGTTCAGAGCACATCCTCTAATTAGCATCCAAGTCACCAAGAAGTTAACATCAATGCACTCCAGAAATCTCCTGCACTGCTTGTACCCAGCTGCATTGCCCCTCTAGCTGGTACTGGAATGGTTCAAGTGCCCCTTGAGATAAGGGCAGATGGATCCCATCTCTTTCTTAAATAGGGATCCAGTCATAAAAGCCAAATGTGTCATCATCCGAGCTGTGCAACCAGTTGGTGACTTGCACAATCCACCCACTTCTCAAACTGTTCCTCCTCACTAGCAGGATTGATGAGAAAATATCCGTTCTCCAATGTGAGGGAGTTGACCACTACTGTTACTCACCAATTCCTCTGGATGCTACTGCATTGTACAGGCTCAGTAGATTTATTGAACACAGATTTCTGCTTCTTATCTGCTACCAGAGCACTGAACATATTCTGTAGTTGCAGATCTCCAGGCAGGGGCGGGTTCTTCCTTTTACGAGAAGTCACAAGTTTCCAGCCTTTGCCACCAAACAAGAAGCAGAGACTCTGCCTCCCCTTCCCTCAGTACAGCTGAGAGTTCAGGCTCATGCCTGGGTCCTGGAGAAAATTGAATTTTCTTTCTGTGATCTCTGATGCCATGCACTCTGCTGACCTCCTGCTGCATCTCACTTACTTGGCAACACAAATCCTCAACCAAACACACACCTCCTGCAGGAAAGGACAAATTTCCCCCTGCCCCAGTCTCCAAAAGAGGCACCAGGCACTCAACTCAAGGCCTGAAGAGCAACACTGGGCCTCAGGAACCGAGTTCGAGCAGAGGCCTCCGATGTCTTGGGGTAGTTATTCCAGATGATGGAAAGTATGCTGAAGCTGTTCGCTGAAACTGTAAAAACTTAAAGGGAGTCTGACTGAAAAGATGTAATGTGAGATTCATTAAGTGAAACACTGAATTTTGTTATACATAGCATCCTAATTACAAAGAACTAATTTTTCAATCCCGTGTGAACTGATTACTGGACAGAATGAAGACAAATCAAAAATGAAGTTGTTCCTGCACTGAAAATATAAGCTATATGCTAACTGCAAATAGAACCAACAAAGTACCAAATAGCTGAATCTATGAGTCAGCTATGAACAACTCCAGCAATCAGCTTTAAAAGCAAAGAGTCCAGGTAAGGACAAAGGTTATTTGCCTAAGAAACTCAGACAGGTTTTACTTTACGATTCTGCCATTCTACATTTCAGTCTTAACTCAAAAGCAAACTAATCTAGATAAATACCACTTTAAACACTATAAAGCCAAATATATTAATGCAGAATAATTCTACCTCAGTGAGAGGCTGAATCTAGCCCAGATGCTCTACCAAGAGCCAAACATGTCTTAACCAATAAGACTTACAAGAGCAAATCAAATTTATATTGAAGATTTACATCAAGCCTTTCACTTCGCAGCAGAGGCCTACCTCAAATATGTAATATATAAGCATTATATATTTTGACAAGTCATTAACCATCTTCACAACTTCAGAGACTAATATCAAAGACACACAGACTTTTACTAATGAAGAACAGCAAAATTGATAATACCCATCAAAACAGTGGGAAAGGAATAGAGAACAGATGTTTAAAAACAAAACCAAACACCCACAAGTTGAATAAGGCAAGGAAAAACTATACAATCCATAGTAAGCAGTCTCTGTAAGGTGTCTGAGCTAGCACAAGGCAGACTTTGCTTGTATTATGGGAAAGGGGTAAGTTTATAGCATGTTTAGAGCTGCACAACTACATTTGCTTAAGATACCAGATGTCTGATATCTTAACCCCAATACGATCTACTTACCCAAGGATGTTGGATTTTAGGAGTAAATGCCTTACTATATAGCTCTCTTTCAGCACACCAGACAAAAACAAAAGTTGGACTAAATAAAATTCTGCTTTCTCACTAAAACTGATGCTTTTGAAAGTGTATCTATTCGTCTTAAACAATTTGACATTCCTAAAAAGATAAATAAAGGTTAAGGTAAGAATGGGATCAATGCTTATCAGTATCTGAAGTGTGTGAGACAAAGGGAGATGGCCAACCTCTTCTCAGTGGCCTGTGGGGACAGGACACGTGGCAATGGCCATAAGTTGGACCACAGGAGGTTCTGCACCGATGTGAGAAAGAACTTCTTCACGGTGAGGGTGACAGATCACTGGCACAGGCTGCCCAGGGGGGTTGTGGAGTCTCCTTCTCTGGAGACATTCAAGACCCATCTGGACACCCACCTGTGTGACATGCTCTAGGGAACCTGCTTTGGCAGGGGGGGTGGACTCAGTGATCTCTTGAGGTCCCTTCCAACCCCTACAATTCTGTGATTACATTATAAATATGTTGAAAGGGAATACTTTCAGTTAATTTACATATTTTAACTTTCACAGCACTACTTAAATGTTTACTGTCCACAGATAGCTGTCGACACATAAGGCAAGTAACAGTTATCATAAGAAGCAGGCAACCAAGATGACTTAAAGAGCCCATCTTGTAACATTTCCATAAACTTGTATTCTAAAAGATCTGTTTTTCTCAAGTGATTGAGAATGATGCTACCCACAACACAAAACTTCAATATAAACAGCTGCTTGCACTCCTGGTTTTCCTTAGAAATTATATTAAAAACAAAATCCATGCAGATCCCTGAATTAAGGATCTAAATATGTGCTATCTTTGTGTGATGCTGTACCTAATGTGTCATGGAAGATTCATAAACCACATTTCCCAAATGGAGAGTCATTATGGCAAACAGCACAAAAGCATTCTGCCCATGTCCTGCCAGCTCTGCGATATTGCAGCTTTTTTTTTTAAAAAAAAAAAAAAATTCAAAACCCAAAACCAAACAGAACAAACAAAAGTCAAGATTACTGACCTCACAGCATACTGCTGATTTAGATAGGTTACAGCAGCAGGAGTCCTTTCAGTCATCTTGAGAGCATTATTACACATGATCTAACTTTGGGTTTGCACTACTTAAAGCTACAATTCTCTGTAATATGGAGCTTAAAAATACTATTAAAAATGCAGCTAATGGGAGCATAAACAGATAATATCTGACATCATCTATGCTTAGGAGAGAGTTTACTTCTACAGAAGTTAGGATACAGTTCACTTCCACTAACATTTCTTTCTAGCACATCTAGCACTTGTAGTGCAAGATGAATGATTCATGAATCTATTAAAATCTATAAAATAGACTTTATATAAACTCCTCCGAATAGCAATTACAGAACAAGTTAACTCCTACACTATAATTAAAAGTTTCAGAGCAACACTGGGACTTCTCAGTCCCAGTCCAGCTAGTCACTGCAGAAAAGCTATCAGCCTCTGAAGTTTCACCTGGCACCAACCAATTTTTTTTATTCTGAACTGTATACAGTAGACACTACTACTGGCAGTTGCCTATACAGAAACTAAGCTTTGTACATAGATGATTAAAATACAAATAACTAGATTTTTGTGCCTTAAAAAAAAAAGCAAATGAGTTATAGCAATACTTAGCACTAGAAATTTACCATCTATCTTTATCTCAACATTCAAGTACAGCTCTGTGAAGAAAGTTATTATTATGCACAATGCTTAATTAGTTAAGCTTTGCTTCCCAGATTGAGAGAAATTAAGAGACAGAGAGAGAACTTAAAAAAAAAAAAAAAACAAACAAAAAACCCACAACCTGAAAACAGTGACAATCCTTAGTCTCACCTAGGCCTCCGGGGCCAGCCAACAGAAACTCTTGTCTGCCTATCCTTTTCACAATTGGACGTTTCTCATCACTGCAATAAGGAAAGAGATCCTGGGAGACGCCAGTACTATAATTCAAAATGATATACTGCGTAGTAAGTGCAAGACACAAGTAATAACCATCTACAGCCACGGCACAGGGTTGCTCTGGAGTAAACACTTCCTTCACTATTTGGACTCTGTCTTCAAACACCATGAACATTTGAATGGTCCGCCGCTTGACGGAGATAATGCAGACTTCGACACAGAAAGGCTCCCCACTCACAGGGTTTTCATTTAATGTGAATGTCACAGCTCCTTTGATTCTAGCGCCAGTGGGGACAGGTTCCAAGTTCATCATGTTAACTAGTGTTATTGTGTTGTCGCAAAGCACGAGGAGTCTGGTGAGGGCAGATGCTGCTTTCAACTCACTCACGGGCTTCTTCAGGCCCAGATATTTATGCAGTTGCTTGGTGGCAACAAAAGTTATTTTTCCAGTGGTTGATATCTTTTCATCCAACAAAAAGTGATAGATAAAGCAGTCATTGGTTCCAATATAGAGGTTCTTTCCACAACACTCAATGCATTCTATGTTGATGTAATTCTTGTCCTCCATTAACATCTCCCGCTCCACAGCGGAAACGAGCTTGAAAGCTTTCACACTCATTTTGTCTTCTGGGTGATCTGCATAAAGAAAAAAAAAACCAACACATCACTATTTAAATATAGTGTTCATTGTTGCATTTTTAACAGTCTAGACTCTATTTCAAACCTGATCACAAGGCAGAATGAGCACGTCAATAACCACAGAAGTGAGTCAAATTGTATGCTCCCCCTTCTAGTCTACCGTGAAGCAGACCCACTCAGCTCCTCTGAAGCAATGCTCTTAGCCACAAGTAACCAGCATGCTATTGGCTCTCACAGATACTCTGGCACTGCAAGGTGCCAGCTAGTACTTAGTGATTTATAAACCTGTCACACACAAATTTCTATCACCAGTACATGAAAAGACAGCAGCTCTGCTGCCAGATTTCTAGAGAAGCCACAAGGCATTTGGCACTACAAGCAAACACGTTGCTTTACAATCAACCTAGGCCTACTAATAGTCTCTTAGCAAAATATCATAGGCATATTCCATTTTACCACATACTTCATGTTCCTTACTCCCTAGCAATTAGAAATACTTAAGTTGCAAGCTACTTAAATAATAGTTTATGCAAGGTACCATCCATCTCATAATAAAAGTAATGGGTTTGATTTTGGTGATGTTGATCAAAACATCTTGATATGTTTTGGGTTGGGATTTACTTTTTTTTCTTTGGAGGGGGGGTTTGGGGGGGAAAGTAGAGTGGGTTTGTTTTGCTTTAATAACTGTTCAATGGTATTTATATATTCTCTGTACCAGAACATATGTGCTAGTATTTATAAGGCACATGGACCATGCTTCTGAGTAAAGCATTCATTAAGCTCAACATATAGCATCACTGAAATGAAAAGAGGTTTTACTACTAAAGAGGTTCACTACTATCACAACCATTCCAATAAGTCCAATGACTGTCTGTAAGTGCTAAGCAGCACTTCCAATTTTCATATTCCACAAACTATACCCACCCTTTTACAATTAAGTACTGTCAAAGGACAGTTCATACAGCAATTAAGAGTTTTCAAAAACACATGTGTTCTCCAGACTTGTGCTATTCTGATAAGAAGCCAGCAGAGAACTTGAGCTTATCACTCCAAAGAAGAGTAGACGAGAGATTGCCAACTTTGTTTAATCACTTTTTAATTTGTCATGACTGGTCTGTAATGACCACTTAGCCAGCACAGGAGAGACAACATTAAACACCTTGAACAGATTTGACAAATAACACAGCAAATTAGTTGTAGTCCACATGTAGAGCAGAAATGCAAAACATCAAGGTCAGAGATACCAACATCAATGAAATACTCTTGAATAATCCTGAAACTAAACACATTGAAAATTAGTTTAGTTTTTAATTATTACATGTAAAAAACCCCTTTGCGAGAGAATACTAAAAATCATGGCAAAAATTACCTTTCCTTAGTTTTAGAAAAGTACACAACTCACAAGTAGCCACTAAATAAAATTTGGTTAGGCTAGGAATATAGGAAAAAGCAAGCTGTGCTACGAAAAGATGACAGTGAGTTTCCATGCCAAGATTTTTTTTTTCCAGAAGTTTGTGTTTCCATGACATTTTCAAATTGTAGCCTCACCTGGAGAGGGAATTAATATTCTGACCTCCAACAACAAAAAAACTCCACCCCAAACCCAGGAAGTACTAGAGAGTAGCCTAAGGTAAAAAAATAATCAGTCTCTGATAACACAACCATGTTATCCTCTAAGCTTATCAAAAGAAACACAGCACCTTAAGTTAAAGAGGGCTGCCCAAAGGTTGACTGCCAAAAAACCTGGACATACTGTCATATTGAAAGGTCAGGCAGCTTTTGTGCCTGAAGTCAACAGCTTCACACTCCTGTAGCCCAAGCTAAAAACCTTAATCTATGCCATTGGTAGAACTACTGCATTTCACTCTTGTCCAAGAGGCTTTAAAACCCTTTGAAGAACTTACTAAATCAAAGGAGATGAAAAAATAAAGAAATCAAAATAGATACACAGTCCCTGACCAGAAAGAAAATAACTTAGTACTATACAGAGTCTAGCAAACAGATTAAAAGTGTTCATGCTAGGGAAAAAAAGCTACGGAACTAACTTTGGAAAACAACCGATGTCAACACTCATAACCTGAGATTTATTTTTTTTTACACGCATTTAGATCTCATTTAAGAAATCTGAAGCGACTATGCCCACTTCCAGCTGCATCTTCAGAACATGCTGCCCTCTTAAAGTGTGAGGGGCCACCATGGAGTCAGCCAGTATGCTTCTTTTCAGGCGCGCACAACTCCAGAAAACAAGGCAACGGGTACGTCTGTTGCCTAGAACGCAATCAATAGGAACCAAGTTGCCCGCCCAGTGCATTTGATTTTCTCAATGCGTGCGGGGCACACGGAGCCGCTCCGGCGGGGAGCGAAAAGCGGCTCTCCCACACTTTCGTTAAGCAATACCTCGCCTCGCACTGACGTTCCACTAGCTGCTGCACCACTGCCCAGCACCTTGCCCGCCTCACCTACGCGTACTCCATGCCCCAGCGCAGCGAGCCCCGCCCGCAAGCCCCGCAGCCCAACCCCTGGACGCGACCCCACAGACCCGAGGGAGGACGAGGATGCGCTTCACTGGCCGCAAGGCGGAGAAGCGTCGCCGCTTCCGTCACCCCCGTGCTCTCACAGGCCCGCAAACCCACCCGGGGGGACGCGAATCGGGCCAGGCGGCGCCCGGCCCCGCGGCCGCTCGCTTCCACCTCCTCCCGCTGACCCTCCGCCAGCACCTGCCAGCGCCAAGAACCGCCGCCACACCGGGAGCCGTCGCCCGCGTCTCCGGGTCCGCGCGGTGCGGTGCCGGCGGCCGGGCGCCGCCTCAGGCCGCGCTGCCGCTGCGCGAGGGTCCGCCGACGGGCGGAGGGTACGCGCCGCTTCCGGTGTTGCACGAACCCCGCCCGGCACTAACGTCACCGCTTCCTGGAGGGAGGGTGGATGAGGGGAGAAGAGAGGCCGCCTCGCCTAGAGAGGCCGGGGCCCTTCCGGTCACGTGAAGGAGGAGCTCCGCAACCTCATGGGGTGGAGCTTCGCTAAGCCCCGCCCAGTGGGGGGGCGTGGCTCGGGCAGGGCCGTGTGGGAGCCTACGTCAAAGCGGCCTCCACGCGTGCCGAGTTAAGGCTTTTAGCCGCGGCCCGGTCGGATCTGGCTTCTCCGCCTCAGGATCTGTGCTGCCGCT
>VXBZ01005238.1:547805-709098 GCA_013399135.1 Heliornis fulica | reverse complement strand
GACGAGAGAGGACTTTGTGCTGCTCCTGCGATGAGCCGCGGGGCTCTGGGATGGGCGGGCCGTCGGTCAGGGACGGCGTCTGCAGCGTGGAAAATCCGGCGGTGCGGACAGCCCGAACGGTTTCGGGTGGTCCCGGCGGTGCGGGCAGCACACGCCACTCGTGGCCTGGGCAGGTCCAGAGAAATGCGTTTGTTGTTGTTTTTAAGGTCTGTGGTTACAGGCAGGTGTTGCAGACCGAGTGTCACAGACCCTGGCGTACAAAGGATGATCGCAGAGGGAAAGGCAGCGCTTCCGAGACGAGCGAAGAAGTAGCATCGTTGCGGATGGTTTGGGAGGAGCTGGACGACACATCTGGGTGACGCCGCACCACACAGTAAATGTCACTGCGTTGCTTGCTTGCACACCTGATTTTTCAATATTTAGAACTTGAATTCCTGCTCTCAGACGAATTGTATATGTATAGCTAATTCATTATAGTCGCATATATAGGACTTATTCCATGTGTGCACATTTTTGTTTCTTGTCATGTTACTTGTTGCCTGCGCCTCTTCTCTACAGTGCATCGAGTACTTAAAATTACATCAGCATTTTATGTTGTCACAACAGCATGGTTAATTTGCTAATGCAATTACTCGTAATTCCCTATACTGCTTTTAAACACATAAGCAGGTCACCAACTTCAATGAGCGGGTGCTTGCTCTACTTTGGAATTATGAGGACACTTTAGTTACTGCAGATGAAGAAATGCTAATTGGTAGTTACCAGTTTTATGAACAAAATTTTAGCTCCCGCTCAGTTTGGTAGCAAAGCTCCTGGGTTTGGCGGGGACGGAGCTAGTTTTCTATGTAGTAGCTGTTTAGTGCTGTGTTTGGGATTTAGGGTGAGAGCAGTGCTGATAACTCACTGGTGTTTTCAGTTGTTGCCACGCAGTCAGGGACTTTTCAGTTGTTCATATTGCCCTGCTAACGAGAAGCTGAGGGGTGCCCCCGAAGCTGTGAGGGCACACAGCCAGGACAGGTAACCCAAACTGTCCAAAGAGGGTGATGTTGTGAAAACTCCATAACAGAAGTTATTAAACAGGTATTCTTTATTTGCAGTGCCGAGTGTGTAGGCAATCGTTCTGCCCAATACACACCCCAAGGGTTAGAAGGTGTAGGTTTATATTGTTAAGCTATATATGTAATCATGATACTCCCCATAAGTTGTTTACATACTCAACACCTTTTTGGGAGGTCATTATCATAGGTTTCCACCTACTATCACACACATGTTTTAGTCTCTGGGTGGTTGCTGGTGGTCTCTTGATGAAGATTTGTAGTCTTCCTCAGCTTTAAATTTTTGACCCTGACTGATTTATGTAACCAGGAGAGGCTCAGATCGGTTGTCCTCCCAGATGTATCAGCTCGTTCCTTCCTTATCTCCAAGGTTCTGCTTTCATGTTTTAGCAATATTATCTTTATTTTTCAAGTACATCTGCCTCTATGAAAATAAGTCCAAGGTTATATACCAGCTTCTCTATCTCAACTGCCCTTTTTCCCACCAAGCTATCCTTGTTTTTATAGGCCGTGCTGGCTTTGCTTGCTGAGTCCAACCATGTGCTGGCTACAGTATGGGGCGCTCCATAAACTTTTGCGTGCTCCCTTTATCACGGGTATTCCATACCAATTACATCATGCTCAGCATAAAGGGGAGCAGGTGGTGCATGGCTCCAGGATGCGCGGTTTGGGGTTGGGACAGCTGAGCTGTACGGTCTGAGCTGTGCGGTTCGGTGAGAAGCTGCTTTGTGCATCACCGGTTGTGTCCGTTTCTCTATAGAGCCCCGTAACTGTGACGTCTCCCTCCCTGTGCTGTCCCAGTAAACGGTCCTCAGCCCAACCCACCACGTTTGCTTTTGTCTTCCTATTTGTTTCCACTCCTGCCCCGGCAGAGCTGCCCACCGGAGCCAAGCCGACCTCGGAGGGCGCACCCCCAGCCTTCAGACGTCACCAGCCGAGTCAGGCTGCTCGCGTCACCATCACAGAACGTGACGCGAAAGCGGCGTATTCCGGAAGCCCGCAACGACCCCTCCACATCCGCCCCGCTGCAGAGAGCCGCAGCCGGCCTCACGGCAACCACCGACGGGCAAAACAGGCGCCCTCCTACCGAGCCCGCCCCGCGCCTCCTTAACGTCACGCCGCTCGCGCGACTTCCCGCGTGAGCCCCCGCCCCGCGCGCTTCGCGCGGCATTGTGGGAGACCGGAGAGGGGTCGCCGGGGAGGAAGATGGCGGCGCAGGGATGGGGTCGGTTGCGCGGCGGCGATGAGGAGCCGGGGTCGGGGCGCCCGGACTCGGAGTCGCTGCTGCTGCACCCGGAGTTGCTCTCGGAGGAGTTCCTGCTGCTCACCCTGGAGCAGGTGCGCCTGAATGCCGTCGGGGAAAGGCGAGGGGGAGGTTGCGGCGCACTCTTGAGCCGCGTCCCTGTCGCTTGTCGCGGTCACCTCTCCGCGTTAGGCTTCCACGGGTAGTTTCTCCGCATTACTCGGAAGGGGAAGCGCTCCCTCCCCATTCCGTCGCCGCCGGGAGCGGGCGCGCCAGAAGCTTTCGGGGCAACAGCCCGAATCCCGAGCGCTTGCTCGGAGGAGGCCCGAGATGCGAGAGATGCCTCCGTTCTCGCAGAGGGTCTGAGCGCTGCTCCTGTGGCTGCCGAGGGATAACGTACCCACACGAGCGCGGCCATGAGATGATGTGTGTGTGCCGAAAGACGGGCTTTACCCTATAGGATTTGCCGTGCTCGTCGTACCCAGTGAATTATGGAAGCGTGTCCTGCGTCAGGGTGATGATTAAGTGTGCGTGGTTGAGGGGAAAAAAAAAGGTGAAAACTGGGTTTAAAGGGGTTTCTGAGAAGTTTTGGACCGTGTGGAGCTTCAGTGGTTGTGGTTTAAAATCCTTATTGCTGCCTTGCCTGAAAAGTTTTGGGGTGGGAAGCAATGATAATCAGAGGTTTAGAGCTTTGGATGACCTCGCTGAGGTTTTATATGCTGTTGTCCCTGTAGCTTGTGTGTGCAAAAATGTACAGGTTTTAGGCTGGCATCAGATGCGGTGAAGTGTTGCCAAGACCCAGAAGTGGCAGACACTTGTACCTGCTCTCAGCCACCTCTGTTTGGTAGGAAGCCAGTGGTTTGTTGGTTGTTATTTTTTTTTTTTTTATTCTCTTAATACATTTGGCAGGAGGTAGCAAGAGGTTTTGTTTTCACAACCCTATATGTGATTAGAAAGAAAACTGGTGTTCTAATTGACAGTTAATTGAAACCTTCCTTTGTAACTTGTTCTTTAAAACCTGGGGAAGGAAGTGCAGCTCTCCATCTGTAAGGTTGAGCTGCTGTATGTTCCCGTTGTAGTCTTTTTAGAAATGTGAACTCTGGTATTGTAGTTGCATTCAAGGGAGCGTGTTTAAGAGTGCACAAAAGCATCAGTCATCAACACCATGTCTATAACTTTTTTTCCCCTTTTTTGGGGTACTATTTTTATTGGGAAATTTGCAGCACTTTGGGTAGGGAGGGTTGACCTGTGTAGACAAAGATAATGGACTGCTCAGTACTATTTGCAACTGGATCCAACTGTTGCTGATGAAAATAATGCACCACACACCAAAATTTCAAGCAGAGGAGCTCATGGCATCCATGCTCAAATACACTTAAAGAGCAGCAGCCACCAGGGACAGGAGGCACAGAAGGATGTGTGGAAAGAGGCCCATTGAAGAGATGTGCTTGCAAGTACTGGAAAAAAAACCCCACTGTACCCTGGCGCAAACATCCCACGTTTCCCATTGCCTTGCAGAAAGGAGAGGTGGAGTATAATCCACTGGGAAAACAAAGGGAGGTTGACTGTAGGAAGGCAGCAGACCAGGTCATCGTTGGCACAGGGCAATTGCTTTTCCACGGTGGTCACCCCTTCAGCCCCCTCACTTTTGAAACCTTAGCGTTTTGGCCCAGTACACTACCTTAAAGCAGCTTTTGAACAAAGAAATTGTGCCATAAAGGTGCTTGTGCTTTGAATTTGTTGTAAGAATAATGTGTTTTGGTTTTGTTCTTTTTTCTCTCATGTTCCCAACAGAAGAATATACAGGTCAAAAATGACGTAAAGATGAACAAAGATGGTCTCACTGATCTCTATATTCAACATGCTATTCCCCTGCCTCAGCGTGACCTACCAAAAAGTAGATGGGGGAAAATAATGGAAAAGAAGAGACAGCAAAATGAGTTGAAAAGTGAGAATAAAAGGTAATTTAGCTAGACTTGTGGACGACATATTTAGTTTCATTTTTGTCTTATTAATGGAACTTTTTCAGCTTTTGGATGTTGTTACACTTTACAGAGACTGCTGTATCAGGTCTCCTGTGTCAGAAGTATTAAAGATTTTTCTGCAATTATAGAAAAAAGGGAAGATAATATTTGTCATCCAAATGTTAGCAATGGTATCTGGCTTATAGTGCTTTTTTTTCCATAGAGTCACAGACCGGTTTGGGTTGGAAGGGACATTTAAGAACATGTAGTTCTGTCCCCCCACCCTTCCATGGGCAGGGACACCTTCCATTAGACCAGGCTGATCAAAGCTCCATCCAAATCCCCAGCAGACTTATTAGTTAAGGAAAGTGATGACTGTAAAAAGGTGTATGTGTTTTTCTTTCACATAGTTTGTAAATTAGCTTTCCAAAAAGGCTGTTGGGCAATATGTTACTTGTCAGGAGCATTAAAAAAATATGACAAAGCCAAACTGAGCAAAAAGGATCATATTTTGATTTTGAAGTGTATGTCAGCTTTTTAGACTTTCCAAGCGAAACGATACTCCTTTGTTTAATGGATGTGTTAAATACTACTGTTCTTTTTGGTGGCGTTTAACTCAACATATCTGTCTCAACATACCTGGTCTTGGTCGCTAATCTCATTTTGTAGAAGCTCATCTAAAAATGGCATCTACAGTAGATACAAGCCGAAGAGTTGTGGCTGATCTCGTGACAAACAAGTCCCAAATGAATTGAAGGTCTCTCTTTGTCTCTATCAGTTCCGGGAACCTGATGAATAGAAAAAGAAGAGGATTATGTGACGTGTGTTGTTGTGAACAGTTAGTAACATAGAAGCAAATCTGAATAAGAGCTGAAATTTCATTGCTCTATGGCCTCTTAAATTCTGACTCCTTTAATTCTTTTTGAAGAAAACTCTGGTCTGGACAGAAATTTTGCAAGCAAGATGCAACTTGGTAATGTGTGAGGGGAGGGTTATCAGCAGCTACTAATCTAATGTTCCAAGTCAAACAAATGGAGTCTCTTTGCTTGTTTTAATTGGAGATAATCTGACATCAATATTGTAAAATTAATAAATTAGAAATTAGTATATTTCTTTGTTGAAAACAGCAACTTTTATTCCTCTTTTTAATATGAGGTGATTAAGTGCTTACTGAAAGCAGTAACATAACTTAATGGTGATTTGTTTTTTTTTTTTTTTGTTAAAGCTGCACTTTCCAAACACTCTTTGTCATTCTTGAGCAGTCCTTTTCTTAAAAAGCTCTAAATTTGTTGAGTGAGCTATGGTAACTTTGTGCTTTATTTTTTGGTGGTCAGGATGTTTTCTGATGCTACTGTGTTCATATTAGCTTGACAGTATTCCTTTTTTCATAAGTGAGTTGGTACTAAATTGGCCACCTGTGACTGCACATAGGCTTAAAGGCACAAACTATTTAACTTAATTACTTTTTGTTTAGGGTTCCCATTTAAAGATAATTTCAAAACCAAGTATATTTTGGGTTTGAGGTTGATTGGGTTTTGTTTTTTTTTTTCCATGTAATGTTTTCATTCCTGGTCTAACAGTCTTTCAGCCTATCTTAACATTATGATTTTGCATAAGATTGGAAACAGGGAGATGTAGAAGCATCAGAATATTAGATACTGTTCTTGTAGGTAAGGTGGCACATCTTTTCTCAAATATTCATATTTTGAAACACTTAACAGTTATTATCTCTTTAGTTACTCTTGATTAGCATATGGTCTTTGGTGGTACAACTGTAATTGTCTGCATGGAAAGTTCCTTGCACACCCGTCTTTGCTGAGGATTGCTGTTTCTGACACAATTCATTCTCCCTTACTTATTGCAGAAGCAATTTCTTTTGCCTAAGTTTGTAGCAGCTAAGAGCTTAAGGTTAGAATTTTAGGATATATTTTCAGTATAGGCAAGATTAATACAATTTTCACTACCTGCATCTTGGGTATTTTATTTTTGGTCTATGTAGCTTGAGTTTCTGACAACTTTACAATTTGTGTTTTCAGTGTTACAGCGGTGGAAGGTTTAAGGAAACGACCATTAATTGTGTTTGATGGCAATTCAACAAGTACAAGCATAAAGGTGAAGAAGACAGAGAATGGAGCTGCTGATCGCCTGAAACCTCCTCCAGCAGGAAGCACCACCAACACTGTTAGAAGATTATCAGTTTCTTCAAATGCCTCAACGTACATTTCAGCCTCCAGTTTATCAGAGGATGCTAAGATGGGTGTGAGGAGTAATGAGGCTAAGCAGAACAATATTTCAAAGACTGACAGTGGTGTGTTGGCTAGCCTGAAGGTATACCCTTTGTCTCCAGTCGCAGGAGCTACTGTTGTGAAGTTAAAGAGAGCTATTCCAAAGGAAGAATCTGATTTGCCGGTATGTACATTTGGTATCTTGTTTTCCACTTTTTTTTTTTTTTGTCATTGAAACTAGTAGCAGTTGTCGACTTATAAGAGTTGTCAGGGTTATTTTATTTTGGAGTCATGGTAGAGTCTTTATTTAGAAACAAGCAAAAGAGGAACTGGTTTGGGAAAGATAAGGGGGAAAGAGGTGAAGTCCTTTGTTCATGGAAAACTTCTGTGTGAGAGTTGGCTTCGTAGTAATGCACATGCAGCGTTAAAGTAGGTAGTACTTCAGGTGGTGCTGGTAGCAGTCAAGTAAAAGGGAGGACAAGTGGTCTGCTTTCTGTAGTGGAGAGGAAAAGAAGGAATGGTAGCATTTGTAGCAATCACACTTGAATGGTTGAGTAGGACAAGCTTTCATTTGTCACAACGAAGGAAGAAATGTTACAGGAACTAAAGTGAGATGCTGAAAGCTGTGGAATATATCCTTAGAGGAAGAACACCATCTGTTAGATCTCACATGGGAATTGGCAAGCTAGAGGAGGGAACTGGATGTGAAAAACCTGGCAAGCTGCCTAGATCAGGGGTCTGAATGAGAAGCCATAACAGCAAACCATAATAGTTGAAGTGAGAGGCCAAAGGTTGAGTGCTCATTTTGAGCCGTGGTGGTCTTCATCAGATTCTTGTGCTTCTGTAAGACAATGCAAAAGACACGCTTGGATCTTGATCAGAAGGGTACGGTTCTCAAGTAGAAGACAGAAAACTGAGCTGTTAACCATGAAGGTAAATAGTTATCTTCTTTCTGCTAAGTTACATTCATCTGCAAACAAATTATCTGTAAAGAACTACGCTACAGATGGGAGCAGAGTGAGGTTGATGAGCTGAAGTGATGAGAGAAGAGCTAAGGCAGGATATATGTATACCCCCCTCCCTGGCAGTGTTCAAGGCTAGGTTGGATGAGGCTTTGGGTGATCTGGTCTGGTGGGGTGGGCAGAGGGGTTGGAGCTGTGTGATCTTTGAGGTCCCTTCCAACCCAGAGCATTCTATGATTCTGTGATATGATTCTGTGATGTGTGTCTTTGAAAGTGTAGGTAATGGTGCTGAATGTAGCTGCCAGTTAGGGACAAAGGTAGAACAGTGGTCACTTTTAATAAAGGTGTGATTAGACTTTAAGGGCTTATCAGTGAGCAAGTAGCAAAGGGCTCCTTAAAATGTGCTGCTAGGTAGGGATAAATCTTACATTTGTTTATGTTCCTTCATGATACAAATGAAGGGTTTTTCACGTTTCCACTGGAATATGGGAATATTTTTGAATTTGAAGTGGGCTTCAAAGGAGGAAACAGAAATATCAGTTCTCAACTGCAGGGGGAGCTTCAGTTATGCAGTGTTATTGACTAAAATTTCCCCAGGATGCTAGATCTAACTTGTGTTTTTTCATTATTGCCTCATGAAATGCTTTCTGTTAATCTCTCCGTTAATCCTTTAGTGAGAGAATGCAGGTAATACTCTTGCTGTGTGGATTGTTAGGTTTCACGGGGCTCCTGTTAAGCAGGAGCACTTAAATATGCGGAGACATGGAAAAACAACATTAGCAGCTTTTACTAGAATCATGGCTGAGGCCCCAAATCGAATTCCTGCTGGGAAGGTGTGGTTCCTACCACCAGTATTGCTAACTTATTTATTGTTTAAAGCTCTGCAAATACTGGTCAGATCTGAACCTACAGGGCTTTTGAAATGTGTTTGGTAATACACCTCACAGCTTCTTGGGTATTTAAGTGTTTTGTAGACAGAATAATTAACATATTCAAGTGACACTCAGAAGCTATGACCTCTGACACTTTCTACTTTAGCCACAGCTTATGTTGTTCAAGTTAGTACTGGTAAGTTCAGTCATGCCCGGCTTCATGTCAGTCAGATGCGTTTGAGGCTTGGCAGTTCTGTTGTGTGGATGTTCCTTTACTGCCTGAAATTAACCCATGTGGTATTGAATAATAAGCCATGCAGCCAGGAAGAAGCCGTGTACTTGGCAGATGGCTGCAGATTGTAAAGTCTTTTATATGCTTTTGGTATAACAACAGGCAACAACAATTGTCTTGTCAAGGAAACGACTGTCCTTTCACTTTCAAGATAAACCGAAGTTCTCATGCTGAATAGCTCAGAACCGTCTCTCTGATCTTTGGGTCTAATTTCCTTAAACCACGGGATTGCTGTAAATAAACTAACATCAAAACTGAGAGAGAGAGCTCTAAACTGTGGTCCCCAAAGCAGTGTGTTGCAGAATGTTCTTGAAAACTCATATACATGTCTTTACTCTGCTTGTGTGAACTAGACCCACACTAGCTACTATAGAAAATTATCTCAGCTGAAACCAGGACACCTAATAAAGCTCTATTTTTTCAGATTATTATTATTTTTTTCTTATTTCATACAGTGAGGTAATTATTTCACCACTTTCAATCTCCTATTGTTTTACTCTGAGCTTGCTTGATTTTTCCTGGTTTCTCAGGGCAGGGCTTGAAAGATGAGTTCAATTCGGGCTTTGTCATTTTTTTCAGGTTTTTATACAGGCCATTGCAAGGGAAGACCAACTTATTTTTTCTTTACAATTTGACAAACGTAGATTGGTTTCCTATATGTTGTATAGGTTGTATAGTTTGGCCATTTTCTTATGTCACTATACTTAACTTTCCCCACAAGATGGCAGTAGAAAACTGTTGTAAGTAGCATACATCTGAGTACAGTCAGTACTAGATTAGAGTATGACAGTTTAATTAGTAACTTCTGCTTGTGCAGTGTATCTAAGAGTACTTATATATTTTCTTGTATTTCAGAATGACCTAAAGCCTACGGAAGCAAAGAAGAAAATCCAGCATGTGACGTGGCCATGAAGTAGCTGATGATAACATAAATGTTACTTCCATATTTTCAAGCAGATAAGTCATATGTAAACGATTTAGGTACAATTCTTTTTAAACCTTACAGGGATACAGATTGCTGTGAAGTTTTAACAAATTTAAAAGTCCCCTCTTGTAAAGCTGGAGTCATTATCACCAGTCACCTTAAAAATGTCAACTCTTTTACCCCAAGTAGCTCATGACTTCTTTAAAAGGTGGTGATAGCACAATATACTAAATCCCCCACTTCTAGTTTTCATGATTATTATAGTTCATCTCCTGCATGTCACTATGAGTCACACAAAAAAAAATACTTTTTTGTTTAAGTAAGATTCAGTTTTATTCCACTTCTAGTTACAATAGCTGTTGAGTTTGTGTGATCCCCAGAGCTTTCTTGGCTTGAGAAAAATAATTCATGTAGATGAGAAAACTGACCATTTTTTTCCCTTTTGTTGCACAGAATAGGAGTGTAGAATTTACAGTGCAAGTCAGGTTGGTAATAAGAGATGAACTATTTTAACAGCATTACTTCAAATTGAAGTTTCTCTTACTGATGTATGAGGTAAGAAATGCACAGATGGAAGTATGTTATTGGACTGTTTGATATGAATCTTTTGAGAGGAAGTAGTGAGAATGGATTAGTGCCATGTCCTCTTAAACACACAGGCATATTTTATACATGTGTAAGTGTAAGAATGTGCTGATGTAGCAAATTTGTTTGTTTTCCTGGTTGCAGTTGTATTTATAAGATATGGAGAAAACCTGTGGAATGCAGGCTGGTGCTTTCTCAGCTTTCTAACAGTCAGAGACAAGGCTAGAAAAGCAAAGAAGTACCTTGAGAGTATTAGCATATGTAGTTGCACTCAGGAAAAAAACACAACGCGAAACCTGTTTTCCCTTCCTTTGATAATTTAAGACAGATGTTGATTTTCTGTGAAATGTGATGTTTCAACTGAATTATTGGTAGTGCCTTGTAAGGCAGAAATACAGTTAAGTTGAAGGAAACCTATTTGTTAAATCGCAGTGGCTCGGGGTGACACTAATTTAGATCCATTTTAGGTCTGGACGGCAAATGATAACACTTCCAGGCTTAGTAAAGAATCAAATTCCGAATTCACTTGATTAACCTACTAAACGAAGTTGTCAGTAATGATCTGAAAGCTTGTTTACATTTTTAACATTGGTTAATATGGGAACCAAAAACTGTAGCTTAATTCATTACTGACAGAAGTCCTCCATTCACTGTTGTGACATAAAAGGCACTTCTTGAATGCTGTAAAATGGTAAGAATGGGTGTTTTGGAATATTGTGTGCTGTTGCCCTTTTACTAAACACTTGTGCAGTTTTTGTACTTGAGTACAGCAAACTTTAACGTAATGTACATTTTGTATGTAAAGAGTTGTCTTTTAAGTAGCCTTATCCTATTTAAATAAACTCAATTAAAAGCAAATGGAGTAGTGCCGACTTGTTTTTGCGATGTAATTAAGCTTGTTCGCTTTATGCAGTTACATTTCAACGGACTTGAAGTGACTGGAACTGAAGAGGAAGGTGACGAGGGTGGAAGGCTCAGTCACTGCTTTGGGTGGTGTGAAGCACTGGTCCTTGCTCTAGCGTAGCAGTCTGGTAGGAGTTGTGTTCCGTGGGTGGCTTCTTGGCAGTGGTTTAGAGCCTAGGCTGTATTTTGCTGTAGTTTCAGTTGCTAGGAGCATGTGTGTGTTAGTATGTGCTGAGGAGTGGTATGCAGAATTATACTGGAACGTACAGCGTGATGATGCTATTGCATGGTAAGTCTTGCTTTCGGGCCGGTATGTTTTCCAGCCTTGTCATGTTTCTCCTACCTCTTCCCAGAATTGGGTCTGATTTGCTGACTGTAGCACTTTGGGGGGGCAAAGTGCAAGCCATGCTGCTCTTACAACCTTCTGCTATCTCATTAGCTAACAGTAATTTTTTTTTATCAGCAAAGTATGAGAACAGAGCTTCAAGTGTGCTGGGAGGGTTGTCAGACCCCACCAGAGAGAGTTTCTTGTTCTCCTTTGGGAGGTGTGGATACAAGTGGGATTTTTATATCTATTCTTTACCTGACCCATAGGGTCATCATAGAGTGAAGCCAACAAAAGAGAGAGTTTAGTCATTCATTGAGATCAGATTAGCACAGTGTGACAGCAAAACAAACATGATGTGATGCATCTGTTTAGCTTGTTGAAATAATGAGAGGAATGACCAGTGAGCACTTTATGCTTGGTACAGTGAGACAAGTTCATGCTACCTGTCAAACTTTCCAGTTCAAACCTTCCATACCAGTCCATATTCCTAATATTTCTTTCCACATCTGAAGATTCCTGTTGGAATTGTGATGTATTACTTTTCTCCTTTTGCTGGATACACATTAATTCATGTGGAAGGTGTACCATGGTCATGCAATGCATAATATAGCTGTATTTCTTGAAGTTTGCTTTGGGAAAAGAGTTATTTTTCTCTGAATTGTTTTCCTCTTGTTTTTATGTAAAATCCTCTTGATTTTACATATTGCAATACAGAACAAAATTAAAGCATGCTATAGTATAAAAGTGAAACTTCTGACTTTCACACAGATTAAACATCTCCTGAGTTACCTTGACCTCCTTGCTTGCTGAGAACAATAATATTTTGTTTTTCAGCTTAGAGTCCATAAACGTTTTTACCATCTGCAGTCAGTTCAGCATTTTCAGAGATGCTTGGTTTTGCTGATAGTTTTCCCACTGATTTTAGTCAGTAGAAGACTTTTATCAGCAGGGCCTGGACAAGGATTGTCTAAACTCCACAGTTCCATAGTGTAAAAAGCATTGAGTTTGTATGGTTCTTAGTCTGTGTTTCTTCAGACTGTGAAAGCATTTTATTTGTAAATGTCTAATGCGTAAATATAATTAAAGCACAATCACCATTTTGGCTTAAATGGATTTTATTTTGAAAAATACAATGTGCAGTGTGTAATGCCGACTAACTGTAATACTGACACTGTCCATCAGAACTTGTACTTCACACAATGACCAGCTTGTCATGCAATAAAATATGTACCTGTTATGAAGCACTTCCACCTCACCTGTTTTATTATCTCTTTATGTCGTAGCACAAAGCCTTGTACATTGAAACACCCTCTACGTTCACAGTCTTTCTACACACTTGACAGCACACACTAGTCGCGTAACTCAAGAACACTGAGGTGAGACCACAGCCTTATTGAAATTGAATGGAGCTTGCCATCACTTCCAGTGGGCTGAGGGTTTCACCCTGAATATCCATGTATGAATGTATTGTGGGTGGCTGTGGTATTCCTTAAACTATATCACTTGCTTGTAACTGGACTATTTAATGGAAGAAAAAGAAAGAGTATGTCAATAACACTCAAATGGGTTTACATCTCAGGTTTTGCATTAGTTTTAGTTAGCTGTAGAAATCTTAAACACCAGCGCTGTTACTAGAGATTTTGAAGTTGTTTTCTTTCCAGATTTAGGGAGCTTGAAGAAGGTTAAGTGATGTTAATAATACAGCGAAACAGAGTGGCAAAGCTAGTTCTGAACATTCGTGTATTTCAGACTATATATTGCAAGCACGGCTTTCCTCCCCTCTCCTCACCTCTTACTTTGAGCTTTAAATATCCTTTCCACATTCAGGGCAAAGGATGTCATCCCTTTCAGTAAGGAAGCCGCGGCCTACTAAAGAGAGAGAGCACTTCTTACAGTTAAAGCAATCGTTGTGCCACTGCCGTTCCTCAAAGGAGATGTACTTGGTTCCTCCAAGCCCTGTTTGAAAACCAAAAGCACTCTGTTAGAAGGAAAGAATAGCATTTCAGCCATCAAGTGATGCTGTTTCAGATATCCCTCAAGGACTGCTATGGAGATCTGACAGTGCAGTGAAAAAAACCCGTCATTGTGACAGATTTTACCTGTGACTCTGCTAATTTTGCCACCCTTACTCTGTAGCAAGTAATGTTTTAATCTTAGAATAGTTTCAGCAAAGTTAATGAACTAGACAGTTGCCACTGATAATAATGGCAGAAACGAGCTTTGGAGTACTATACACAGCAGAGAGGAAGGAGAGCAAATGTTCTCCAAAGAAGTCCAATGGGTCTTTTTTAACAGTGGTCTTTGCTGTCTGAGCAAGTTAATTTTGTTTTGTAAAAATGCACTTAGGTTATTAAAAAAATCCTGGCAGGTTGTGACATAACTTGATTCAGTGCTGTAAAGACTGTCTTGAGAAAAGCAGGCTAGCAAACTGCAACAGACATTCAAGAATTTGAGGTTATGGAGGTTATCATAAGGGCTACTGAAGTCGTACAGGACTTCTGTAGCAGCTATGCCACCAGATGTGTTTAAATTAAGTCACCAACAGTGAAGAGACCTACCACTGATTGGGTTTGTGCATCCAGCACACTTTTTGGCGTAGAGGTTGCAGAAACAGCTCAGGCAGTAAGCGAACTCATCCCTGGAGGTAAAGCGTTGTCCAGATAACTGCTTCTTGCATCCAGTGCAGACAAAGCACTCCTTATGCCACGGCTGCTCCCGGTAAGTGACACCTCCTGTAGTGATAGCCTGTTTTACAGAAAGTGAGACAGAGAGTGTTTTCTTGAGGGTGGCAGGTTTGTGTCTTGATTTGGTAGGGATGAAAGGTGATGAGGTTTTTGTTGGTGGGAGGAGGGAAAGAAGGCTGGAATTAACCATGAGAAAAGCATGCAAGTGATTTTAAAAGGCCCGTACCAAAAGTACTTTATTCTCACTCAACATTGTGTAATCTCACTCTCAACTATCTGCTCTCTTTTTATAGCTACTCTTTGTATGTTGCTTTTCATACATGTGTGTTGGATTAATCTCATCTCTGTTCCTTAACCTGTCCCATTTTTCATGGGGAAGGAACTACTTCACACGTTCAAACTTCCCTGACACTTTTCTTGGCAAAGATTCTCATCTGTAAATTTTCAGCTGAAGTCTTTGTCTCCTGCTTCTCTAGACTTCGGGGGTGGGGTGTGTGTGTTCTTACAAGTCATTGCCTACAAAGCCAGCTTCCCTTATGTTAGAAGAAGAGAACTTTACTGGTCCTTTGAGTGTTCGTAAAAAGGCTGTGAAATTGGTCACTTACTTATTTCTTCCCTTTGCTAAATGGGGATTCCCTGGGAGTGTTGCTGGTATGTGATCATGCTACCTAATGCGTGTGCTCATCTGTGTCCTTGCCTCTTTCACAAGTATTATTGAACCTCTTCTTAAATGATGTTAAAATTAGACGCTAGACAGAGTTTTTGAGCTAAAAACCCCTAGAAGCTTCAGAAAATTGATGGATAGATAGGAGGTAGTAAAGGTAATTAGGTATGCTTTAGGATGAAGGTTGAAAGAAAAATGGAGCCTTTGCCTATTTGATTTTGCCTGTGTAGCAGCCAAGATGCCGTCATTCCTGGCCAGCCAATTTGTCTGACCAGACAGCAGCTCTTGCTTGCCTGGAAGGGCACATGAGCAGGTAGCACATGTGGAAGAAAGTCTGGGTAGTGTGGTCACAGGCGGTGGCTAGAAGTATGCAAAGAGTAAAGGGAGAGAAAGAGGAAACAGTGGCAGTGGGAAAAGGAATTTACTTTGGATATAACCATGGTTTTGATTATCTGTGCGTATATTCCATAAGAGATGAGATGATTCGTTTTAGGAAAGAATTTAAAAATTCTCATCAGTGTTTGTTTATAGAATTTAGGAAATTCACAAATAAAAGGTCATTAGCCTAGGAAGTCATACTCCTGATCATACTGAGTTTACTGCTATTGATTTCAGGAATAGCTTTTGCTCTGAGTAAAGCTTATTTCTCTAGCTTAAACTTCCTTAGAATTTTTAAGCTAATGATCCGTGTTAGCTCATCTTCCTTCCAGTTGAAATGTTTGGGTTTATGAGATATGACAAGTTAAAACTTGGAATGAGATTGCAGATATTTTAATTTTTTTTGGTTGCTTTAATTTAAAGTGTGCTCTCTGGATGTTTTCAATAGAAAGGAATCTTTAACTTTGAGGAAAAAAAATTTTGATATAGTAAATGCTGTGCCTGGTGCAGAATGGAACGTAAAATTAAGTAATTTTAAAAATTGGTTGATGCTGAGTCTCCTAACACACAGAGAAAATGAAGATATTTTAGCTATATGAACATAAACCAGGGTGGACTTCGACCCCTTAGGTTTGAGGAAAGTAGAACAAGATCACTACCTTCTTGCACTGGACGCACTGCATGGCAAACTGCTTTTCATAGCAGGGTACGCAAAAGTTTTGATTGTCCTTAGGGATGAAACTCTTTGTCCCAATAGGCTGTTGGCAGCGGTAGCAGATAAAGCAGGTCTCGTGCCAGCTGTTGCCCTTGTATTCCATCTTCCGAGTACCTGTAACGAGACCAGAGCATCAGCTGAACTCCTTTGGGCTGAGACCAGTGGAATTCGTGGCTCTCGATTGCCTGACAGCCGGCTGTGGGTCAGTAAGCGGTGCAGCTATGAGACAAGGGCCGTTTCCTTTTCTCATCAGCTTTGTGTGGTATTGGGAACTGTTCAAAGGTTTTGGAGAGTGAGTGATGCTTCTTCTCCTGTAAAAAAGAGAAACATTTACTGCTGCTTAGGGCTCCTTTTTCTGGGGGGAATGGCTCGAAGCTGCGCCAGGGCAGGTTTAGGCTAGACATTAGGAAACACTTCTTCACCGAGAGGGTTGTCAGGCTCTGGAATGGGCTGTCCAGGGAGGTAGTGGAGTCCTCATCCCTGGAGGTATTTAAAAGACGGATAGACGAGGTGCTTAGGGACATGGTTTAGTGCTGGGATGGCAGTGCTAGGTTAACGGTTGGACTCGATGATCTTAAAGGTCTTTTCCAACTGAGGTGATTCTATGATTCTAACGAACAGGAAAACTCTGGGGAATTGGGGAGACACCAGTGAAAGCTACTGCTAGTGCTGAATGAAGGAAAAGCCACTGACTTCTTTCATTCCAAGTCCCTTTTGTTTCTTTTTTTAGACACCTGCAAGCTACCTGGTTAATTCCTGGTAAACTTCTTGCCTCCCTTTCCCGACAGAGTGTAGCCACTGTCTGAGACAAGGTATGGTTTTGTATCTGCTCTGTGGCCTTGTTCCTCTCCTAATTGAAGTCCACTGTAAATTTTCAGTGGTTTCCAGCTACGCAACAGCCACCCTGAATGTTTTTCTGTCTCTTGAAACTTTCAGCGGGAGAGAAGCTTTCTCTGTCTTCAGTTGTGCTTAAACCATGGTGCTGCTATGTGAAAGGAAGAAAAATCTTTAAACAATCCTTTACTGAAAATTAGAGGAGTGGTACAGTATTAGGGAGCAAACCATACTTCTCTAGGCTGCGATTTGCAGATTCAGTCCACTGTATGACAGGTGGACTCTGAGCCCTTCCGGGACATTGGAGATGCCTGTATTACATAGAGATGTTTCTTTTCACACTGTGTAACTTGAGTCACAATATTTGATACTGCCCACAGAGGAAAAACAAACAAATGATGCTCCTACAGTTCTGCAGTACTTTTGAAGCCTGTAGCAACAAGCACAAGGTCAAGTGCTTGGTGGACTGACAAGCTGATCCTGTGCTGGCTAATGAAGATCCATGCTAAGTCCTTTGATGCCAACTCTCCCCACCCCCATTACTGCAGGGTAAAGTTTTACTATTTCCCCCTTCTCTTTGTTTACCAGTGGCATATTTTTCTTCTTTCTTGATTTCCTTAAATTCTGCCTAAAGGTATACTTCAGGATTTCTTTTTTTTTATTATGTGTTTGAAAGAATTGAGTTGCAGGGGTGTACTAAGTGAATGGTATGTCATCCTTCTGCCTAATGCTTGCATACTTGAATATTTCTGATCCATTTTATTAATGGATACCTTTGAAGAATTATGCCCTCTCTGTATCATACCAAGGAGCAACTAAATCAGTACTCTAAGGAACGTCATTCTGGAAAAAGGAGATGTAGATACTTTTTTTTAATAGTCTAGATTTTTATTTTCACATTTCTAGCTGTTCTTTTTTTGGGATTGTGTTGTCACTGAAACATTAGGCCACCAGAGCCCTGTTTGTTAGCTGCTGGGCTGAAGTCAGTGGGAGTTTAGTTTGCAGGAGGACTGAAAGATCAAGCTAGTAATTACTTTAGTATTTAATGGGCTTGTCATCATAATGCTTTATTAAATCTAAATTGTACATTTAGTGGAGCTAAGCAAAGGGCAAGTGTAGCATTAACAGTCTCCATAAAGGGTATCCAACCACTCGCTGGTTCTTTCAAAGTGAATTATGCTTCAGCTGGTGATTGTAGTGCTCTGGTGTAGCTCCTGTGCTAACATGGTGTACTCTTATAAGTAGAAAATGCGTGCCAGATGGACTGCTCACTGAATGTGGTGACATCATGGCTATGTTGAGCTCACAGCTAAACACCAATTGTTGGGTGTAAAGCTTCTGAAAAACATGATTTATTCTGTTTCAGATTATAGAAGAAGAGAGTATCTGAATTTCTGAATCCAGCCTCCGTTACTACTAACTAATCCATAGTTTGCATAATAGGCAAAAAGAGATCCATTCTGCAAGCGACCTTATTGAGCATGGGAGTGAATTTGATGAACACTCTTAAAAATATGTACACATCTATGTGGTTCTGGCTTTAAAACAACACTGGATAGTCTTAAGCATGTCATTTGTCAGTACTGTATCAGTAAAAACAGGTGCACATGGAATAGTAAAGGGAGATGCTTATACTCAGTCATGAATGGATAGGGCCATCTGATTTTAAAGATCTGTGTTGGTTTTATTTATACATTCCATTGCATCATCAAGCTCTCATTTTTATCAAACTGTCTTAGGTGGACAAAGTTGTGCTTTTCAGATTTGGTTTAAGATGATCCCTGTGAGAACCAGCCAAGGAAAGATTTAACTGGAAAAAGTAACAAGTGAACATTATGGAGCATTGTGTGTATTCTTAGAATTGCCTTGTAATGTTTTGTGTTTGGACCACTCTGTTCCTTCCACCCTTAGCCCTCAAATCATCACAATACTGTAGTGTTGTCAGGAGCAAGCGAGGTTTTAGCAATCTGTTACTATAACCTCTCTCATGTTTCAGGAATCCATTTTCTTGGATTCCCAACTTGAAAGAGAAAATTCTGTTTTCTTCATATTTCTGTGCTCAGGAAAGACCTTTGACAAAATTTTCATTTTTTTTGAGAAGAAAAATGTGGAGTAGTTACACAAAATGCTAAATAGTTAAGTAAACTGTTAAATTTTCAAGCTCCCTCTGGTATTCAAACAGTGGAAGCCAGTTAAGACAGAGTACAACGTTGGGATTGGACGTGGAAGATCCATTTTACTTGTCTGTCCATCAAAAGTCTTTTAAGAAATATTTCTATTGAAAATTATAAATCCCATTAACAAAATCACTAAATGGAATACCTACTAGTTTTCAAGAGAAATCTACTTCATGTGAAAAACAGTTTATCATTATCTATCATGAAATTATGTGTTCTGGCCATGGAAATGACTTCTAATGCACCACCAACTGGGTTTTACGAAGTTCACCATGACTTAGCAGAGATAGTAAAAGAAAAACGTTTGTCATAAATGTTGCTGAGTTTGGGCTTTATATTTAGTCTAATCTTTTCTTAGACCAACAAAGGAGCATCCTAACCTGGCATAATAGTCTTCTTGCACTCATTACATTTGGAGGAGTATTCGTTGGAGTAGCAATCAGTACAGAGTAGATGTTCCTCTTTTGCAGCAAAGGGTTTGTCCACCAATGGATTCTTGCACTGGAAGCAGTGGAAGCAAGTTTCATGCCAGTGGCGGTCCTTGTAAGACAGATCCTGTAGAAATCCAAAACCACAGAGTAAGTACAATAAATAGTTTGCACAACTGGAAGCTCAGGGAATGCAAACACATCCAAATCCAAACCACGGGCAAGAGCTGAGGCTAATTCACACAGCTCAAGGAAACAAAATGTTCTGATGGAGGTGAACTTACTTTGCCACGATAACCAAGAGCAGCTCATGACAGCTATTGATCCTTTTTCAGTTCAAGGTAAACTTTTTTTCTTTTTTATGTGTCAGAGAAACAACTAGTTTTGTTTAGGTATTTCCTTTGAGGCTAAAGTGCTGGTTTTGAGTCAGGTTAAAATTTGTTAACGTAGTAGGTACAGCACAATTCCCCTATCTTATAGCTCTTCACTCCTGGAAAGAGATTCTTTTCCCAGTTGCTTTCTGGTATTTACTCAGTTCAACAAGTTTACTGCAAAGGTGGAATTTGTCTGATTTCTGCAACTATTTTTTTTTCTTTTGGTCTGATCTACATTTGAAACACAGGTAAATCAAAACTCAAGAGTTGGTAAATAAGTTGAAATGGGGAAAAAAAAGAAAAAAAAAAAGAACTCATTGTACCTGCAGCCAGTGATCCATAACACTGTGGCCAAGGGATTAGCATGGACACTTAACTATTTAAAATACTTTCTGCAATGGAATTTTTATTATTAAAAGACAAAACCTTACCCTGGTTCTTCTAAAAGTTGTGATCTAAAGGGATGGGCTGTGCCTTTTAAATTTTAAATTTAAAATAAGGTGGCCTAATCATGTAACACTTGAACAATGTCTTTGGTCTTCAAACAAAGTGGAGTTTAGATCATTACAAGAAAGGGTATTTCCCCAAAAATATATAGTCTTTGGTATTGAGGTGGGAGCATGAGGGGCTAGTACTGTCATGAATAGGGAATATAAAAATTCACTGTGTACTAATTACAAGCATTGAATTAATTTGGTCAACTGAAGGAAAAAAATATTGAGTTGTAGAACATCAGGGTTTTTTTTTTAATTGTGTAAATGGAAACATCACAAAGTGTTCAAAGATAATCTGTCTTAAATGGCAATGTGCAGTACAGTCACAGGTAATTCCAAATGTGCAGTCTCAGCCTAGAGCAAATGAAATATACTGTGTGTTTAGCTTAGCCTAAACAGCATGTTATGTCTGTTAGGGAGTTTTTTCCTCATAAATAGCTAACAGGAAACACAGCAATAGTTTTTCCTAGCTCAGCTGATATGTAAGAATGTGTTAAAATATAGTATCTTCACTCAGAATTTGACCGTGCAATAAAGAACTTCAGTATCATAGATTTGTCTGGGTTGGAAGGGACCCTTTAGATCATCAAGTCCAACCATCACCCTAACCTATCATCCACCACTAAACCATGACCCTCAGCACCACATCTAACTGTCTTTTAAGTATTTCCAAGGATGGAGACTCCACCACCTCCCTGAGCCTAACAACCAAGTTTTTCCTAATATCCAAACTAAATCTCCCCTTTGATGCTATTTCCTCTTGTCCTATCACTTGTCACTAGGGTAAAAAGGTCGGTCCCTGCCTCTCCACAACCTCCTTTCAGGTAATTATAGGCACTGGTAAGGTCTCCCCTCAGCCTCTTCTCCAGTCTAAACAACCCCAGTTCCCTCAGCCACTCCTCCTAACATTTATTCTCCAGTCCCATCACCACCCTAGTTGCCCTTCTTTGGACACACTCCAGCACCTCAATGTCTTTTCTGTAGTGAGGGGCCCAAAACTGAACACAGTACTCCAGGTGGGGCTTCACCAGCGCTGAGTACAGGGAGACAATGACTTCCCTAGTCCTACTCAACACACTGTTCTTAGTACAGACTAGGATGCTGTTGGCCGCCTTGGCCACCTGGGCACACTGGTGGCTCGTGTTCAGCCAGCTGTCAACCATTTCATTTGGACGTCTGGCTGCTCACCTAAATTTCTTAAATCACTGTGAGTAACAATGGGTACTCAACGTGTCTTTCATCTCTGAGGTGGCGATCGAATAGACGACTCCTACTTTTCAGCTTTCAGACAGTTGTTTATTCAGCTTGCATTTGGTTCAGCTAACTCCTTTGGAAACTGCAAATTTCCTGACTGTGAAATTTTAATCTTTTCTGATAGCAAAATTTAAAAATATCTTCTTTGGAAGTTATTTGCATTTTTTTTTTCTCCTGAAATGAATCGAATAGCTTAAATCTGATCTCAAAGTGGAATAATATTTTCAACAGAAAAATACAACGTGCAGCCAACAGATTTTTCCAAAACATGAAATTTGCCTGCTAGAAAATAGAATGACAACAGATCTGGTTTTCTTTCTCTTGTGGCAGGATGTATTCAATTTTTTTTCCCCACTCGCTGCCTTTCACCTCTCTTTTGCAATATTTTGCAAGCTATTTTTTATCTCCAGAATTCAAGCGCCAATAGCTGTTCTGCCTTATTTTATCAATAACACTTTACCCTGGAGAAGGTGCGTGGCTTTTATAACAGGAGTAATGAAGACAAGGATTAGGTGTCAGTGATGGAAGGTTTGATCCTTGAGTTAGTTGTGATGACAGCTTGTATAGACAGTAGCTGGGTGGTTTAAAATAGCAGATATTTCATCATGGCAAAGCGATGAAGCGCAACTGCAACCTGAAGTACCCAAGATAGAGACTGACTCGAATAATCTTTTTTAGCTACCTTGGATGTTTACAACAGATATTGTCTTCAAATATAGAGGGTGTCTTAAGATGTCTGGCTTCAACATGCCTGCAGCAGAATACTAGAGTGATGAAATGGATGTTGCTTGCTCTCTCTGAATCTGTCACATCTGAAGAAAGGAAGTCCAGTGTACTGGTGAAACAGCTTCTGCATCATGATTGTTATTAGGTCAGTGTAATAACGTCCCCAGAAATCAGATTTTGTCCACTTCAGTGTGTTGCATGTCTAACTGGGGCCTTTAGCTTGTACAGAAGACGTGTCTGTGTTGATCTGGAACAATTCTACACTGGAGATGTTTCACATGCAAAACATCCTTTAAGCTTGTTGGACTGTTCAACGTCCTCAGTTAAGTTGAGAGAGCATTTGGTGTACCCGAGGCACATGAGCTCTGGGTTGCACTAGCTGCTTGTAACCCAAATAAATCTGCTCCAGCAGAAGGTACAAGTGATAGACAGCTAATTCCTGTTTATCACATGGATTTCCAGGAAGAACTAATAAAGAAAATTACTATTCTGGCCACGGAACTGGAATTCATCCTTAAAAATATTGGTGTGCACAAATTCTATGCGGCTTTATGGAGCTTGAGGGAAATGAATCCCTGGTGCTACATATTTTAACTGAGGTTTTAAATGCAGCTTCCCATGTTGCCTAAAAGAAATCTGGGCAGTGACTCTTTGCAAACGGTCTGTGCATCTGTCTATGAAAACTGACAGCCACATGTTCTTGTCAGATAAAGCACACACAAACACAGATAAGAGACCGAGGAATTACCATACATTGGCACTGGAGAAGTGGAGCAGTGGTTTTATAGTCTATAGAGACGAACACATACAAATGCTCATGAACGTGGGCTGTCCTGTACAAGTGTTTTGCAACTGAAGTGCAGAGGGCTCCAGACTGGTTCCAGATGTGTTACTAGTGAAAATAAAAGAGGAGAGGGTGATGCCAGTCTCTTCAGAGCCATGATAAATCCTGCAGCAGAATTCCCAAGGAGGAATATTTAACACCTCATTCAGGTATGTTTCTTCTGAACATGGAAAATAATCCTTCCCTTATCTGGTTTCCTTTGAAGATAAAAAGTAACCAGATTAGCAAAACCTGAAACTACTCAAATTTGAGTGGTTGCTTTTTTCAGCCTGATCTGAGAATTGGCCTCAGTTGAAAGTTTTAGCTCAGCATTTCTTGGGACAACCAGATGAGTGGTGGATGTTTCTCAAACACATGTCAGAGAGTGGGCCAAGTGGTACGCACTCACATGACTGTGCAAACAAAACTTAATGCTGCTCCTACTCCTGTTCAAAACCATGGTCATCCCCAAACCCAAATGGGTTTGAAACTCATGGTTTTGAAAAGCCAATAAGCGCTTTCAAAACAATTTTATTTTCACTTAATTTCATGATGTCTTTTTTTCGACATTGCCAAAAATCACATTTCATAGCTCCTCTGTAGCTCTGTGTAGTTTTGATCCAGAATGGTTTATTGGCACTCTAGGATGGGACTGCTGACGCCATCTTCTGTTTTTTTAAACTAGAAGAGCCCCAAGACTGGACTTACCAGGAAGTGGGTTAAACATATACTCCTCATACCTTATGACTGCATTGTCTTCTACTCTGGCTTCATGAGTCTAAGTAAACTTAAGCCTTTTTGTATCACCTTTGCCCCTGAACTGGCTTTCAACAGGGACCCAACAGGAAGAGGGAGATTACAGTATTTATTACCATAAGAGTAACTGTGTATGTTTGTTCAGGAGTGAAGACTAGGTCAGGCTTTTTGGATTGCCCCAGTGCTCTTTTCAGTAGGTTGAGCAGAGGAAATGGGGTATGACAACAAAATGCTGTGCAGATTTTAGCCGTTTACACCCTGTAGCAAAATAAATATGTTAAACTGATATTTCCTTACCAAAAGTATGTTTAGAAAAGGTAAAAATAAGTGATAAAGCGGTGAACCCAGCACCTAAGGGATATGAGAAGAGATGAAGGTATCTGCCTCTTTCACAATTCCACTTCTCCATATTTAATCTGATGTTCAGTAATGCACTCAAAAAGTGTTTCAACCCAGGACAAGGTTTAAACATTAGAAGTTGGAAACCCATTTATTTTTTCTCCCTTATTCCCATTGCCAGAGAATTGGCTTTTTTTTTCTGGTCTGTTTAGCTTGAATGTAAGACCACCCTTTTGATTAATTTTTGGTCTCTGTGTTGACACAGTAGCTTTATCTTGCAATCCACTTTTAATTTAATTCTCACATTTTGCAGAGAGCGATTTCACCCCTTTCCTGCATGCCAAGGCCAACTCATGGGCTGCAGTAACCACTGTATTGCTGCGTGCATTTCTTGCATTTGCAATAGTTTCTGTGCCATGGGGCCTGTAAAGACACTATTTAAAAAGCCCAAATCAACCAAATGTCATGCTTCAGCAGTTAAGCAAATGTGAACATAATGGATGGATTTCCAGAGAGAAGCGTGAAACTGTAGGTGTGGTGACTGTTTGCCAGGGTTATGGGAGATGAAATGCCAATTTTTTTTTCTTTCTGAAAGAATGAAGTTCAATTAGAACCTGTTGGCATATGGATAACGTGTAATAGCTGCGAGAGAAATGGCACTGTGTTTTTCTACTACATGCCAGTGCCTCCTACCACTCAGTACATGAAACTTTTAATCTGCCTGTGATAGTTTTGTAAACATTAAATAGAATAGTCTACAGTTAATGCCTGTAGTCTAATGGTGTCATTCAAATTCGTGTTGTCATACAGGGATTTTAATAATAATAATAATAAAAAGCAGCATCAGAACATTTAAAATAAGGAACAAATTAGTTATTACTCATCTATATTACAGTTATCCATAAATTCCCATAGGAAGATTGAAGGATAGTGAAGAAAATTCTCCCGATTTGAATTCAAAGAAAGCTTGTCTTCAGGACAGTGGTCTTATTGGCTCTCTGTGCCATAGCCAAAACACAAGGCAACAATCTGGCATCAGTCTGACCCTCAGAGGTCAGTGTTAGAGTATGGCCAGTGTCTGAACAGGCTTAAGTTCGGCTCAGGTGAGATAATGCTGTGCACCCATGCTGATATACTGTCTTCTTGGCAGTTGGCTGTCTTCTTGTCAGCACCTATTTTACTCTGGTGTAACCCTTTCTGCTATAGGAGGGTTGCTTTTAGCTGGGAAGGCTGGTAGGAAGGAAATGAAGAGCATCTCAACTACGGCTGGGTTTTGAGTTCAGCTTTTCCCAAAGTAGAGGAACAGCAGTGACCAAGAAGGAACTTGAAACAGAGCATCTGAGGTGAGAACTATATGGGGCTTTTCAGGTTGTGACGTTCACCAGAGGGTGCATGATGACACTGTCACTGCCTTAGGTTTTACAGCTGTATAAAGGCTATGTCGTGAGCATACAAATAAATACGGAGTCTGTTTTGTACATGCACTAAACATACTGGATTTATTCCCAAGCGTGGTACACTTTATCTTTGTTGCTCAGGGGAAAACGTAAATGCAATATATAAGAAGATATTTCTACATATTAAAAATGCACACATATGTATTCATGGCTGAATTATACTGAGTCATACAGTGCACAAGCTTCTTCTGAAACTTATGCTGTGGCTGAGGCGCTTGCAAGGGCTCTCTCAAATATATTCTCTAGCATCCGTTAATGTCACTGCAAAGCTACTCTAGTTTCCTCTCAGTGGGAGCATTATTAGGATCTCTTTTTCTACACAACCACTTGTAGGCATTTCAGTTTGCAATTTTTACCTGGGTCTGTCAGTATTTGGTTAAATTCGGTCAACAAGTTCAAAAGCTGCAGCATAAAGCATGGGCAGGCACAAACAGCAGCCACGGAAAGAAGGGACACATTTGTTTCTGGCACACTTTATAGTTCTTTAAGAAATTCTTTAGTTGTGTTTTCCACATGTAGCTCTGGTCCTTGCATATGTAAAATACTCTTGTGTTGCAGACAATTAGGGGCTTTCTTTTGCTGTCTGCTCTTAGTGTGTGTCTTGCTTAAAAGTACAGAACAGTATATTGGATAACACCCACACTCCCTAAATCCATAAATCTGGGTTGAAAAGTTCAGCCTGATTAATTCCTGAATACTTTGTCCGAGATTTGTTGAAGCTGGTCCAAGTTTCTAAATTCTTGAATATCAACACATGGAAATATCTTCTCAGGGGATTAGAAAGAGACCTTAAAACAAAAGCACATTCTGGAATGGGGCAGAAATATTTTGCTTTTTCAGGTCAGGCCAGCTGTATCTCATCTCTAATCTGAATGTTTAAGAGCTGTAGGAAAGCTGGCAGTTTTATACCCTCTTACAGATTATTGCCAGTTCCCTGTCATAATGGTGAAACATTCCCACCTCTTCAAGGCTTCTGAAAGGGGCTTTCCTACTGATTTGCCAAAAGGGTGGGATTGGGAGGTGATTTGGAAGCTATGAGACATTTATTTTTTCCATTCTGAGTAAGCATGTATTTTTATATCTCTGAACTAGTTATAGAGTGGTGCTATCAGTAACAGGGACTATTTGGTGCTTCTAGTGGTATGGATCAGCCAGGTAGGAAATCAAACATCAGAGCTCCTCAAACACATCAAGAATCAGTTGGCCATGCAGTGCAAATTGCTGTTCCAGTGCAAACATGCTCTTGTCAGTAAAACTCTCGACCAACTTTGAACGGGTCAATTTTGTTCAAGGAGGATGAACACTGGATCAGAAAAGTCTGCCCCAGTCCAAAAGACACTTTACTGGATGTCTCAAATATCATGTCTTTATTCAGTCAGAGGAAAAGTGGCATGAACAGCAGTTGATTTGGTTAATTGAAGAGAAATGCAGGTGGCCACACCTTATTTGTATCAGGGAGGTGTTTCTATGCGGTGCAGCAGCCCACAGATCAAACAAGCAAGGGCTCTGCTGTCCCCTTTGCAATATAGTTCGACTCCACTACGTCATTCTGTATTTAAAAGGTAAACATTCTCTCTGCATTCTAACTGACTTATTACCTGTGTCAGCGTTAGCCAGATTTTTGTGGTCCATGAGTTGGCAATGTCCTTGAACATGTCTTGTCCCTTGATGACACCTGAATCATAGGCACTGCAAAATGGCTTACCTCCCCCTGACCCAAAGGTAGGCAAAAGCAGCTTCTGCCACCTTTCCAGATCCCAGCTGGCCCCCAGGACAGTTGAGCTTTCCCAGTGAGTTAGAGATGCTTTCTAAGATAGATCATCCTATGCGTTACAAGAAGTGAGGGCTGCTCTTCCAATTCTACGAGCATGCATGGTAAAGAAAGGTTTGCCAAAGGAAGCGGTGCAAAACCAGATACAGGGGTCCAGAAAATATATTCTCCCACCCAGAGAACTCCCTAGGTAGCCCTTAAAGTTGGACTCGGGGGTTCACCATGTTTTAGAGTTATGTACCCAGGATACTCTGCACACTTCTGTAAGAAGACACAAATCTGGCATACCTTGCAGTCAGCGCCAATGGGTTTTTTGCATTCCTCGCAGGTGTTGGAATAAAGGTTTTCATAGCACTTCACGCAGTAGGGGCTGTCCTCCCTCAGGATATACTTCTTACCAAACAGGGACTCTTTGCAGTGGTTGCAGTCGAAGCGTTCAGTCATGTTGTTGTCTGGAGTCCAGCTATCCTGCCACCAAGACAGAAGGACGCACTTGTCAGGCTGAGCTACTCGTGACCAAATCCCTCAACAAGTGGTTATTATCAGTTTCAGTATATTACATTATACTTCAGTTTAAATGCAACTTTCAGACAGACAAATCAATACAATGGGAAGAAACCGGACTATAAACTTTGCAGTGCTGGATAATGCCTATGTATTTCCACCAGCCAGTGACCTGTCTTTGACCAGAGCTAGTGTTATAAACCAGAGAGAGGAACATGAGAAAACCCTCAGTGTAAAGAATTCACATGGGATGCTAAACAGATATAAAAGCAAGTTTGACCAAAAGGTCCAAAGCTAAAGAAGTTGTCTCTGTAGGGCACAGAGTGGGCCAGGTGCATTAAGAGGATGAGACACCTAATCTTTGGAAGGATGAATATCTCCTCCATAAGGCAAGACAAAGGACAAAGGTTTGCATTGTTAGCAAATTTAAGTCATACACAGGCTACGTGCTTCTGCTCTTCTCAGTGTTCTTGGTGAGCCAGTGTACCACAATCATTTCCCTGCAGTGAGGCACTAACCATCTCTGCTCATGCACAGGACTGTGAGCACTGTTAACAGCAGGAGATGTATATGGGGTTGGTGATTTTATATCTGATTCTTCGCTGATGCAGTTGAACAAGTTATCCAACAGCTGTAGTGCACTGGGACACAAATGAGAGCTAGCTGCCCTGGTCCAGGCAATGGTTATAGAACGGGAAAAGCAAGTGGAACAAACTGTAAACGATGCATCAGCTTGTCTGAATTAGGGACAATTGCTGCTTAATCCTCACATCTTGTTATGTCTCCAGCATTTTCTGGATTCACACACAGTGATGACTACTTGCATGAATGTCCATTATTCCCTGGGAGAATTTATTTTGGGTTTGATTGGAGCCCTCAGCTGCTTTCTTAACCTGAGGCTTGCAGAGTGTGTTGCACCTGAAATCTGTTTGGAGGTTACAGCTGAAGCAGGGCATAGCTGCCTGCTTAGGAAGGGGAATTTCCCAAGCAAAAAGCACATTCCACCCAGGCTGCATGGGCTTCACTGCCTGCCAGGCCTATCTCCTCTTTAAGCCACATTTGATCTATAAAGCCTTAAATGCTTTGGGTACTAATGACTTAAGTGGCTACCTCTGTCTTTCACACACAAGTGACATTTACAGCAGCTGCAGTCCTTTTGCCAACTTCAGCTCTCAGTTTTAAACAAAAAATTGTTACTTGCTTAGTGTTCTTGGCACAGGTTTCTCAATTCTGGAGTTCATCCTCTCCTTCTGGCTGTGGGAGCCACACTTAAGGCATTCTGAAATCCTGACTTCTCCAGGATTTCATTTTTTATAAATATGTTGTATTCCCTCTAGCTGGGGCTTGATTAAGGGTAGTCCAAATAGGCTTTGTTTTGATAACTAGAATTTATTTTTTTAAATGTGTTTTATTTTTAATGCTCTGTCAGCTGCTGAGTTGTGTGGTGACTAGCACAGACTAAGAGGTAAATGGTGGCTCAGCTGCTGGTAAGTCTTTTGATGTCTAAGTAACTACTAAAGAATGACATAGAAACTACCAAATCCCCAAACGTGCTCAAGAGAAACATCCTGAAAGCTGGTCATCTGTGCCATAGCCAACTCAAAAAGAGTAGCAGTCTAGCTGATTAGACCCTACAGTTGATACAGGGATGAACTAATTTTATCTCAAAGGAGGACTAGCTTTGTCCAAATAGTCTTCAAGTAGTACAGAAATCTGTACTTTTTAACAGACTTTACTAGATATTTTCCCAAATAATAAGATCTGGTTGCACAGTTAATTAACATTATTTCTGGTAAAGTGTGAGCAGGAAACATTATGAACTCTCATTTTTCACCTTTTTTTCAGACTCAGTTCCTTCTAACCCTGAATTAGAATTAGGCATGTGATAATGAAGAGTGAAAGAAATGCTCTGCAATTAAAATATATAAAAACAAAGTAGAATCACAGAACCACAGACTGGTTTGGGTTGGAAGGGACCCCAAAGCCCACCTAGTTCCAAACCCTGGCCATGGACAGGGACAACCTCACTAGCCCAGGTTGCCCAGGTCAGGCCCATCCAGCCTGACCTTGAACACTGCCAGGGAGGGGGCAGCCACAGCTTCTCTGGGCAGCCTGTTCCAGGGCCTCACCACCCTCACAGGGAAGAATTTCTTCCTGATATCTAATCTAAATCTGCCCTCCTTCAGCTTAAGGCCATCACTCCTTGTCCTATCAGTACAGTCCCTGATAAACAGCCCCTCGCCAGCTTCCCTGTAGGGCCCTTTAGGTACTGGAGTATTCACAGTGTGTAAATACAGAGTGATTCCTTACAGTTTTATGCCATTTCTTTCCTTTATCCAGGGCTGCTACATGTAAAATATAAAAGTGGTTGTAAATAGGAGAAGTGAGTCCCCCTTAGAAGTGAGTCCTTCTGTCTGTTGGTCACAGGAGGATTCTTATTCAGTGCTGTCTTATTTTCTGTGTGCTTTTCAAAGGAGCACAGACAAGCATTATTTTATAGATCTATTTAATAATTTATTTATTATATAAATAATTTATTTGATTATTTAACCATTTATTTGCTACTTATTGAACAGTCACTGCCACTGTTTTAGAAAATACCCAGACACTTGCCTCCCTATCCTGAAAGGGCTCTAGCTTTGTTAAATGTTCTCTAAGACTGTTACAGTGGATTGTTGCGGTCCAGAGCACTGGAAGAGGCTGCCCAGAGAGGTTGTGGTGTCTCCTTCTCTGGAGACATTCAAGATCAATATGGATGTGTTCCTGTGTGATTTGATCTAGGTGATGCTGCTCAGGCAGGGGGGTTGGTCTCGATGATCTTTCGAGGTCCCTTCCAACTCCTAACGTTTTGTGATTCTGTGAATGTGTGTATGTATGCATGCAGATCCCAGTCTTGTTAACATGACTGTAAAGGTTTGTGGGCTAGAAGCTCAATGTTATTACACCTCTTTGTGGTATAACAAGGTCTTTAGATTTTTATCAGAGTAGTCATTTTATACTTACCCTCTTTCAGATTTCTCTCAACATTCATCATGAAGGAGAAACTGTTTTTTTTTCCTGCGATCCAGTTTCCCTCCTTTATCATTAGACAAGTAACAAGAATATCTCCAAAAGGAAAAGAGCTTTCCATTACATGCCCAGAAAAGAAGTTACAGCTTACTCCAAATGTTAGCACTACTCACATTGTGTCTTCCACAAAGTAATAATTGGCATAAAATTATGAAAAACTTACTAGGCTGACTTAAAAACTATGTTTCTTTCCTCTTCTTCCTTTGTTTGCTCAAATGGTCCAATTTCAGCAGCAATAATTGTTAATGTATTACCTTATACAAATGAGAGCTCATAATGTCATCCGGTGTTTTCCCATCCCATGATACCACTGATTACTAAAAAAGGGGACTGTCTGCCCTACACCTTGCCTGTTTTTTCAACTATGTCTACAAGCTTAGTAGGAGATGTTCTCTGGACCTCCTACCTCAGTCTCTCCTAGGGGGTGTCAGACACTGAGAGGTGCAGATGCACATGCACAAGAGAGGGAAAGAAGCCAAGGAGAAGCTGTCTAAAAGATGTAGGAGTTGTTTAGTTTATTCACTGAGGTGAAGCTCTGATCTCTTACTGTAACAGTGTCTGGAGACACAGCATTAAATCCCTGTAGATGCCAAATGGGGACTCGTGATTGACCTCAGTGAGGTCAAAAGGGCTGGGGCTCTACCTGCACCCCTGGAGCAGGCTGTTCTGTTAGCCACCTGTGCAGGAAATAAAAGGTCTTCAGAGACACTCGTCTTCCCCCAAGATGCACACACATTTTTCCCACCTGACTGTGTTCCAAATGAACTATGTACATGAAGAATTTTCTATCTGTTTATTTTCCTTCCCCTGAGAAAGGAAGATTTGTGTCTGGCAACTCCAGTGACACAAGCCATGAAGGACTAGAGCATTTGGAAACAATTTATGTTAATGTTCCAAAGTCTAAAATGCAAAGATTTATGATATCCTTTGCAACTATGAACTAGTAGTTCAAACTATGCTGGTCTTTCTGGCAAGAGGTGATTATTTTCCTGTAACTTAGCAGCTATTGCCACATTTGTTATCTATCATCTTCTTGCAGCAACTGCAAGCCACCCTTCTGAGAACCAGGCAGTAATGCCATGCAAGGGAAGAGGGGATAAAGCTAATTTTATTTCTTTTCAATTTACTTTAGGAAAAGAAGAAATGACCATTTGTCAGTAGCATTCGCAAGAAGAAGAAAGAAGTAACATCTAGTCAGATTCCACCTGAATTTCAGAATTCAGCTGCAGTAAATGTGCACCACAGACACCTGAACCATACGTCCTCTGTGTTTGGATTTACTAAAACACACTAAGAGGCAGTAGCCCTCTTTCTTTCTTTCAGCAGGTACATCTTTTCTTTTATTCATGGTGTGAGTGCCTGGAGATACTGTGGTGACAAAACAGAGAGACAGGAAAGGGAAACTGAGTGCTCAGATGTCTAGCTGGCCTTAGGGCAGGTGTTACTTGGATCCTTGACTATCTAGCTCAGGGCTCCAGGGCCATGACAGGGCTAGGCCAACTGGTGCAGAACAGCCAGGTCTCCCTCCATGGGCTAAAGAGGGACATTTGCTTCCTTACACTAAGGCTGGCAGTTGCCAAAGCTAACCAGGTGCTGAGAGGCAAATGATGCAGAGCTCATGCTACAGGAACTCCAGCCAGCCACTCTTCTCCATCCATTGACCCTCTGTGCTTGGCTAGTGAGTTACTGCTGCGTGAAGGTGCATTTCTTGATTAAAGAGAAGAAAAGGAAAATTCTGCATGGTTATTGAGACAATGAAGCTTATCAATATGACTGTTGTTCATACCATCTCCTTTGTGTAGGTTCTTAAAAAGGTGAGTCATGATTACCGTAGAAAACAGGTTGCTGGTATCCCATGATTTGGGGTTTATGCTAAGCTTGTAAATAGGGTAAAATGCATGTGACACACTTTAATTTTTGAAGTGAGAAAGAAAGTTGAAGCTTTTTTTTCTTGATGCTGCTATGGAAGAAAAATCCTGTAGTAAGCCCATCAAAATAATCTGGCACCCTATCTTAAAGAATTCAAGACCTTATAGTATAGAATCATAGAATCACTTGGGTTGGAAGAGACCTTTAAGATCATTGAGTCCAAGCACAGTCTAACCCTGCCTAGTCCACCTCTAGATCATGTCCTTCAGCACATCGACTATTCACCTTTTGAATACCTTCAAGCATGGTGACTCCAACACTTCCCTGAGCAACCTGTTCCAATGCGTAACAGCCATTTCAGTAAAGAAACCATTCTTGATATCTAACCTAAATCTCCCTTGGTGCAGTTGGTAGCCATTTCCTCTTGTCCTTGCTCTCTCAGAACAGCCCTGTTAACAGGCCCAGATGGTTTAACCAGTATCCATATCAAGATGAGGATATTAGAAGTACCTAATCACAGAGGTGCTCACTGCTGCTTCTGAAGGCTTTAAGCTCAGTAGTAGATGTTCATAGATCTCCAAGAAATTCCATAGAGAAATCTAGGAGAATTTGATTTGATATATCAACGTAATAGTAATAATAAAACTCAACAAAAATCCAACCCAAGTAAAGGAACCTCTTTCTAATATCCCTCACAGACCTTTCTATATACATGCTATTTAAAACATAAAGCTTAGTCTTAATTGACTTTTTAGAGTTACCTTAGAACACTTCCTAGAATGACAGTTAGGTTTTTCCAGCAAGTAGTCTTCCTTGTACATGGCTGACTTATTTTGCCTGTGGTGTAACATTCCAATGTCACTTTTAAAGTACTGTAGAATAATTTTCTGAGCAGATGGATTGCATTCACATATGCAGATAACGAAAGCATACCCAGTTCCTGTCTGGATTGCACAGTCAACCTATCATGAATTGGAAATTCTGCTATTTTAGCTTGTTTTTCTTAACATAATATTAATAATTAAAAAAGAAAAGAAAATATTTCTTGTGTGGTAAGGTTCTTTGTGGACCTGGTTAAAGTAATTGCAGTTGTAGTAATGGAGAGGGAAGACTCCAGTTGTGGTTTCTCTGTGGTTTGCTGTGTTTGGCAGACAATAAGGATCCTCTCCAGTTTAGAGTGAGTCCTGCAGTGGTAGAGTAAGCGCCAGTGGTAGTAACTGCGGAGGCCACAGATGAACCGAGCACTGACACTTTGAAAGTGTACTCCACACAATTTCCACTACAATTATCTGAGGTTGATATTGAAATGACTGGAGGATGTATGGTCTTACCAACATTCCTGCATACATTTCAATTACAAAAGGAGCCTATTGAAATAACATGGAGCATGACTCTTAAATCTACCATAGCAAGGAAGAGCACAGTTCAAGCAGAAAGGCTTGCTCTTATTTTCTATTTTAAGGCTTTTTGAAACTGCTGTTTTCCTCCTTTCTGTTCCAGAATAAGCAAAGGCTTACTCAAAGAGAAGTGATATTACTTGATGTAACTTAAGCATAGAAATTCATATATCTAATAACAGCATTTAAGCAGATAGCAGGAAATGATAGAGGAGAAAAACTATAAGATTAATATAGTGGATTGTTATCTGTGGCCCTGCCCTACAGAAATAATGTATAGGCTAAATGACTGCAGACAATGAACTCCAAGGGAGGCTTGTTTTCCCAGAAAACTGTTGCTTTCTCTAACTGACTGGAACACTGTGAACCCCAGAGAAATTAGACCTCAAGATAAAAATATCCAGGAAATGCCACACGTTACCACACAGTGACATTTATGAATTCTTCTGTATTTCTGAAATCCGGGATACTACTGTACAGGCCACAAAACCAGAACAGTGTCCCAAATACTCTATGTATCCTTCATTCTACAAAGGCTAGTAGTAAAACTGGGAGGACCCTATGAAGTAAAAATGTTTTGTTATTTTTCCTGGCCTCTAGCAGAACAGCTCTGCGTCTCTCTGTCTCGTTCTGCTTACAGAGGCAAGACCACAAAGCCCCTTTCTGTCTAAGATAATAGGCACACACGGTGATTGGGAGGATTGGTTAATGTACATCTTTCATCTGCTGTGTATAACTACTGTGGCAGTGAATGCCTTGGGGCTGTGGGACGTCCATACTTCTCTGCTCAGCTGCTGTGCCATTTGCTTTCCAAAACGTGGCAAAGGAGACTAAGAAAACCTTACAGGTGGCCATTCAGCCAGGCACATCTTAGCAAAACTGATTACACCGGTGTGAAATCAGCTTGGTCTGATTTGTTTGTTGGGGTTTGGGGTTGGAGACTGGACATGGAGAGTAAAGAGATCAGCTGGTAACATTGAGCCATAGTATCTGTGGTGCATCAGAGACTTAGAAAGATGAACAGAAAGATGCAGGGAGCCAGGGAACTTTTTGTGAGTGAGTGAGATCTTTTGTAACTGAAGAAGGAAGATGTAGGGTCTACCATAGAGAGATGCACTGCGTAGTATGCAGGAGGAATTCATCAGGGGGGCATGGTACTCTGAAGACACTTTTGGTTTAAATTTCAAGAGCATTTCAGAGCAATGACAAAAGAGGTGTAGGGAAATGCCTGTTTTACAGTTTTTTGCAACTCACTGCTTGTATTATACAGGATGAAATAAACAGTGATGGGTTTTGAGCCCTTGTGTTTGTGCCTACTAAGGGTCTAAAACTACCTTCCTCCACTGAAATTGCAACCATAGGGCTTGCTCTGCTGTGGTTGATAGATTTGCTATGCTAGCTGAAAATTCGTGGTGGAAGGGATATTACTATTCTTGTGTCAGTGTTAGGCTCACCTACATTCTGCTTACAGTGTATTACTGTATGTACAGTAGCCATTTAGCATCCTAGTTCATGTTACTCAATTTAGTATAGAAGGGCATGTGAAAAGGAACAAACTGAAGGCTCTGACTTTTTCACCTGGCATGAGTGCTATGGTGTTCAGCCTTAAAAGAAGCCTTTAGTGGTTTTTAATCAAACTCTCTCTATATAGCTAATTAGTATTGTTGAAATGTTAATGCTTCAGTGGCTGTCAATGTATCCAGGATTTATTTCCATGAAATCTGTCATTACCCTGCCATTTCATACCCTCACTTGGGGTATATCTGCATCACGAATAACTGTGCATATGTAAATGAAACATTAAAATGACACCATTAGAACTAATCAGTCTAAAATTGCAAATTATGAGATCCCCAATCTCTGAAGCACTACCCAAGTGAGGGAAGGTGACTGCCTACAACACTACACCATCCAGAGTTTCTCTGAGGATGCTCAGGACTGATTAATCCGTCAGAGAAACATGAATGAGCCTCAGACCTGCTTGTAACTAGTCTGTGGGGACCTTGAAAGAGTGGCAGCATGCTGGCCATCAGCAACAGGCATTACCTCAGTTTTCATCCCAATTTCCATGGACATGAAGCTATTTCCTCTAGCTGATGGTGTTAACACATATCTGACCCTCACTTAGTTCTGAATGTCCTGACCCCTATGAGGCAAGGCAAGGAAGCAAGGACAGCAGCAGGTAGGAGTTGACTCTTGTGCTCAGGGCTCAATGTCCTGGAGAATTGAGCCAGGAGTCATTCGTGTGACTATAGTTCTTTGCAGCCCTCCTCATCCCTTTCTTTTGGGATGAAAGCTTGGATTAGCTGAGAAAGTGTGGGATAGATGAGTGTATGGTGGTGTGGGTTGAGAACAGAGTGAAACAGAGTCTAGCTGGAGACCTGTGACTAGCAGTGTTCCCCAGGGATTGGTGTTGAGTCTGGGCTTGTTTAACATCTTCATTGACAACCTTGATGAGGGAATAGTGTCCACCCTCAACAAGTAGCTGATGATACTAAGCTGGGGGGAGTGGTGGACACGCAGGAATGCTGTGCTGCCATTCAGTGAGACCTGGACAGGCTGGAGAGCTGGGCAGTGAGGAACCAGATGAGGGTCAATAAAAGCAAGTGTAGGGCCTGGCGCCTGGNGATCCCTGGTACAAAACAGACAGGGATCTCCTGGAGAGAGTCCAGTGGATGCCACAAAGATGACTAAGGGCCTGGAGCATCTCTCCTGTGAGGAAAAGCTGAGTGAGCTGGGGCTGTTCAGCCTTGAGAAGACTGAGAGGGGATCTCATCAATGTTTATCAATATCTGAAGAGTGGTAGACAAAGGGAGATGGCCAATCTCTTCTCAGTGGCCTGTGGGGACAGGACAAGGGGTGATGGTTACAAATTGGACCACAGGAGGTTCTGCACCGATGTGAGAAAGAACTTCTTCACAGTGAGGGTGATGGGCACTGGAACACGCTGCCCAGGGGGGTTGTGGAGTCTCCTCTGGAGATATTCAAGACCTGTCTGGATGCCTACCTGTGTGACCTGCTCTAGGGAACCTGCTTTGGCAGGGGTGTTGGACTCGATGATCTCTCTAGGTCCCTTCCAACCTCTACAATTCTGTGATTCTGTGATTTGCAGTGTACTGCAGCAGAAACTATCTCCAGCCATTACAATTATAGACGTTGTACTTTATCACCAATTTTGGGTTATGTTTTTTTTTTGGTTCATCATGTTTAAAGCATGATGGTGTCCTGGTGGACTGTTATATGTGCTCAAAGGAATTGTCTGTTTGGTTTTTTTATAACGCAAAGTGTGCCAGTTGGGAGTGCTGATGTTTGTATGGACAGGAAATATGTGATTTCAGGGAAAGAGCTTTAAGACTTCTTTAAGAAACCAGATAATTGTAAACAATCTGTACCTGGGTGCTTTAGCTGGGAATCAACACTACATGCTCTTTGTGGCAGGAGCTTTGCATATGTCTGACACAGTATAGCTACTGCTATACTGTGATAGCAGTGACCTTACAAAAATTAGTGATACTTTGCTATGAAACCCGTGAAATGACAGCTTGGTGCTTGCATGTGTGGCACTGCTGGTTCTTGTGGGACCACATTAAATGTGTTCTACCCCAGAACTTCGGTCATCTTGGGCTCTTCTAAGCTTTCTCAAAAGACTCAGGAACCGATCCATTCCCCAGCCTCTGGCCTGTTAGTCAGACAGAGATGTCAGGTGGGAACCCCAGGTAACTTTCAGAAATATTTCTTGGAAATAGCGGTTTGTGTCCTTTCAGCTGCCCCACACGCCTCAACCACATGTTGGCTGGGAAGCCAAATATCATTATCTATGTTATGTTTAGGGTAAGAGAGAGTTTTATTGGTGTTCTAGTCAGATTTTGGATAGAAATGTCACTATAGCAGTGTTAGGAATTGAATTTTCAATAAATATAGCACCTCATATAATTAAAAAAAAAAAATCTTCAAATGTGGTTGAGAATATACACAGGCTCTATTGACAAAGCAGCCTAAAATTCACTTGCATCTTTTCCCAGTCCTCCATACATGGGCTGAAAACAAACAGGAATCTTTATAAAACTAAAAAATAAAATGATTATTTTTCTGTCTTCCAAACCCAAATGCCCAAAGCAATAATTTTAAAAGTTTACCCTCTGGCTTATAAAAGGCACAGAAGATTTTAGCCAGAAAGCAGGGAGTCCCATAAATGTACAAAATGATAAAAATAAGGTTCATAAGAGAAACCAAATGCCAACCTTAGTTATATAGCATTCCTTCACATTCGGATACATGTGAGTATCTAATAACACACCCCCTTCTGTTGGTCCCTTCTAGGACAAATCCTATTTAAGATAGCGTACAAATACGTATAGCAGACAATAAATGTTACAGCTGATGACTGAGACAATCTCAGTGTCAATCAGGAATCAGCAATCTTAGCTAATATACCTCTAGACAGGAGTCTGGGGAGTAACAATAACAGGTTACTGCTGCTGGTGTACAGATTTTATAAGGTTTGCTTTCTTGTGACTAGGTTTGTGTCTCTGTATGCAGCAAAGCTGAAATATGCAGATATCTGTTGAGCTAAATAAAAGCCATATCTCTTCAGGGAAAGTAGAAAGTTTAGAATGGCTATTAATGCAGACAATGAAAGTTAGTATTTCTTTTATTGTGGACACAGAGAAATCCGTGTTAGACAGCGCACATTACGGACCTGGGCTATTGTGGCACACACATGCACGCAGAGAGAAGCAGGAGAAGAAGGAAATCAGAGCTGTTAATTGGCATTTGCATTCAAATTTATTCTCTCCACGTCAAAAGAAGAAATACAAGCTGATAGCTCCCCATTTTTCCCCGCACAGAATCTGCCTACAGTGTAATCTGCCTGAGAAAAGGAAAAGCTACCTTTGTTTCATGTGCATCTGCTCTTGCTTGAGTACAGAAATGCTCCTTTGTTGTGCCCGGCAGCAGGAGCGTGCACAGAGGTGTAAGGAATCTCAGACCCCAGCTCTACTTTTTATCACCTCTCCCGTGGATTACACACCCAGCACAATACACTCATTAAAAATAATTACACACGAAATGACCCAGCGCCTCATCAGTTTGCTGATGTGTCACTTTATGGACAGACATGCAGCAGTAATTGCTCTGATAAGAAATTTGTCTTTTCTTCTCTTCACACCCCTCGCTGTGTGCTCAGGAGAAAGGGGGGGACCGCCAATCTCTCTCCTCGCATCCTTACCCAACACCACACCGGGGCATTAAACAATCCTCTCCTCCTCTCTGCACCCTTTGTTTAAAGCGACACCTTCAAAGATATAGTCGTGGGTAGTGGGGAGGGAGGTGAAAAAAAGGGATATTTACTTACAGAGCAGTGGCGGGCAGTTAATGTCACCTCCTGGACCAGGGACAGGGGGTCACATCCATTAACAAATGTGTAAAGAGCTGACCGGCCTGCTTGCAGAGGAGAGCTGCACAGCTAGCCGGGGGCTTTCTACTGCCTGCGAAGAGCGGCTCTTCCCATTTCAGCTCTGCAGTCAGTGTTGTGTGGAAAGAGGCTGCTGCCTTCCCCAGCCTAGTGAAACCCCTCTCTATCATTTTACCATATAAGGAGACAAAAGCATCGGAGACACTCATTCTTTTAGGCACTCTGCAGCTGGCATTCGACACTTTCTCTATTCCAAGGGTGTTGATACTTCCCCCTCCTAAACATCTTGTCTTTCTTGGACCCCTTCCTAAAATAAGCACCCCCCACCCCGCCCCCATCCTCCAGCATTTGTTTCTCTAAACCCCTGATGCTTATTAATGATGTATCTTTGCTAAACCTGAGGGATCGCCCTTTACAGAAGGAAAGGTTTTACAGCATCTCAGACCCAAACAGTTGTAAAGCTCTTCGCCTGGCTGAGAGAATAAATTGCTTGGTTAAAACCCATATGAGCTTTTATTCACGTTGCCCGATTTGCCTGCTGTGACTTAGTGCCTTGCCCAGAGAAGAGTGAAACAAGCTGTCTCTATTCTCCTTCGGGGAGAGGTGCACATTTTTATGAGGAGCAAGTGTGCAGGCGTTTCTTTACAAGCGTTCAGAGACCGTTCTTGGTTCTCTCCACTCTTCTCTCTTTCCAACTCCCCCCATAGTGAAGAGAAAAAAGAAAAAAGCAGGGGAAATTAATGAAACAAAAAAAAACCCCAACCCCTTGTGTAAGAGAAAGCCGAAGAAACAGATTGTCTCAGCACATGCTCAGGACCCAGGGAGAGCCCAGCCAGTGGGCACGTGTTAAGGAGAGGGGGGAACCGTTAATCCTCCTACAACCAGGAACTAATTTTTCTGCTATAAAATCCGATTTCATCTATCAACTGTTCTAGCAGAAACACATTCTATTAATCAAAACAGTGAGGGTCCTGGGAAACCTCCCGGAGGGAAGAATTTGGATCAGAAGCACATGGGAGATGTCTGCTCTCTGCCATTTGACGGGTAGGGTGGGGATGCAGTTGAGGGTAATACTTCAGTAATGACTGGTGCTTGCCAAAGGGAGGTGCTTTAATTTCAGTGATTTCAACCTTGAGAGAAACCACTGGGATAAATATGTAAAGCCCATTAGCTCGAGGCAGTGTTGCTGTTGTTTTGCACCCAGATGATGCAAGGTTGTCCTATTGTGCTTTTGCATTGGGCACTGAGTCCCAACCTATGTCTGGGTGTCTGTGGAGGTGTGCATATGGGTTAGCTAGGGGTTTCTCCTGCCTATGCCAGAACCAACCTATGCCAGAACCCTGACCTGTACTCACTATCCTCTTGTGCACCCAGGTAGTAGTCAGATTTGGAATGGGGATGAAAAGTGTTAGTCAGCCTCAGCGCTACTCCAGATCTACAAAAGCACAGGCAGAATACAATGGTGGGGAAGGGCCATTCCTAGTTCTTCTGTCACGAGCAAAACCTCCTTTGTGGGTGTTATTTTGATGACCAGTGATGCTCATGGGTTGATCTGTCTGTTGCTGCAGCCTGTGCAGTTGCATTTCCAAAACACAGTCACTGTGCCCTGGAGGACCAACCACAGAGGTATGGGATTAAGGACTATGGTAGTTAATGCTTATTTAAATCAAAGCTGGTGCACTTCCCAGCCACATGCACCTGTCTCCTCCCGCTCATTTGCACTGGCAGATCACAGAATCACAGAGTCACAGAAAGATTTGGGTTGGAAGGGACCCCACAGATCACTGAGTTCCAAACCCCTGCCACAGGCAGGGCCACCAACCTCCAGGCCTGCATCTAGACAGAGCCCCATCCAACCTGGCCTTGAACACCTCCAGGGTTGGGGCATCCCCCACCTCTCTGGGCAGCCCGTTCCAGCACCTCACCACTCTTTCTGTGAAGAACTTCCCCCTGGTATCCAACCTAACCCTCCCCTCCTCTATCTTAAATCCATTCCCCCTTGTCCTACCACTATCAAGGTGAGTTAAACCAGACAGTGAGCAATTTTCAGTAAGTCCTTGAGGTACCATGGCGTTGCACCTATGTCTTGGGAGAGCTGCTGGGTGGGTTTCCAGCCCCATCACTGGATTTCTGGATACCCTTGGACAGGACATTAGATTCTGTTTCTTTCTTTAATTTCTGTTCTTTAATTTCACTGTAAGTATAGAGATAAGGACATCCAAACTCTTGCATGAGTTGTTAGCATGCAAAGAACTACTTAGTGCAAAACAACAACAATAATAATAATTATGTTTCTTTCTTTTAGGCTGAACTATTGCAGAGTGACAACAATAATCATTAGCTTTCATCTTAGTTACAATTCTTTCCTCAGCTCTGATTTAGAAGTGTGTGTAGAGAAGAAAAATGTTCCCTGAAAATGATTATATTTGGGCTATTTGAATCAGTTTATTTCCAAACTTTTCTTAAACAAATTAAATATTATGGACTTGTTATGTGATTTATTTTTTTCGGTTTCCATGGTATTTTCATTTCCCTATCTGTCCATTGACAATCACTTCAACAACTCTGCCAGAGATAGTTTTATATGATCTGATGGAATAAAATACAAGTGTTTTCCACAATTACAAGTTAAAATATATACTGGCCTCAGCTGAAGCAGTTTAGTTTAACTGTTGTAGGCCATGGGTTGACTTTGGGAAGATTAGATAATTTTTGTCTTACATTGGGACATTGATGTGCTGGACTGTGTCCAGAGACAGGCGACAAAGGTGGTGAAGGGTCTAGAGAACAAGTCTTATGAGGAGTGGCTGAGGGAACTGTGGTTGTTTAGCCTGGAGAAGAGGAGGCTGAGGGGAGACCTTACTGATCTCTACAACTACCTGAAAGGAGGTTGCAGTGAGGTGACTGCTGGTCTCTTCTCCCAAGTAACAAGCAATAGAACAAGAGGAAATGCCCTCAGGTTGTGTCAGAGGAGGTTTAGATTGGATATTAGGAAAAATTTCTTCACAAGAAGAGCCATCAGGCATTGGAAAAGGCTGCCCAGAGAGTTGGTGGAGTCACCATCCCTGAAGATGTTCAAAAAGTGTCATAGACATTACACTGCAGGACATGGTTTAGTAGACATTCAGTATTAGGTAGACAATTGGACTTGTTCATCTCTGATGTCTTTTGCAACCTTAAAGACTCTATGATTCTGTAATTCTCTGATAATACAACATCTCTGACTCCTTGAAGGAAGAAGAACCTCTACCATTTTGAAACCTGATGCTCTATGGGCTCACTATGGGACTTGATGCTCAGCAGCTACACCAAGGCTGCATGGACCTGCAAAAGGGAAGAGGCAAGAATTACCAGGCAGCTCCTTTCCCTCATCCCATGACGTGCATACACTCCATCAAATACTACTAGAGAAGGCAGGGGGAAGCTCTGATCTCTTATCCTCCTTCAGTCAGTCCACCCCTGCTCTCTTCACCTCTGACAAGTAAATATTCACCAGTTATTGGAAATATCCCACACACCCTCTTTCCCACCAGCATCAAATCCACTGGGAGTGGGTGGGTGGGAGAACACAAAATTTCCTTAATTGTCAGGCAGGTGCAGAGGAAAGGGCAGGGGCTTATTTTCACTGTCAAATTTAATGTTTAAGTGATACTCCTTTTTTTTTTTTTTTTCTTCATTGGTTCTCTGATTAGACTAGCACATATCAGCTATCTTCAAGGATTCATGGGATCCAATGCAATGAAAACAGGAGTCAACTTTTCTCATAGGTTGCCTACATTGAAGGTTTAAAATGCAGTGCCATCCTATGATTTAGAAACATGCCCTATGGCTTATATGTTCCTCGTGTATGTAAGCATTTATGCAACATATATTGCTTGTTATTCAGTGGCCTGTGTGCTTTAACAGGTGTAATTCTATCTGGAAAAGGTCATACCTCACATAGGGGAGACAAAATGGGAAAAGTATACTTTTCATGGCAGGTTTCCCAATGATTTTACTAATCTTTCAGAAATCTCATTTCAGCTGCTGGGTTGATGCTGGAATAACTACCATTTCAGCACTTGTCTCCTTTTCTGGCTGAAAAGAATGAACAAAGAAAAATAGTGGAAGGAGGCAGCTGAAAGTGGAGTATTTCTATTTCCCCCAGTTTGAGTGACAGAGAAATTTAATGTGTCTGAGAGGGCAGTGGAGGTGGAAAGCTACATTTTTAGGATTAAAAATGGCTAAGCTACTGATGATTCCTTTCAACTCTATTTTATCCTGGAAACAGTAGAGTTATTAGAATCCTACAGATCCCTTTCTGATGCTGGACGCTGTGTAACATGAGCTTCCATTGCGTACAAAAGGGTGCATTTTTGGCACTTACTACCTAAGAAGTAGTATAGACTCATGCAGACCTTGCATTTTAGTTCATTAAAAACAAAATAACAGCCAGGCAATATTAAATCTTCCTGGAATTTCATTCTTATAAGAGTTCTCAGATAGATACATAGTTTTCCCCAAGCACATAAGTAGTATACAAAGGGTAAATAGATTTTTTTGAGTGTGTATTTCATTCAGTCTCACAGTCACAAGGCTTTTTCTGATCTTCTTTTCTTCCCTTAGGTGCCTTGATCCTTGAGTAGAAATATGTAGCAAATAAGAAATATAGGAGTTTCTCAGATTCTGATGAAGGAATTATGGATACCTTTGGATAATCCTTTAAAACCACCACAGCCAGGGCACTTAACATGAAGTGAAAGTCTGTCTGCTTTTTTTTTTTTTTTATGCAAGACCTTTTTTATTTTTGGGAGCATATTTATCCTAAATCAAAGTGAAAACTTAATGTTTTAGAAACTCCAATCTAATCTGGGAAAAAAAATGTATCCATTTTTGTTTTCTTAAAGTGTTTGAATAGTTTTCACATAGACCCTTAAACAATTTTCTTCAGTGAATTGAGAGAAAGGTGCCATGGCTTGGAAGTACTGAAGAACTTCTGGATTTGTATAGGGAAAGTTAACTTCACAAGAATAATGTATTTCTGTGTAGTAAGATGAACTATGCTGACTCAAATTCACAGGTGCTTCTGTGAAAGCATGGTCTGGGATGGAGCTGAAAGCAGTTTAAACAATTATGGTTGGTTTAGTCAAAGATTTCATTCTGTTTTTAAAATCACTCAAGACCTCCTTTTCTATTCAGCTAGCCCCAGTTTCATTCTGAGAAACTTTTCTCCTGAAAAAGATGTCTCAAAGTGAAGGTGGCAGTGAGACACAGATCAACATGTGATCTGACAGTCTATGTAACTGCTTCTGTGCCTCATGCTTTCATGGACAATTGAGTTGTAGAGAGTTTGTAATGGGTGACCCAGGCAGAAGGATATCAGTGGCCTTGCGGCTGCTTTATTCTATCCCAGCTGGGCAGACAAACAGATCTTGACACTGGTCAGTGGTGAAACGTTAGCTGAAGGGATCACAGCAGAGAAGAGTAGTTGTGCTCCAGAAAGGAGCAGACAGTATACCAGAGGATGCTTCAAGGAGCAAGCTAAGGTTTTAAAGGACTAGTATTTACTAAAGAAAATTCCTCTGTGACAGTTGAGTTTTTAACAGTTTGCAAAGTTGAGTCACGATGTTACAGGACTAACAGATCCTTCACTGGACAAGCAGTATCATCAAAAGAGCCATCCTAGTTCTCAGGGACTAAAGAAAGCCATACAAACTATTGCAGGAAAAAGGCAGCCCATCAAACAGTTCCCCAAATGGCAAGTGTCCGTGCAATGTGGGCCACTCACCCTTGAAAGCCCTCGCCAAGCTGCTAACCAGATGAGGAAGAAATCATTAAGAGTTGTAATGAAGTGGGTAGAAAGCAACAATTCTGATCATTTGTTTGTCTTCTAGTCCTTCCCTACAGTTCTTTCTCCTTCTTTCCACTAACTAGGGAATAGATGGCACCTCTACTTTTAAGAAAATCATAGTGAACCATTTTTGAGTCTAATCATTCCCTCAGCTCCTCAGCTCCGTAGCCTGTTAACCAGTAACCAGTGGTAGAGAGTTTGGTGGCACATCTTTGGAAGTCCTTTGGGATCCATAGACAACCTCTGAGAGGAAGTGAGTGGTCTTTAGACATTATGACTCTAAACAACGATAGTGCAGAGACCTATGTGGAGTAGCCCTTCTCCCTTCCCCTCCCTTCCCATTCAGTTTGATTGCTGTGTGAGCCCTGAGTATGAAAGATAGGAAGAGGCATTTGGGTTTCCTACCCCTGTGGGTGGAGCCTGGGATGTCAAATTACTCCAGACTTTTCAGTAATTGCTGGTCTTCTGTAGTGGCAAACACTACCCCTTAATTTAGGATTTATTCATTTTAGTAGAATCATGATTTACGGTTCTCTCTTTCAGGCACATGAAACAAGCACACTGTGATTGTTCCAAAAAGCTAATCGCTCTGTTCCTCATAGCACAAGAGAAGTGATTCTGTACAAAATAGCTCACATACTAGTATTCCCTGCAGTGCCTCCAGCATGCTCCAGTGTTTTTCGGCACAGTCCCCTTTCCAGAATCCTCCCCCACCCACTGCTCTGCTGCTCATGGCTTCCTCTCCAAAACCTTATGTCCTGGCTTCAGCTAGGGCAGAGTTAATTTTCTTTCTACTAGCTGTTTAGTGCTGTGTTTGGGAGTTAGGGTGAGAGCAGTGCTGATAACTCACTGGTGTTTTCAGTTGTTGCCAAGCAGTCAGGGACTTCCCAGCCTCTCATACTGCCCTGCCAATGAGAAGGCAAGGGGCACCCAGGAACCTAGGAGGGCACATGGCCGGGACAGGTGACCCAAACTGGTCAAAGAGAGTATTCCATACCAATTACATCATGCTCAGCATAAAGGGGAGCAGGTGGTGCATGGCTCCAGGATGCGCGGTTTGGGGTTGGGACAGCTGAGCTGTACGGTCTGAGCTGTGCGGTTCGGTGAGAAGCTGCTTTGTGCATCACCGGTTGTGTCCGTTTCTCTGTAGAGCCCCGTAACTGTGACGTCTCCCTCCCTGTGCTGTCCTAGTAAACGGTCCTCAGCCCAACCCACCACGTTTGCTTTTGTCTTCCCATTTTTTATTTCCCCCTAACTTTTCCCACCTGTGGGAGGGAGAGAGCAAGCAACTGCATGAGGTTAACCATGGCAGTTTACTTCTGTGTGAATAATTTCCTTCTGCTTCCCTTAATGCTCTTTCTGCCTGCATTCTTGACATCTTTTATGACCTTCTAGAAAGAGCCAACAGCAATGTTTGTAACTGTCATTTCCCCTTATCAGACAGCCAGAGGCTCTGGGAGCTCTGAGCAAAGAGAGGTTCGTAAAAATGAGCAGTTGGCAGACACCTCAAGAACTTACCTAACTCAGTCCCAGGGCAGGAATGACAACATCTAACTCACTCCAGGTGCATCTTTGTCTAACCTGCCCTTAAGGGCAACTCCACAGCCTCCAAAGTCAAATGAGCATGAGTTTTGTTGGTCAAACACAGATGGCAGAAAGAAAATTAAAAAAAAGACAGTCAAACTAGAGTTTTCAGTCTGACATGAGTACTTGTAAATGATGACGTGTCAGGCAGGACTTGTAATTTGTAGGTATATAGATCATGTCATGGCAATATGTTAATGAGCAGATGGGTTCCTCCAACTCGTTATCCTGTTTTGGGGGTCTAAGAAGTGACTTGGGAAGAAGATAAGAATAGTCCTTAATGATATCTCCTCATAATACTCTCCCAGACTCCAATAAATTTTGGCTCAGGGACTTCTCAACCTGGAGACAGCATCCATACTGAATATCATCACTTCCATGAACTTGCACAGTTCCTGATCCCCTGAAAGGAAGCTTTCCTGTGGCAGGTAGCTCTACTCTGTTGTGTTTTAGAACCATCTCCTTGTGTTCTTTATTGACATATTGCCCACTAGCTTTATCTGATGCCTCTCAGATCTTAAATTTGGAGACATAATGAGCAACTGGTCTTTATTCACACTTTATAGACTGCTCATGTCATGACTCCCCTCAGCCATCTGTCTCCTAGGCTGGAGAGTCCCAGCTTACCTAGTCACTCTGTAATAAAGTTACTCTCTGTTTTAACATCCTCTGCCAAACTTTTGTCAATATGAGATTTTACTTTTTTTTTTTTCCCAGATGAAAAGGCCAGAATGTTAACATTCAATTTGTTTTTTCCCTGTTTTTTAGCACTGAGTTAACCTATTTTTTTGTTAACCTATATAACCCTCAAATTTCACACCCAGGCAGTCAGCTAGGAACCATTACTTTATAGCTGAAGTTACATTCTTCCCCATATGCACTGCTTTACTCTTATCTATTTGCAGTTTAATATGCCCACTCATCCAAGCACCTGAGATCCTTCTGTTTCTCAGCCTTATTAGAATTTCCACTATTAATCTCCTATTAATCTCCCTTCACTACACAAACTGCCTGTTTAGCTTTCAACCAATTTTATGCAATCTATGCAAAGATCTTCTCTCTTCTCCTGTGCCTGTGTATGAGTCTTTAAGAGTGTTTGGTGAGGGCCCGTGTTGAATACATGGAAAAACACTAGTAAGCAGATGCTGCCAAAGAAAGACCTCCCATATCTGCCTGTTTCTTATCAACTTACTCAATAGATTTGTAGAGTGTAACTTCCTTTTACAAAGCTGTATCAAATTTCTCCTGATGTATCACGTTTGTCCATCTTCTCTACACTGTATAGTACTTCTAAATTTGTCAAACTTAGCGGGCTCCAATTCTCCCAGTTTCTTTTGGAACAATTTATAAAGGCTGGCACCATATTAGCTACTTTCAGGTGCTCTGTTCTAAGCCTGTTTTAAATAAGAGGCCATGCACTGTTATTATTTCAGCTAATTTATCCTTGAGTCCCTTTAGATCTCTTTGGTGAACACCACCTGGTTCTAACATTTCTCCCTATTTGTTTTGTTTATTTGTTCCTTATCTCTTCTACAGATACTTGGGCTTGAAATAGATCCTCTGCCGATCCCCATAAGGAAGAGTTCTGCTGCGGGAAGCTCTCCAAGTTCCTCACAGTGAGCACAGGAGCAAAAAAAAATGAATTTTTTTTCTGTTAAACCACCTCTTCCCCGAGGCGTCTTTTTGTATGCTGGCTACCTATTGGCTCTGTCATTCCCCAAACCGTTCCACTTGCCTACCATTCAAAAGAAGCACAGTTGCAAATCAATCCCCAGATTACTTCAAACTCCTAATATTTTGATGTACATAGAAACAGTCACTCTCTCCAGCCTGAATATGATTGGGGGCATCCTGTTTTGCAGAGAGTTCCTTCTGTATGGCAACAGTTGCTTTTCTGCTCAACCACTGTGTGTATATGCTGCACATAAGCTGAGAGGGTCTGAGACATAGGCTCAGACATACATTATGACTGAAAATATGAGCTTAGATTATGCACTTTGAAGTAGAGCCCTTGCTGTTGATCTTCTTAGGCCTGTGCTTACTTTGAACTGCAGAAGTGTTCAGGCCCTTTAAATAATGGGATTAAAGCAGTCATTTGGTTGCTGATGTGAATTTCATGTCTAACACTTCAAACAGATCCAAAAAAATATACCATCCATTGTCAGCCTGATAGACATATGGATTGTGTTTGTCCCTGCCAAGTTTATATTCACATGGCTGTCTAGTGAAGTTGCTGTCTTAATGTGAATGAAATTCCAAATGTTGTGAGTAAAATGAAATAGATGCTTGTGACAATGGCTTGTCTTGAAGATAATGTGTCTCATGCTGTAAGATAAGTAATTTTTTTGTATCATTAGAGGAGTCATCAGTGACATTATGAAGCAGTGCTAGTCCTTTCATTTATCCCTAATGGATAACCACAAAGCCTAGCAAGTCTTTGCTGGGCTGTTATGATACCAATTTCTCACCTGACCAAGCACGGCCCATCTGGCTCGCTGCTTCATGAGGAGTGCCCAATCCACAGTGGTGCTGGTTCTTCCTTACATTTTGATATCAGAAAAAAAAATAATCACAGGGAAGGGACCACCTTTTTTAGTGACTGACACAGCACTGACAGGAGCAGAAACTTCACTCTCAGGAGAGGGCTGAGAAAGACCTGGGAGGGAGGCAGGCTGCCCTACTTGTATGGCCATAGGTCTTCTACAGCCATGTCTATGCTGCTTCTCCTGCCAGCTTTCCATGTGAGGATGTCTTAGACCCAGAGCTGTTCACCATTTCCTGTAGTCCAGCTGCATATCCACGCTACATTTTCATCTGTAGTAAGCACAGGGGGAAGGGCAGAAAGGACGTATGGCTGTAGGTGTTGGGGCAGGTATCCAGGCCAAGCATCTGGCTCAAACCCTCTCCCAGCATCTGGCACAACCACCTATATAGTGCATGAGTAATCTGGTCAGGCACCATAAGCTGGACATTCCCTTCACATGCTAGGTTTCTCCTAGCTCATCTGCTCTCATCCAACAAATGAGAAAACCATTACCAAAAGCAGTCAACTGGGAGGAGTGGCAGGCTTGGGTAGAAGCAATGATAAGAGGGGGCAGGTGTGGCTAGGACAAAGGAAAGGCCATGCATGGACCCGAATTATGTCCGGTGTGCAAGCTGGCTGCTTGACTTCATGGTGGTAGGAAAAGGTGGCCCAGCCACACCACCTCTGTGTGTGCATTTTGCCACTGGAAGGAAAGTGAGAGCTGCTGGGGAGGAAAAGGGTGGATCAACAAACTGTCCTCTCATAATACAACCTCCTTGTGCCAATGACAGGGACAACTCAGGGTGACTGCACCACCCATTCTTCTGCCCCCCTCCCGCCTTCTCAATCTGCCTATCTACACCAGTAGCTTATGTTGGTTCAAAGACAGCAAAGGATGGTCCACACTGTTCAAATGGAAGTGCAGCCCCTGATCTGGTTGAATCCAAAGGCCCCATTGCTCTCCCAAGGGGTGACTGAAATGCCCTAAGATCTGGTCTTCTCAAAGGACTAGAAGGGTGGATGTGTCAATCTTGTTTTCCTGGTAAGGTAGTATAACTGTACAGGCATTAGCTGTGGCTATGTAGCCTCAGGGACAATATATTGTTATTTTACCAAAACCTTTCTGAGACAAAGCTCATTAACAGAGAAAACCCAGGTCCTGCATCTGGGTCGGGGCAATCCCAGGCACAACTCCAGACTGGGTGGAGAGTGGCTCCAGAGCAGCCCTGAGGAGAAGGACTTGGGAGTGCTGGTGGATGAGAGACTCAACATGAGCCAACAATGTGCTCTTGCGGCCCAGAAGGCCAACCGCATCCTGGGCTACATCAAAAGAAGTGTGGCCAGCAGGTCGAGGGAGGTGATTCTCCTCCTCTACTCTGCCCTCATGAGACCTCACCTGGAGTACTGTGTCCAGTTCTGGAACCCCCAACATAAGAAGGACATGGACCAGTTGGAGAGGGTCCAGAGGAGGGCCACAAAGATGATAAAGAGGCTGGAGCACCTTTCCTATGAGGACAGGCTGAGAGAGTTGGGGCTGTTCAGCCTGGACAAGAGGAGGCTCCGGGGAGACTTTATAGCGGTCTTCCAGTACCTCAAGGGGGCCTACAAGAAAGATGAGGAGAGGCTGTTTAGTAGGGCCTGTTGTGACAGGACAAGGGGTAATGGTTTTAAAATAGAGGGAGGGAGATTTAGATTGGATATTAGAAAAATGTTCTTCACCGTAAGAGTGGTGGAGCACTGGAACAGGTTGCCCAGGGAGGTGGTGGATGCCCCATCCCTGGAGACGTTCGAGGCCAGGTTGGATGAGGCCCTGATCTAACCTGATCTAGTTGGGGGTGTCCCTGCTTCTTGCAGGGGTTTTGGACTAGATGACCTCTGGGAGTCCCTTCCAACTCTAATCATTCTATGATTCTATGACTCTATCTACCTATTTTTCCACAAGGATGTCCTTAGAAAAAACATGTTCTGGAGATTCCTGTGATCGAGTTGATATGCTCCATTTGTTTCTCGGGGTCAGGATAAAGCTTTTTTGGCCCACTCTAGTCCTTTTTTCTTGAATCCTTTGCTGCTTGTAGTCCTGTGGTCTTTTGGTCTTCAGGCCTGGCGGAGCGTGGATGTAAGATTCACAAAACAGAGAGTTTTGCTGGTTGTTTTTCTTGTGTGTGCTGAGCTGCCAACATCAGCAACCACTGACTTTCTCATTTCTGTCAGCCTAAAGACATTCTCATGCAAAATATGTCTTTTTACTGTGCACATCATATACTATATTGGTATAATTAAGTCCATATAATTATACCCTCTGCTTGGCCATCAATATTCCACAGCAACATATTGCATCCTAAAACACTAATTGCACTAATAAATCTATATCCTCTTTAAGTTATGAATCTGCAAGTTATTGAACTGCAAGACTTAAATAAGATGACACTACAAATGGGTTTCTTTAAGACACTACATGGCTTCATTTAATGTTGTGGCTGACAGATGTGAATATTATTACCATGAAGCTCAGAAATGCTTCTGCAGCCAGTCTTGGAGGTAGAGTTAAACTTGGTGAATTTAATGAGATGGAGGGTGAAATGGTTTAGAAATTAATGATCTTGATATCTGTCGGAAAAGAAGACGCTGGGAGACTGAAGGTAGTGACTACCTTTTATTGTCTCCACTACTTGCAGGAACTGCATATGATTTTATACTTTTTAGTTACATTACAGCAATTTGAGTGTCAGTACATGATTGGATAACATCTTGTTTTTGCAAGTAGTGATTGGTTAGGCATTACGTAGGTTAGTATCTTCTGTTATGGCTTGGTTACAGCCTATCTGAGGGTCCAGGCACAGATGTTCAGTCTCCTGTTTTCATCTAGTGTTCAGCCACAAGGTCACGCGGACCTGATAACATACATACTGTTCCGCTCACTCAGAACTTTGCTTCAGGCCAGAGATACTCTGCAGCATCATGGCCTTGTACTGCTACCTATTCCCCAACAGATATCAGTTCTAATAAGTTCCAATGGTCTTTTGTAATAGGTTACTTACAGTGATTGATTATTTTCTCATCTATTACCTAACTGACTTACGTAAGCACCTTCCATTAACAATGAAATATCATTTATATTTCCTATTTAAATGGTCAGTCTAAAGTAAGAGGCACCAGTGTCCTAACTGGCTGATTGTCATCGTTACCACAGTCGATGATGTTTTGAGGAAGTAGGTCAGTAAAAAGAATGCTAACTCATAGGATCAGGTCAGGAAAGTACCAATCTCATGCAAAACCTCTTCTCTCCAATCAAGATTTTAACAAAAGACTGTTAACATTTCCATTGCAATCTCCAATTTTTCAGAGACCTCCAACTTGGCACAAAAAGGTGCATTGGATTAAAGCTGAAAAGTCTATTATCATCACAAATTTTCAAATAGATTTGTGTCATTACCTCCCTGCAGATGAGAATGGATGGTCTGGAAAAGCATTTCAGTTCAGACCCTTGTCCTAATTGTTTATGCTCTTTCAAAACTCTTCATTCCTGAACGAAATCTTTCACATCATTTTGGATTGAGAGGCCAAGTAATCTCTGCAGACTCTTGCTCTCTGTTACAAACCCACCACGTGAGGAAAAATTCCTAACAAAATATTTCTACTTCCTACATGGGTTCTTGTTTCCACCAGAAGCACCTCCCTTTCACCTGCCATGCTCCTTCTGTGCTTTGGGTCTCACTTTGCACCTGGAAGCAGGCTTTCAAGAGTTCTTGCAGCACTGGGATAGCCTTGGTTCACTTCATGAATACCCCGTGAATGCCCCAGAATGCATCAATACTCAGGAAAACCAATACAAGAAGTAAAAATGATGAAGGAGAAAGACGAGAATTAAGCACAACCCAGGTCTTATTACAGAGAGTCTTAATTACTAAAGCACTCTGGTTCATAAAATTAGAAGGGATGGGAGAGTTAGCAGGTAGTAGTCAGAGACTTGTGATAACACAGCCTGTTCCTCAATCAACAAAATGCTTTGTGCAATTTGGGCAAAGAGCCTCTAGTGGAATCCATCTCACCCCATTTTCACTGATGTTGGCTAATCTCAACAAGTCATCCATGATCCCAGTACAATGCTAGGAGAAGGAGTGGCACTCTTGAGCGGTGGTTCGTTGGACACGAATGAACTGCTCTGTAGATGTGCTTTTCTTTCCCTATTGAATCTAGAAGAAATTCAGCTGTGTAGTTCACAGGTGTAGACAGCTGATCCTGGACACCTGGCCTCGGACAGCTAAAGCAGGTAAGATACATCCAGGCAGAATTCACACACCTGCATTCAGCTGCTATTTCCAACCCCTGTGAGAGACGGGCACATCATTGCGTGTGGTGGATAGATGGTTTTTAAGGCAGATGAAAGGAAGAGAGAGGAGATGTTTTCTCCAAGACTTATTTCTCGGAGCCCTGGGTCACTGCGTCCCTGAGCTGGGTCTCACAGCCCGGCACTCCTCACAGCACTTCAGCACTCAAGTCTGCCCTCAAATCTGGCCCTTACTTCTCCCTCCTGTATTAGGAAAAAGGGCTACTTTTCTCCCCTAAAAGGATGCCAAGGGAAGACATACTCAATGATATGTAACGCAGGCCATATGAGTCCATTACACACAATGTATTTTACCCGTGCTCATGCAAATTCCCTAGCTGGGACTTACATCCAAAAGTTAAAAACTGCAACAAATAGGATTTATTCTGATAGATTCCTCCCTTTCACTCTTCTGTACCAGGAGTGCCATGCTATACAGTGTTGGTGTGCCTGTTTGAATTATAAGTGCTGTCCGAGCCTGTCCTAACACCCCCAGAGGGTCTTCATGCATGGACTTCATGCATAGGAAATTAGGATTCTAAATGCATTTTTTAAAAAAATGGGATAAATGAAAGAATAATGGGCTCCGTGTGATGGTATCTGTGGATTGTAGGTATTTCTGTTTTCGTATGGTAATCTCTAGGCATGCCGGGATTTGCTTCCCTAGCTGCAGCCTACCAAAAAGGACCTCTAGCCAATGCTACCTACTTCCCTTCAACAGAAAGCATGCAAATTTCTGGTAAGACTTTGGTGAAAAAATCCTTTAAGCTTTACAGGGAATATGCTGATTTGAAAGTTCACTGGCTTTGTTTATGAAATGTGTGAAACAATTTCTGTCCCCGTGTCGGTGCCCATTCTACTTCTGCAACAATGCGGTTTGAAAGTTTACCTATTTTCCTTTTTTTTTAAGGAGAGTTTTCCTCTCATTCACTGCAATGTGGAAATTTCACAGCAGCAGCAGCAGGGGTAAAATATGTTAAAAGAGATGCTTCACATAATATGTTACTGAAGCTATAAAAAGTGAAATGGAGGGAACATGTTTTTCTCTTCTATCTCTTTCAGTTTCACTACTTCTTGGTGGCATGTGTTAACGGTAGCCAGTAAATCAACCTGCAGCAGAAACATTTTGAGTTTTCTGAAGTTGATGGATGCCTTTAAAATATGTATGGTAGTGCTCCTTCCATGTGTGTGTCAGAGCGAGCTGAGCAAAACCAGGCAGAATTGCTTGAACTGCTCTCAGAAAAACCAGGACTCTGTGTAATATGACCTATGCCTCTCCAAGTTAATCAGCGTTAGATGATGAACATTGTTGAAACAGACTGAGATTTATCAGCTTGCAACTGTAGTCACTGTGATATAAAGCCAAAGATAAAATACTGCAGCCAGTAATAATTCATCTCGCTGAAAAACAACTGTGTCAGAGTGTCTGTGCTCTGGTTAGACAATACACAGCTACAAAAAAAAAAAACCAAACAAACAAAAAACTGATAAGAAAAAATGTGAAAACACACTTTGGTGGTGCAAATCTACACAAGTTTGGCACCATTAATACTAGAAGGAAAAGGAGGAGATCTGAGATTTGCTAAAATCTGTGTATGTTTCTGAGAAAAATCTCACTGACTTTGGTGGGACTAGGACTTCACCCCCAAGTCAGTCTTCACATTCCCTTCCTTCTCTGCTTTTCATCCTCGTAAAATGGCCTTTTACGTTTTCTGCATTAGTGTCTGAATGAGCCTGCCCCCTCCCAGCCTCTTGCCAGCTGCAATCAAAGGTCTGCCTTGTTCTGATGGCTTGCTGTTTGGAAGGGAAAAAAATAAAGTTATTCATCCATTAATCATATTTTCAAATGCTAGGTAAGAACAAAGTATTATTGTTGGAAAGACTGCCTTTAGAATGGGTTTGCTTTGGGGACAGGCTTTGGGTCTTTTTGTTGTATTTCACTTTTAAATCCAAATCCAGTGAAAACCACTGTGTTAGTATGTAAGTTCCTGCATTTTTTCATGCTAAAGATCTTTGGCCAACTTTTTTTTTTAAAAACAAAAACCTCTAGTGTTTTGCTGCACATGATTGAAATGCTGCTTCTGCTTCTTGTTTTTCAGAGGGAATACTGTCAATACACAAGTGGCGATACTTCAACACTAAGTGCTCAAGCAGAATGATTTTGTTATTTTTATTGTTTGAGCCTGGGGCTTGGATGATAGACAAAGAATTTGAGGACATGAGAAAATTTCTAGTATGGGAGAACTGAGACTGCTCTATAAAAAAAATATTAGTTTTATACACGATTTCTTTATTGCACAATTTGCTGCGGAGGCACATCAGTTTAGCCTAATAGCAAGATCTTGGAGAAAACAGACCAAATGGGGCAATAGGTCTAGCTCAGACAGCTGCCAGCTCCTGCTGGTGGCCTATTAATGGTCCACACTGCACTCTCTGGTGGGATGCAATTCCTCTGGGCTCCAGCCAACTTACAAAATTCATTTTGCTGGGGAGCAGAAGATCTGTGAAGATCTAAACAGAGCAGACAAGGGTTCATAGTGAGACCATTACTGCTGGAGAGCAGAAGGAAGTGCAGAGGCACCAGCTGTGGTTAAGTCTTCCAAGGCATCCATGCATGGACAGTAAGACCAATCTGGACACGTTCCTATGTGATCTACTCTAGATGATCCTGCTCAGACAGGGGGTTGGACTGGATGGTCTCTCAAGGTCTCTTCCAGCTCCTAATATTCTGTGATTCTGTGTGACCTGTAAGCCTTGAGATATGTGTATGTGCAGACAATTTGGTATTTTACATTCCTTTCTTCTTCCACTAAAGTTACATGCTGTTCTTCACATAAAAGGTGGAGAAATATTATTCCTAAACATGCCGACTTAACACTATCTACACTGACAGTCATGGACCCCTGCCAGCTTGAGGGGGTGAGAGAACTCAGCTGGGTAAGATGTGTTAACTGAGGATGTCCACCACAGGACTGGGTGCCCATCCCAGGTGGGGTTGACCATGTGGGGGCATCCTCAGAAGCTGCATCTGTACTCAAAAAATCAAACAGGACCACAGGAGGCTCCCAGGCACCGAGACTCAGTCAGATTCAATGGTTGGTTGTATAGATGTTGGCTTGCCCATGGCTTGGGAGAAAGCCCTGTCCCTAGGATGTGTTTTGGATGTGGCCACTCATTTTCAGAGGCCAGGAGTGTGCAATGTCCTGGGCCTCATCTCCCACACAAGCATTGCTGGGTGTATTGTATCTATTGCCATGACACAATTGGAGAGACAACCCGAGGACCAGACCCAACTTCTCCATGTCCACTGGCTGGATCAGCTCTTGATGCAAACATCCACCCTTCAGTTATAGACAATAGATCTCCAACAGCCTTGGACCAACTAAGGACCTACCCTTTTGCCTTTGAAATCCTCACTGAGGGACTGAGCCTAATCCCAAACACTTTGAACTGTGCTAACCTTTCCTATGAGCCTTGGGTGTAGGTCAGGTGTGACGAGTCCTGCTCTCAGGGGGTGCCAGGGCCTCATGATCCCACCAGAGCCCGTGGAGCAGTGGTTGCTCAGCAATTTAAAACAAAACAAAACAAAACAAAACAAAAACTACTTAAATAATGAAGAGTAAACTAGCTCTGGTGGAAAACTTGATAGTTGTAGTTCTTGGGCTAAAAGCAAGTTATTATTTCTTACCTTTGTGTCATACTTTGTGATCCTCAAATTAAAAACCTTTCATTAGAAGAATGTTTACTTTAAAAATGTACATGTAAATGGATCCAAACAAATGCAAACACATGCACAAACAATCTTATTTTTCCACAGAGGTCTCCTTTTATTTGCTTCATTTGAAAATTAGTGCTCTCATGAGGTGAGGTTAAAAGTAATTTAATATAACAATAGCCTGATAATTGACATTTGGCAGTTATTGCCAATGCTATTTCACAGGCTGGTTCTGACGAATTCCTGCTTTGACACCCAGTTATGTTTCAGTGCTTTGCTTTCTTTTCCCTTTCCCCACAGCTGCTGTAATCCATAACAAGTAATTGTTTAAACATTAAATCAGCAAGCATCCCTTGTAATTTGCCTTTCTTTCTTTCATGGCCATTAGGAAATGGTCTGAAAGGGGGGTGGGGAGGAGGAAAGTAAAAATATCCTTCTTTTTTTTTTTTTTTTTTTTTACTATCTATTCATTTTCCAAATATTCATCATAGGGAAGAAAATGCTGATAGAGGGGGAAAAAAAAACCCTAATCAAAAGCTTTCTGCCTGAAGTCATTCAGTTTGCTATTCAAACCAGGAAAGTGTCTATAGTTAGATGTGGTTGTATTCCTTGAGAACACGAAAACATGACAGCGTATTATTAGCGCAGAAACTAAAGAGCAGCTGTTAGTTAGCACCTGGTTCCCAACAGTGGACTGGAAATACAAAGAGAGACACTCTCTATGCGTCCTGGCACCAAGAAGAGAACAAACATCTTAAAATCCACTCTTCCCCTAAGAAACAAGTGCAGGACTAAGAAATTTCCACTCCCCATTGCAAAGGGAAGGTGAAAAGGAGAAAAAGGGCCAAAAGGACAGTGAAAACCAGAAGAAGTCACTGCCTTACCTTGCTGCAGCTTGGAGCTGCCTCTGCTTGTGAGTCTGCAGATGAGAGAGCACGGGGACAGACTTGCTGCTTTATTGATTGCCCAAACAATGTGTTTAGTAATTAGACAGTTAGGCATTCGTGCTTCAGATGAGCTATAAATACAATATCTCCAAAGTACCAGCCACTCGCCGTAGATAAGGACTGCAGCATCCCTGTGCTACCAGCCTTTTAAGGCATCATAGAGTGGCACGAGGTCTCCGATAGAAAGGGGTGCCGTTCTCCTGAGCAGCCCCGGCCCTTCCCTCTTCTCCATTTGGGAGTGTCTGATCTTAAAATACCCTCACCTACTGTAGGAAGGTCCTGTGAGGGACCTCAGGAGGCCAGCGTTATTTCAGGTTGTGATATTTTTGGCTGAGCTATAAGCAATTATAATTTCTCAATCAGACTATCTGTCAGAGCCCCACAGTTGGGAGAAAAACCGTAGGAAATGTTGACTGCTCTGCGGATGTAACTCAGGCTTCCCTTCATCTGTCTGTCTGTCCATCCCCGTTGTTGCAGGGGAGTCTGTGCCTCGTGTCCTGCTTTGTTTTACCCCTGCACCACCTCGTGTGGGGGCAGGCAGTGCCAGTGGTACCATTTCACATAGAAAGAGACGGTGACTTCAGAGACCAGCCTGAAGTCAGCGTGGGCAGTGGCTCCCCTCCCACTGTGTCACAGGTGTGGCAACCAGTGAAGGGAACAGTCATAAACAGAAGGACCAAGAGATTAGGGTCGGAAAAAAGCTTCTCCAGCATCTCCAGTGGGCAGCACCTTGCTGGCTCTGGAGGAAAACCTGAGGGATCAAGGCTCAGCGCAGAGGTGGGATTACAACCTGCCTAGCTCCTCACCAGCGCTAGGCCCAGCTCTGCATTTTGATGTACTTCTGCAGAGAAAGTTGCAGCAGAGACATAGCTCTTCATATGAAGTTGAATTATTTTAAGGTGGGTTTTGTCTTTTTTTTTCCAGGTGGAGGAAAGTATGCTAGCAGCATACTTCTCTGAAGAAGCACTGTGCTGTTGAACCGAGAGTGCCTGTTGTTCCTCCTCCTGGGTGAAGCAGGAGTGTTTGCTGAGGGATTTGATCTCTTTGCTAGGCTTATTTATTACTTCCATATCCCTGAAGAACCCCTTTTCCCTCTCTTCAGAGTGCTGGTGGAACAATGGCCTTTAGGAGACAGTGTCACCTCCCAGCTTGTCTCTGAGCAGTTTGTTTGGACATGGTTTAAGCCGTGGAGACTGGACACTAACACAGTGTGCCAGGTTTTCTGACATGACAAACTGATTTATGGTTTGATGCGGAGCCCAGTCAGGTTTTATGGTTTTAACTCCAAACCAATGAGAAGTTGGCATCTGAAGGGTTCATCTCAACACGAAAAAGCTCTTAACAGCATGTTCTCGGTCCCTGCCAAGCAACATGATGTGACAGACTGAGTCAAGTCTCCTGGAACAAATGGCTTTCACCCATCTCCTTTTGTCTGTGCAGAAATGCCCAGCTTCCAAATGCCATGGACAAAGAGCATGACCTAGAGACTTAGGCAAGGGAGATAAATGTCCCACAGATTCCTGACGAAAAAATTGTTCATTCTAGAATTAGTGGCCTTTTGCCACATGTTCCTTTAGCTCCCGTGTAAACAGCCCTTTCTCATTTCCCAGAACAATAAACAGTTATGAAAAGCTGTATAAGCAGCAAAAATGTGGTAGTTAGGACATGTGTTTGGACAGCTCTGGAAAGCCTCAACCTTCTCATGTTAGCCAATTTTTTTTTATTTTGTTTTGTGTGATTCAGAGGTCCAGGTGACATTGTAGAAACAACCTGGATTAAAGATGTCCAGGCTGTCCTGGGTACTAACAACATGTTTAATCCACAAGTGTCAGCCCAATTGCAGAGCACATTTGGATCTGATGTAAACATCGAGCAAATGGGGACCAGCCTGAGGTAAACATGGCCTCCCAACACACTTCATCTAAGTACTTGAGAAGGTGGGTTATGGATCCATTATCAAAAACATTAAAAAGCAAACGTCCTGTGAGGCTGGTTGCTCCACACTGTCCCTCTAATTAAATTGCCTCCAGTTTCATTTCAGGTGTTGCTTTACTCTTTGGTGAGGCTCACTGAGGAAAAGATGACTCCTTGGAAAAGGATGCTGTCAGAGGGCTAAGGCATCAGTGACAAGCCAGGCTTGTCCTGCCCTCCCTGCAGCAGGTAACAGCTGAGCTGCTCCTCTGAAATAGGCAGGGAAATGCCCCCTTTGCTCAGGGCACAAGAAGAGTTCTGTGTTATGAGACTCAGAAGGTTGCCAGGCTAATGAGGGAGGAGAGGCATTCTTGGAGATGTTGTCTGGTAGCAGAGACATCTCCAGGCTTCTCAGCTTTGTAGTGACATTGGAATTCAGTCAGGGACTGAAGCACTCTCGCCCAAAGCAGCGGTGGCACAGTGGTCCCCTTTGCCATCTCCGTGGGTCTGTGGCACTGAAGCCAACCCTCCTGTTCCCATGCCTAAGGAGTGGAGAGGAAGCAAAGCAAGAATTTCAGCCACTTCTCTGCTCCAGGGCAATGGAAGGTCTGTGTGCTAAAGGAGCTGCTTCAGTATCATGCAATCATTCAGGTTGGAAATGACCTGTAAGATCATAGAGTCCAACTGTGCTTTTGAAATGCAAAGGAAATGCTGCAAGCGTTAAAGCACAGATATTCATGGGAATCTGACCTTGCTGTCCTGACATCTGTGTTCACTGTACGTAGCACAGGGATTAAAACCACGTTATGATGTTGTTGAGCCTCTAATCTAATTTGGGGGATTTAGAGGTTGGTGCTGTACATATGATATTGACTGCCAGAGGCTTAGTAGAAGAGCCGTAGGTGAAGGGAGATTTTGCTGGTAGTCAATATTTTGCAAACCCTTTACACTCAGGCCCTCGTGCTGGGGAAGATGGGATCAGCATTTGCCACTATGAACTGGGGATTCAATGGTGTCAGCACGCCATCCACCTGCCTGCTTCTTCTCACCCTTCGCAGCCACAGGTCACACCAGCACCTTCCAAATAAGTCATTTGCTCATGAAACCCCAAATGCAGCTTCCCCACACCTGGAGGAAGAGCATGTACGAATGCTGACCCCCAACAAACCTGTGGGCTTACAGCCAGGAGGCCACTCAGGGCATCAGGAACATTGCACACCTTCAAGCCTTCCCATGCCGGTCAAAATACTTGTGGCAGGCTGCAGTGGTTTCAGGGACATCAGTGATCTCCAGGTCCCTGGGGAAAGAGGAGCACCAGTCTAGCTCCCTCACGGCAGGCAGCTGTCCTCACTGCCACCACCAGTCTCTGGAGCACAGATGAGGTGGACATGCCTTCATATGAAGCATCAAAACATGTGTGGTTTCTAAGGGCTTTGGTCTTTGCCCATCTTGCTCTCCTGTTCTCTGTTTTGAGTGAAAGCTCCAAGAAGATATCATTGCCCCAAAGCAAGTGCTCAGGGTGTTCAGTCCCTCTGCTTGCATCCCCAGGTCTGGGGGCTTGGAGCACAGACAGGAGCTCTTCCTCCAGCCCAAACAATACCACCTTCAGGTAAATGATGTAATTGAGACTTAGCTTGAAGATTCAGGCACCTAACTCTCCAAAACTAATTACAAACTTTGGATGGAAAACCTAGGGAGCTTTCCCCTGCCCTCCCCTCTCCATCGTCTTCCCCACCCATGCTCAGAAGTATTCCATCCCCAGGCCGTGCTGCTGTCCTTCGCCCCTGCTTAATGGCCTTGTATCTAAGGGTTCGCTTTGCAAATCTAGTGACAGTGACAAATGCCCTGAATAGAGAGAGAACTGGATGGTGCCACCTTGTCCAGAGGGAGCTCTGGATATATTTTTGGAGTGCAAGCAAGGTTGGAAAAGCAGGAATAATTTCTGCCTCACTCTGCCATTTATCTGCCAAGCAAATGTTACAGCTCACAAAAGGCCACTGCTCTTAGCAGCTGTTTTGTGGTTCCATCTCTGCCCTTCCCCAGTTTGGCTGAAATACTCCTTCGTTCCTCTGTAGCTGCTAGGCTTGGATCATTCTAAGACTTCTCCAGTCCCAAAATAAATCTACTCTGATAATCCACCAAACTAAACTCAGATAAAGCTGAGCAGGCTTCCATTAGAGAGTCACACAGAATCAGTGTTAGGAGTTGGAAGGGAACTTGAAAGATCATCTAGTCCAACCGCCCTTGCCTGAGCAGGATCACCTGGTTTAAATCACACCAGAAAGTGTCCAAACTGGTCTTGAACGTCTCCAGAGAAGGAGACCCCACAACCTCTCTGGGCAGCCTGTCCCAGTGATCTGTCACCCCACAGTGAAAAAGCTTTTCCTTACATTCGCATGGAACTTCCTATGATCCAGCTTGGACCCATTAAGCTGAGATATAATTCTGTGAGTTGCAGTCACAAAGAGATCCAAGTGATTGCCTGAGTTCAAAGCACATGGGAGAAGCAATCCCAGTAACTCCCAAATTTCAATGTCCCATTTACACATTTACCTGCCTGCTTGAATTAATGCCTTTGCCATGTTGTGCCTAACTCCACCAGTGAGTATTAGTGCATGTGCAAAAGAAACTCAAAGGACTTTTTTAAAACAAAGGATTTTTCTTTTTTTCATTAGACTACTGATATCTGAGAGAAGTACAGTGCCCTGAACCCAGCAGTGAAATTTGGGAATTGCCACCAGCAAAATTCAGGAGGCAAGAGCACAGTCTGCTTCACCTGCCTCCATGTACAAGGGTGCTTGTATGTATGAATAAGGAACCTCAGCCTAAGCAGTTTTATTTTACTATAATATTGTATAGACATATAATATATATAGACATTCATAGAGACTAAAGCAAGCTTCTGTGGTAGAGACTGTAGATCACCTTAAGTATATGTGTAATTGCCAGCCTGCCCATAATAAGCAATAATAATCCCAGCTCTGGCATTAATTTGTTGTTTGACCTTGGACGTGACACTCATATCTGCATTATCAAACCTGGCAAGTGCATGCAAGTCCTGCTGAAGGACAGATGAGCTGCAAGTGCCAAACACTTTTTAAAAAAAAATCAAATTAAACTCCCTGGGGGTCAGGTTTCCCACTTACAGGGGGAAATATGAGAAAGATCATTGCTGAGAACAAGATCTGAAAAATACAGAGAGATAATAACCACACACCACCCCTTCCCCCCACCAACCTTAGAGGACTAAGAATTTCCCAGACCTTCACAAACATCAGAAAGATCCTTCTGACAGGAGTACTTTTCCCAGCAAAAAGCTCCGAGGGTGATCACCATTTCCCTACACTTTCAGCTTCAGGGTTCATGCTGGGTGGGGGCACTTGGTCTCAATCAGAGATGCTCTGGCACCCCAGAACTGACCTGATTACACGCACTGCATTGCAAATCAGTAGGCTATCCTTAGGACATATTAAGTAGGACATGAGTTTTCCCTTGCAAAACTGGTATGACATGCTACCTTTAAAGGCACTTCTTGAAAGTGCAGAAATAGAAACTGGGATAAAGCATCTGGCAGTGGTGATAAATCTGAAATCTTCCACAGAATGTTTAAGCCCTGTGTCTTCTCCACACACCATGGAGTAGGGCAGCGACCCCTCTTTTTGGCATTGCTTTGGTGTAAGTCTGGTGGCTCAGCCTGCTGATGGCCATCGTGTGCAGTTTGAAACAAGCTCAGAAATACTAAAAAGTGATGTTTATAAAGAGCAGCTGTCGGTGTTATGGTGTGTATCCTTCCCCTGGAGACATAATTAGCTGCATGACTGGTAACTCAATCTTTGCTAGCGTTTTGTTGTGTTGCTGACAGAAGCGCGGCGCAGGGATACCATTTACCTTTTAGGCCCCTTAGCGCAATGCAAAAAATTTAACTGGAGAGCCTAGGTTAGCCTGGAAGCAAGTGCTGAAAATGACACCTACCATTTCCCTTCACCCAGATCCTGTGCATGACTATGATGATGCTCAGGTGCTCCTTTTCTCTCTCTGTTGAATCACTGAATTGCCTCTTTTCTCATCCATAACATAAAAAGTCTTCGTCTGATTGTATTAATACTTCCTCTGCTTCAGTGATGCCTTTTGTGAGAGCTCATAATGATTTTGCTGGTGGCTGGAAAAAGCTACGTGTATTAAAAATGACACACTAATTTTATAGTGGAGTTTGACAGGGGAGCACAACATTTACTGCAAGGACAGCTCTTTATGGTACCTCAGTTAAAACATCAGAGCTACTTCTATTTTTCAAATTGATTCAAAGGTGAATAATCCGTTCTATGTCTTTTTGTCCTGGGCATCTGCAGTGTCAGTCCATGGTCTATCAATCTCCCCTCTCCACTCAAGCCAAGAAAGCTGCAAGCTAACCTTCTCAATTTCTGTCTCTTTAGCATCCTTGCCACCACTTCTTTCCCTTCAAGGATTGACAGGTGTTTCCTCCAAACACCTGCAGTTTTCCCCCTTCACCTCATCCCCCATATCCTCCCGTTTAACGTCCCTATGGCACATTATTCCACTTCATTTTCTGTTGACAAGTGTTCACGCGTTCAGTCCTCATTCATCAAGCCTCGCAGGAGCATGCGTGTCTGGCACTGTTTTGGCAGGGCACGCTGAACCAAGATGAGATCTGAAGCCACCTGCTGCAGCTGTTGCTTTACAGCTCCTCGGCGATGCCGGAGCGTGCCCCTGCCTCGCAAGCAGGAGTCTGTGGAGAGCAGTTCAAACCGATAAATCACCCAGGCACGCAAGGTATGCCCAGCACCAGTGTTAGGGGCAGCTGCTGAGTGTAGCCCAAGCATCTCTCAGAAAACACTTCCATAACAAATCTGCTATTTAGTTTTTGGGCACAAGCTTTAAATATTCTGGAGAGTGCCCTGCCAAGATGGAGACGAGAAGTTCACACCTCTCTTTGATCTGTGATTGCACTAAATTTGGCTCCTGCTGAGCAGGCAGCAGTGCTTCTTTCTATCTTTTAGGAAGAATGTGCTCCATTGAAAGAGTGTACTGAGAAGAAGCCTTTATTTTCTGAGTTCCTGCATGAGCCATGGGCATTGCCCATGGTTTGCAATAGAGTTTTGTCCTGAAGAGGCTCAATAGTTGCCAAACCTAAAAGAGTGTAAAACAAAAGGACTCCTGGCATTGAAGAGTCTAGAGAAAAAGGGAGAGCTTGTGGGCTCTCTGGGTCTGATCCTGCTTTGGTTCTGGTCTGTCCTTGTGTACAGAGAGGGCTCCATAGACAACTTGGCCTTCTAGAGATCAAATATTTAGGAAAACAAAGACCAAATTGCATAGAAATACACAATTTCATAAATAGAATTTAATAGGTTGAGGGAGGTTTTATCCTAAGAAAAATTTGAGTGCTGCAGAAGAGGTGTGAATCTCCATTTACTCTACAGCTGGGTACCAAGATAGCACAGAGTGCCTGCTCCCCTGAAAAGCACAGGACATTTCCAGGATTGTTCATACAGTGCCATGGGAGAGCATCGGTAAGAGCTCACCTGGCCACTTAACCAGCTCAGCTGCTCTTTTTACTCCCCTGGTTTATGGCTTCCAGGACTCACCAGAAAAAATCCAAAGATAAACTCTGTGATAGGCTTCTCTAAAAGCCCTTCCCATTGGGCGGTGGCCCAATGCCCCAGGCAAGCAGGAGAATGCTCCCACTGCCCCAGCCAAGCAGGAGAAACCTCTCACTCCTTAGACTTGGCTGTAGCTTCATGCCAGGGCCAGTACCTGCAGGGCTGCTGCCAGCCCTGGAGGAACTGGTCTGCAGTCACAGCCATCTGCCACCAAACATGATGTAAAGTTGCTTCCATGTCTACAAAAGAGGGTTACACTACCTCTATTATATATGCTGAAGGACACCATAGCATGAGGGGTGGAGGAGGAGGAAGGTGTGGTAGGAGAGGTCCAAGGGATCCCAGAAACACAGTTCCCAGAGTCCCCTCTCCAGCATAGCTGTGTTAAAGGACCAAAGAGAGAAGATCATTCCTCCTGATGTTAATGCAGCAGTGGCAGGTGTGTCTACAGTCCTTACAAAAGAATTAAAAACTTTCACAAGCTTGACATCAAGGGCCAGTTTGGAAAGTTTGCAAGTGAGGATGGATACTAGCATCAAATATGAGATAGAAACACGGGGACTGCTTGATTCAAAGTGTTGGCTAACATGGATTCTGGATTTGGGAGAACATGTGCAAAATAAATCTGTGCTAATAGGACATGTAGTATGATGAATGGCTTTGATTTTAATGTTTTCCAAAAATCTTTCATCTAGAACATCCATACCTTAAAAGAATGAAAATGCCCTCATGAGGCATGGCTGGGGCATTGTTCATGCCAAGCATGTTCATGTCCTTGTCATGCTGAAATAATTTGTGAACCATTAATTCTTGTCTTGATTTAGCAAAGATCTAATTAACTACACACATCATCACTGTTTTTTATGTTTATATCTACCATGATTGTTAGCTTATCCATATATATGAACTGTTGGTTTGAGTGTATGAAGATTTGATGCCAGGAGGTTTGAATACTGCTCTGCCTTTGAGGAAAAGCTTTCCTTCACAGCCAGGTAAGGAGCAGGATGGTGCCTGGGTGCAAGGAGATCCCACCTGTCCATGAGGCACCAACACTTCCAAAGCCAGGTGATGGCATGAGTGGGAGGAGTGTGAGGGGGACCTGAAACATCACAAGGGAGAAAAGAGATGTGAAAGGACATACATATCCCTGAATCAAGATCCCTTAAATGAAATACATGCTCTGGTCCAGGTCTCACTTAAAGACAAGTTTCCAGCTGAAGGGTATGCAAGCATGCCAAGAGTGTTATAACTGGATAAAACTGGGAGCAGAGTTAGAATAATCTGACTGCAGCTGTAAGTTTTCTTTTCTTTCTGCACAGCTGCCTCTAAATAAGGAGATAGTACTGCTGATCTTCGAATTCCTGAATAAATTAATTCCTTGCTTTATCTTCAAGCCTGTCTGGTGGTAGGAGTGATTTAAGGACAACTGGCAAACCACCGTCATTCCATTTGCAAAGAAGTGATGGATTCAGTAACCAGGGGTGTTGGACCATTCTCCTAGAAGGATACACCACTAGAGGTGGCCAGATGTTTCTCCCCAAGTTGCTTGTGACATTTTGAAACTCAGTGATGAGGCTTGGAAAGGAAGTCCTCTTGGGACAGAGTCTGCCTCTGGAAAGCTAGGAAAGTGCCTCAGCACAGAGCCTTCAGCAAGTTCATCTGGTGAGCTTTGGGATGTAGGTCAGGCTGCTGCGGCTTCACATTCATGGATCCTGTAGTGAGGCTGATCATGTACTCCTGACAGGCAAACGCACACGCACGCCCCCCCCCTCACGCACATCACCAGTCACACCGATCAGCACGAAGAAGGATCGGTGCCTTTATCAGCACAGCCACCTCTCACACAAACGTGAATGGCACAGACAGCCCGATCATGTGTCCCCTTTCAAGGTCTCCTGGTTTCCTCCAGCTGATGGCACTTGGACCTATGAGCCCCAGTGGTTTGTGGTCTCCCTCTGGGTACTGGTACTCTCTAATCCTTCTAGTTGGGTCTGAAGCTTGGCAGTACTCACACAAAATGACGCGGGACAGAGAGCACCCTCACAGAAGCCAGTTAGAAATAGGTGTAAATTTAGTGTAAATACAGGGTAGATGCTGGTGATGAAGCACAGGACAGGAAGCAAGTGTGCACTCAACAGGGCCCTGTTATCTGCTTTCCCCCTCTATTTCTTCATGGGTGTAATCCCTACAACTCACCCTGATGCCTCCATATTTCCACCTCTGGTTCTTCCCATAAGTATCCCTTACTGAGACCCACACATTCCCACAGCCCCCCAAAACCTCTTGTAAAACATTTGATACAGTCCTCAAATTCTCCTTCCTCTGTATACCACTCTATGTCACGCATCCTGTTAGGCAAGATCTCTTTTTTCTGTGTGTGGATCTCTGACACATTTGGCTGTCCCATCATGGGTTGTTTCACACCACAATGGTCTAATCCTTTGCCTTTGATGGGTGCAGGAAGCTGTAGACTCTGTGGGCCCTATGTTTGCTGCTCATACCTCTAGGCTGCCTCCACCTGACATGGATCTTTGCTGGTCTTACTGCTTGGTCAGGTTGCCATTCTGGCACATAGCTTAATGCATACAAATCTAATGTTGGTTTTTGGGTGGCTAGTGAAAGTAGAGGCCAAGCAGAGCTTCCCATAAGGAACCATGCTGTCTTGGCACATCTGGCTGCATGGAGGATACCTAAACCACTAAAAAGGCTTCTGTAACACAGATAGCTGGATATACATCTCTTTTTGCATGTGAGACAAAGTTTCCACAAGTGAGCTTGATGGCTTCTATCTTGGAGCATCCAACTTAAAATGTGTGAAAGGAGCAAGATTTCTAGACAATTCAGAAGTTAATGAAACTCAGTCCTCTGAAAGCTTCATCTTCACAAAGTCTGTCCCCTTCCCTGAAAGCGCAAGTTCCATGTTTACCCTCAGCATCTCTGCCTCAGATACTCCTGGACCTGAAAAAAAACCCAGTTGCCATAATTTAAGCAAGCTATTGGTTTGAAATATCTGAGTGTTTTCTTGAGACTGTGTGGAAAATATGACACAAATAATTGCTTTAGCTAGGAATAATGAGACAGCTTGTAGTGTAAGACTAGAGAGGCCAACATTCTGTGTGATCCAAGCTGACAGACAAATCCTGAGATTATGGCATTAGGCTGGTCCTGTTATGGACTGCTGAAGAGCTGACACCCCAAATGTTTATTTTAAAATGGGCATCCAGGGGCATGCTCCAGATCATTTGTTACTCCCCAGTGTGGCTGTGGGTATTCCCTTAATATTCACTATTGATATCAGCCCAGCCAGCACTTGATACTGCTTGAGTGAAGTAATTTATAAGAGGGAGAACGCAAGAGCTGGACTTAACTGTTGGCAACATCTAGATCACAAAGATGCTTAGAGACTGATCACAGCTCAGGAGGCTTTGGCCCCTTTTTACTTATGCTCAGATGGCTTTCTTCTTCACTGACATCGTGTTTGTTGGCACACTGCTTACACTGAAGAGCTCTCCCATGAGAAAGAGGAGAGCTCTGAGGGAACATCACAGCAGCTGCCCAACACTGTCTGCCTCTGAAACGGACATGGGGTTTATCTATCCCTGGTATCCCAGGTAGAAGGGCTATGCCTCTGGACTTTGCACTTTGCGTTAGCAGCAGGGAAACTTGTGACAGAGCTGTAGCAATAGCCTTCTGCTCCATCTTCCTGGCCACTTCAGCCCTACTGAGGAGTTTCCCACCCTCATCCCCTCCTGGTAGCTCCTGCCTATGCAGGTCTGACATTCGGAGGGTCGCTGCTGGAGGTGAGCATGAGTAGGTCAATAGCAGTGCTGCTATGCTTGCTCATCCCTTATTGACATACTTTGAATGAAAGACCACAATGTTTGGTGGTTTTACTGACATACATTAAAAAGGGCCTCTGACAAGAGATTGCGAAGCTATGGCACCTAATTAGTAGAAAAGCCATTGAAGGACATTTCATCTTAAAGGTAGCAGGGTGTGAAGAGTGTTTTCGTTTGTAAGGCTGACTGTTTCCAAGGCCAGATGTTAAAGCAGGGCTGCTTAAGGTAATCATTAAAAAGAGAAAAACTTGATTTTCCAACTGTTCTGAAGATGCTATTTTTAGGGGGGGGGGGGGTTTCTGTTAAATGTATTTATGTGCTTCTAATCCAAAAGCATGTGAAAGGAAACAGAAGTGCAACACTTGCTTCACATCAGCAGCCTGGCTGATAGGGCTTTCACACCGGGAGTGTGCTGTCTGGGCTCACTCAAAAATGGGAAAGCAGAGCTCAGTTCATCCAGAACATAAAGCAGAACATTAAGGCTGACTTTGGATGAGGCCCAGACTAAACAAGAGCATGGCTCACAATAGCCCAAATCAAATCTGTTTCTTTCCAGGAGCTTGTGCACTGGGTCCTGGGGTAGTCACAAGGACTGTGATGGATTTGTCAGCTCTGCTGATGAATCTATGGGCTCAGGGGTCATCCTGCTCTCTGGTACTAACCACTGGCTGCCAGTCACCTTCTGCCCCCCACAGCAGCACCTTCCCAGAATGGTTCTGGGGACGTGGACATCCTAGCACAGCCCTGCAACCTCATCCTGCCCCAGTGCTCCCCACTTTCCCTGACTCTGTGGGAGCCCTGGCTGCCAGATGGGTCATGGACCCTGTTTCTCTGCAGGAGAGCTCCTGCTGTGCTGTTTCAGCTGCTTGCTGGGCTCTTCAGCCAAAGACCCTGTGGCCTGTTCTCTTTAGAACTTACAGCAAGAAGAAGAAGAATATAACATTAAAAACAATACAGCCATTAGATTATGAGCTGCTGTGGGGAAGCAAAGCCCAAACAAAAAACCAAACAACAACAAAAGAAAACCCACCTCAAAACCAACAAAACCCAAAAACTCCACAACAACCTACTTTTCTCAGCCTGATCTATTTTCCTGGATCTTTCAAGGGAAAAAAGTTAAATGAACTTTTTCAGCTGATGGGTAGCTTTCAGGCGTGTTCCGAACTCCACTGAAGACAATGGAAAGTTTTCAAGGTCTCTGAATCAGACCCTGAGGGGAGGGTGGTAGAAAGTGCAAGTATCCTGCCTTGCATTCAGGGTGAAAAAAATATATGTTCTACGATTGCTGCACATTAGTGCTCTGGAGGTAGTTTTCTCCCCTTCCATGTTTCTCCAGTGGAGTAACAGGTCTCTCTGGTGATCTGGTAGATGAACATTTTTGCAGAAAGGAAGGTGGATCTGCCTCCCTTCTAGCAATTAATTTGCCATTAGCAATAGAGTTGCACATTGTAGGATTGGTCCTTCTCCTGGTCCTTGACTGCGTAATTTCACACAAAGCCCTGTGGCAGTGACTCTGTAAACATATGTCACTTTACCTGGTAACACCATAGTTCTCTGCTTGTGGCTAGGTCGATGAACTCTACATGATATCTGTAAATAGTCACTAACCTTTCGTTTGGCCCAGGCCACCTGTGTTTTAAAGTGTCTTGTTTTTGTTTTCTGCTATAAAGTCCTTAGATAGCAAATAGGTGCCTACTGATGCTGCCCTTGCAGCAAGGATATTAAAGAGGACAGACAAGCATCTGGCCATAATACCAGCCCCACATCTAGACAGACAGATCGGTAGAGGCTGATATGATGAGAACTATTTTAAAACTTCTGATTCATTCAAACTACTATGAGTTAGACCAGCTTTGCTTCCCAGACCTTTGCAAATAGCTGAGGTGAAACCTAAAGACTTACAGGTGATTTTAGAAGCAATTTTAGAAGATTTACTGGTGATTTTAGAAGAATTTCACATCTGGAATATTGTGTCCAGTTCTGGGCCCCTCAGTTCCAGAAGGACATACAACTCCTTGAAAGATTCCAGCGCAGGATCACCAAGATGATTAAGGGAGTGGAGCACCTTCCTTATGAGAAAAGGTTGAGGGAGCTGGGTCTCTTTAGCTTGGAGGAGATTGAAGAGTGACCTCATTAATGTCTATAAATATGTTAAGGGTGAGTGTCAGGAGGATGGATCCAGGCTCTTCTTGGTGTTGGTCGGTGATAGGACAAGAGGAAATGGTTCCAAACTGGAACATAGAAAGTTCCATCTTAATGGAAGAACTTTTTCACTGTGAGGGTGATGTAGCACTGGGACAGGCTGCCCAGAGAGGTTGTGGAGTCTCCTTCTCTGGAGACATTCAAGACCAATCTGGACATATTGCTGTGTGGTTAAATCTAGGTGATCCTGCTCAGGCAGGGGGGTTGGGCTAGATGCTCTTTCAAGGTTCCTTCCAACTCCTAACATTCTGTGTGAATCTGTGAATCGGTTTGGTACAGTGTGAGGCTGGCACAGCTCAGGGCAAAGTTTGCCAGACTCACACCAAGCTCTTTCACAAAGGCACTGAATCTTGTACTCAAAACCCCACACATTCCCCTCCTCATTTAGGACTGTCTTCTAGTGAAAAATGAACATCTCATAGCTGTAAGAATAACCCCCACATCAAGACACTACTTGTTATAGCAGCTTGATTTTTCCAGAAGTGATGCCTCAGGCAAATTTCATTAAATTTCTGATACTCTTCTCATTCCCCTAAAGCTGTTTTTTCATGAACTTTTTTTTTTCCCTAAAAAAATTACATCTTCCTGAGAATTTCAGGGTCTCTGTGGCTTCCTCCAGCTTTCTTCCTACTGACCACAGAACTCTCTGAATACCGCAGAGCCATGGAAAAGCAGGGCTGAGTCTTCTGCCCCTTGGCAAGATTAGCTGCAGACATAATTTCTGACAGATGCCTTGGCAGAGTGTTCTTAAGCACCCATACCTTCTGTGTGATAATCATCAGCCTTCCTGTGGTGTTTCAGCCTTTTTTACTCATGCTGACTCGAGCTTCAGGCTCAATTCATCAGTGAAAACTCCTGAGTCCTGCTGTGGAAGCCCCGGGAGATGCTGAGCAGAGGTGGTTCAGTTGGGAGTGCCTGTGACCTGGGTGAGTTAGGTTAGGAAATGAGAATACCCTGCTGTGTGCATCTCTGCTTTGTACCAGCCTGGTTTGAATAAAACTTTTCTAAGGAACTTCTCCAGATCCTCATGGCATCATAAAGGAAAAAGGAGTGAAGCACATCTGGCCAGCTGTGCTGTAGGTGCTCACAGAGCACAAGTGGTGGTACCACAGGACGAGACATACAAAGATGAGGGAGAAGAGATTTTTTTAATTTTTTTTTTTTTTCCATGAAAGCTGATTGATGAAATTCCTCTTCCTGGTACTAGTTATTATGAAAGCTACCCAAACACCCATAGCACAGCACTCAAGAAAACGAGAGTCTGATGTAGGGCTAGTCCTTGGTCACCTTATACCTTCCCTTCCCTGCTATCAGAGACTGGGTTGTTGTGACCTCTGCATCACATGGCAGAAGAGTCGTTGTCCTCTCTCCAGCATTAACTACCCATGTTTGTGGATGGGGTAACTATGACTGCATCGTTGTGGCAGAGGTGAAAAAAATAATTTCCTAAGGAAAGATTTTGCAACCTACTTCCTGGGGTGGAGTGATTTCCCAAGAAGTTGGCAACATCATGCAGGATCATACTGAGCTAAATATCTCAGAGTGTCAAATAATTTGAGATACTAAACAATCTTCAGAGTAAAAAAATTTTGTCAGCCTGTAAGTGAGCTGTCTGTGGAAATGGTGGTGATCCCTTGGGGAATGGTCTGTGTCTCCATAATGCTGTGCCACATAATGCCTCTGCCTTAAAACAGTGTCCTTGGCTTTGTTTAGGATCACTACTGTGTACCTAAGAAAAGGCTCTTGGTTTGGATTGTCTGAAGGGGGGGTATTTTTTTTTCAATTATTATTTCACTACTTAGACTGTACGTGTTTTCATAGCCTATAGAAACATTGCAGTGGATCTTCAAAACATGCAGAGTGGATGGGTATTTTTCCCCCTTTTCTTTAATATGCTGTCACTCTTAGGGATCACACACTGTACAGCACAGTAAACAAGCAGGTAAGGCTGTGGGGCAGTGAAAGTGCTGTGGGCTGCCCATGCTGCACTGAGTAATTATTGTTGTTGTTGTTGTTGTTGTGATTATCCAAACCCCTACTAATGGCAATAAACAGAGCAGCTGATTTAAGTTAGCTTCTGTCAACGTCTCACTGTTTGGTGAAACAAGGTCCTTGATAAAACTGCATCCTGCTGCAAAAGATTATTCTGAGCCACTTCTTCCATCACACTCCCTACAGACACTTTCCAGATACTCCAGCTCACCAGACACTCCTTGGAAATGTCAGATATGTCTTTTGTGAAGAGATCCTGCTTTTAACAATATATTAATATTTCAAGAAAATACTTGGCAAGACTTCAGATTTTGCCAGTGGGTCCTTGCAAATTTGGAAAAAAAGGGAGATTTATGGGCAGTGCTGGTGGGTGGAGAGGTGGACATCAGGCATGTAAAAAACATACCTTGTGGTTTTATTGACGCATGAATTATAATCACAGATGGTAGTGGGGAGAGTTCCAGTCACTGTGACAAAGATAATAGGCAAGGCAAATGTTTGAGATACTAATTATTTATGGGAGCCTGGCGTTCAACTATGCTACGCCACCATGGGTAGATCACCTTTCAGAAAAGTACCATAACATCAGCTGTCCCCCAAAACACCCACTCAGTCACTTCTGCAGAGATGAATAGTTAAGTACTGCTTGCTGTGCAGGTCTGACTGGAGCACAGGGGGTCCCTGTTCTCCCCAGGTAGGTCATGTTTTACCAGAAAGCCTCCACAGAGCAGGAGCATGTGCAGCTGCCCAGGGAAGAGGGTCTCAGCTATCCTGCTCCAGATCAGTGCAAGTATTCTCCTTCCTGTCCTTCTTTTTTTGTCCTTTCCTCCATCTCCCTTTGCTCCACATTACAAGTCTGTCCCGTGTGTCACCTGCCAGACACCATTTAGCTTACTATTATTGTTATCCCATGGCTTAGATGCTATTGCCTTGCCCCCAACCTCACTGCTCATTCTTACCCACCAACTACCTCCCCTGCCAGGCTGAAATAAAGTGTTTGGGTTTTTTTTTCCACATGTCATTTTTTGTCATTTTTTTTTCTCCCCATCCAGACTGGTTGCTAGATCTGGTACAGCAGCAGCAGCAGAGCCGTGGGAACAGGAAGATGAGAGTGACTTTAACAAGATGGGTCCTGCATCAGGGCTGCCATATGTGGTAAGTATTGCCCTGGTCAGCAGCATGACGGGCTGGGGAGACCCCTTTGCCCACCCCACTCTGCTGAGTGAGTGCAAAAGCAGAGTGATATTAGAGATGCATCCCTCAGTACGTCAGCTATAGAGGGGATCTCTGGCTTCAGCTTGAGGTCATTTCTGAATTGCCAGCTGTAAAAGTTGGGGTTTTTTATGGTGTAAATTTAGTTGTGTGACACAGTTGTTTTGTTTCCTGTGATGTAAAGGTACCAGCTGTGGGCATGTCGATGTTACAGGTCAGATACCTACCTCTGAGCGAGCTACCTCAGGCATCCTGTACAGCTGGAGAAGCCCAGAGCAGCATTCAGCTTACACAAAAGTATGAGGACATCCACACTTGTTTAAACATCCTCACTTATTTAAACATCCTCACTTGTTTAAACAGTGAGTACTGCTAAAACAAAACAAGGCAAAACCCAGCTATTAGCTGTAAAGACGAGTCCAGAAAGTGTTGCTCCAAGTCAATGTCCCATCAGAAATCAACCCCCGGTGTTCTTCTGAGTTAGCAAAGATTGTCTTCAGAGCCAAATTCAGAAGGGCATGTATCCACAGAGCCCTTTTTCAGTAATTTTTTTTTCTTTTATTCTCTTCCTAAAATGAAGCTAATCCATCCACACGTTGGGCTGGGCTAACACAGAAGAAGGTTTTAGAGTGAAGCTGCCTAAAGCTGGCTAGTGGCTGGCAGGTTATTTACATGTCAGAAAACACCCCTGATGGAGACAAGCGACCACAAACACTGACCCTTTGCAAGCCTGCTTTCATGCTCAAAGAAACCTGATGCTCAGCCATGTGGGGGAATAATTTTTTTCCTCTCCATAGCAGAAAGTTCACTGAAATGGAAAGCAGCTCTTACAGCTGAGTGCTCGAACTGGAATTATTAACTGGATTTTAATAGCTGGCAAAATGATGTATTCACTTTATCTGTTATCATGTAAATACTTACAATAAATGCACTAAACCATATTTTGCAAGATTAGATTGGATTAGACACATACTATAAAAAATTACTCTCAATGAAAATGTTTAGGTCTGAAAGCAGATTTAAATATTATTTTCTATCCCTTTAGGGCCTTTTTATAAAGAAGAATCCGATCTTTTATGTGTAAATGATTTAAAGCATCCAGCTTAAACTGTATTACTCAGGAATTTCAGTGTTGTCATTAATAGCCCACTCTTAATTTGAAGTACAGAAGAAGAATAGTAATCAAAACCTAAATTCCCAGGCATTTTCTAATTCAAATCTATCTCACTTTCCTGTATTAAAACATGTAATTTATAAGTTAACAGACTCTTAAAATACTAAAAGCAGAGTTTATGAAGCATATAGTTTACCTGACCTGCCTGGAGGAGTCCTTGTATATCACAGGCTTGCCTGCGCTGAGCCTTTAAGGCTGCATTAATCGGGATTTAACAGGCAAACACTGCCACAGGTTTACCAGACCCACAGGCATGGCTCCCTGCAGGGATGCCCTCCTTCTCCGCCTTCATCAGTGCTGTCCCTGCAGGCACGGTGGCCTCCTTCCCCAAGCAAGACTTACCCAGACCCAGCCAGGTGCCCTGCGCTCCTCCGTGGTTTCTCCTTCTGCAAAGGTGGTCAAGCCTGATGTTCAGAGCAGAAGGCCTTGCCTTTGAGGGGAGCAGCTCTCAAAGGCAGGTCTGGTTGGAAGTCTGGTGCATCGCTTCCGAGAGCCCTGGCGAGGCTGCTCCGGGTGCCGTCCTCTTTTTCAGCTGGTCCCCCTGGAGCTGTGAGCTCTGCAGCCGCCTGCAATGTGGGCTTGGTAAATAGCAATGTAGCTATCAGATGGACAAACTGCACTGAGGACAGACATTTCCTCACAGAGACCATTGCTCTCAAGGATCTCCCTTATCCTCTATCCTCTCTTTGAGAGTAAGCCTCTATCTTTCTCTTGTCACAGTGGGCACGATGTACCAGGGGCCAGTCCAGAGATGTGAGGCAGGTGAGAGGAAGCATCTATGGCTTGCAGGCCATCTGCATTTGTGGTACCTGGATCTGTCTGCAGCCCACTCCCCCTCTGGCTGCAGACTTTTTCCTTCAGAGCAGAGTGAGATGGCGCTCCGCAGCAAGGTGGTGCTCCCAGCAGGAGCTATTCAGCCTGGCTCCAGAGGGCACAGTCCTGCCTCCACCATGCCTCCCCCTCACCCGTGGGCATGCATCGCTGCTAAAGGTGATTTAACAACCCTCAGGCCTCTGCTGGGTTGTTTGGTTTTTTTTATCTTTTTACCAAGGGAATCTTGGCACACTTCAGTACATTTTATTTTGAAATAAATTCAACCACTTCCACCTATAAGCTTAGGTAATTTTAAAATGTGGTTTTACATTATCTGAACGGTGAGTTAATACTGTACAAGATTTCATATTCCAGAAAGAATATCTGTATTTTTAAAGAGCCATTAACCTCAGAATGCCTACAGCTCCCCAGAGCTGCGAGGCTCCTTTACAAGCACACAGCAAGGTCTTGAGCCTGGTTCTTGCAGAGGGAGCTGCCCACACCCCTCCACTCTGTAACCCCATGGCAGCGAGTGGGCAGAGTGGGCAGGGAACAAGCGTTACAGCAGGGACCATCCCTGCTAGACCTGGGTGAAGCGACAGCGGTGTTCGCAGGAAAGATCACGCTATCTGGTCAACTAGGCAGAGGGAGAAGGGGCGGCAGCAGGATTCTCACCCACACACTTGCAAATAGAGCAGTGTTCCCCATTTGTTTGTTTTCCAGCAGAACCTGGGGTGGCTTGGGGGATTTCATCTGTGAAGCAGTCCGTATGTGGGTAATTACATGGGCTGTCTTGTTCAGCCCTTTGAATTTTATTTCACTTTCTTTTTTTCTGCATTTCCCAGGAGCACACTGAGAATACTGGTATGGATTGGGTTCCAGTCCCTTTTGACCTGATGACATGGCATCCGTATCATCAGCCCAAAACCATGATCCAAAAAAACCCACCCCCAGATCCTCTACTCAGGGCCTGCCTCATGTACCTCTCCTTGATCTACTGTGCTGTGTGCTGTACATCTCTGCTCCAGCCTGCAAAGGCCTCTCCTTTCCCAGGGCTCAAGCCCAGGTGTTAGGGTCAGCCACCTATTGTTGATGGCTGAGTCCCTGCCCTTCGAAACCTCTGTCCCACAGGAGAGCTGACACTCCACTCAAGGTTCTCCCCTGCTGGAGAAGCTCATTTTGGTTCCAACACTGAAGTCTCCTATTACTGGATGGAATAAGACAGCAGAAAATCTAAACTGCATAAGCTGGCCATGGGGTCATGACGTTCACAGATGTGAGGTGGAAGTGCCTGTTTCAGAAATAGGAGCTGAGCATGTCTAGTAGCCTATAAATAAATGACTTTGGGGCCCAGGCTTTTGGATATATGTAAGTGTCACCGAAATGCCTGTAGCAGCTCTTCAGCACTTTAAAAGTGAAGTTATAGCTACAGGCACATGATAGGGAGTGTGAGGAGACCTGAGATGTATAGCAGGTCACCTATGGCATTTGTAAATTGTGATAGGGCAACTTCATCCCCCCAGAAAAACGCAAGAGCTTGGAGAAGACTACCTGTGACCCTGCCCTGACCCGTCAGGCTGCATCTGTCTTAGTTTGGGCCAACAGGTACTGCCTCTTAAGGTGGCAGCTGTAAACTAGTCTGTCTACAGTAATTTGTCATGCTGTCTAGCTGCTTCAGTTGCCCTGCCTTCTGCATTCAGAAAGTCAGCCCTGAACACTCCCACTGACCATGTGTCTGTAGGATCAAGCCCTTTTCATGGCTGCCAAACAGAGAAAAGGGGATGAATTAAATTGTCATTTTTAAAAATTCACCAAAGGTGTGATTGTGGCATTTGTCCGGTCAGCTTGTCTTGTGTGGAGATAAGCGGTGTAGGTACAAGGTAGCCTGAAGGTTAGATGGTCTACCAATGCATGATTTCTCCAGGGATATGCTAGAGCACATCCCCCATTAAGCTGTACTCTATGTCACAGTGTCCCCTGCCTCTGTGTAAGAAACTGGCTGGACTGAGCAAGTGCAGGCGTGCAGGCTCATGTAAACATCACACCTTCCTCTTGCATGAAGCCATATTGCTAGGGTTTGCTACCTCAAAGGCTTGCATATCTCATTTGTGCAAGCCTAGACACCCCAATTTGGTATGTCTTGACTTCCCAAAAGAGAAAGCTTTGAGGAGGTTTGGGTTTTTTTTCCCCCTTTCCAGTCTCCTACGTCCATTCCTCTCCTCACTCACAATTTCCTTTACCTTCATGAAGCACAGGAGGCAAATCTAGCTGATCTTTTCTGTAGGGTGGATAACTCTCCCTGTGGTCAGCAAAATCCACATTTCCTTCTGCCCAAATCCCCAAACCCTCACTCCCCAACTGTAACACAGAGCACAGCTGGCCCAGCTGGGCTGATATTGCTCCTTCTGAGTCTGTTCTGAGAGAACTGAGAGACCTAAAATTCATAATCCAACCAATACCTCTGCTTAGTTCTGCATCTGCTCCCCACAAGCAAATGTAGCAGTGCCAGTGATGTGGGAAGATGGCATTGGAAACTACTGGTGAAGGTGGGGAGGTTGGCAGAGGATCTCCTAACTGAAGTGACTACAGAAAGGAAATCTGTGGTATCGTAGAAAGCTGCCCACACTGCAGGAAGCTGCCATGATCAGAAGGTTTCAGGCTAAGTTTCTGTATTTGCAACCACCCACTCCCAAGAGATCAGAAGGAGAAAGAGTAGAACAGGTTAATGGAGCTAGCTGAGAATTTTGAGCATGAGTCATATCTGCCAACTTTTCCCCAAAAGAGTTTCTTGTCTTGTGTATCTCTATCACTCAGAGCCCACAGCTGACACCTCAGTTTGGCATTGTCTGGCATGGGAAGGTGGCCAAATGACTAAAATAAACAGGAGAGCTCAACAGAACCTCCAGCTGCGTTTGGGCTGTAACATGATCCTTATTTCACCTATTTTCTCTTGGTAAGAGGACATGCAATTTGCCTGAGAGACTCAAGTATCAAGAAGAGTTTTGTCTCATGGTTAAGGGGAACAAAGTATTGGGAATAATCTCTTCATGGTAAGCAATACTATTTTGAGCACAGTTTGGGAGGGTGCTTGTTCAGTCCACAGATTAGTCAGTTGGTGGGCAGGCTTTCAGATGAAGCTCTGATTTGTTGTTCTTCAGAAAAGGATCAGGAGGTATGTGTATGGAAGAAGGAAACCACACACACCCCAGAAGAGAACACAAGTCTTTCCCTGGGACACAAAAGAGGAGGCATATTTTAAAATGAATGCAAACAAGAAGATTACAACAGAGAGATGGTTACCTCCAGTTTAAAACATGGAGCAGGCTGGCATTTAACTGCACAGTGAGATCTTGAGAGCTCCTTTTTTGTTTTCTTTTTACACAGCTCCCAGCAAAATGGAACTATTGACCTGGCCAACCCTTCCATGCTGCAGTAATTAGAAATATTTGTTTAAAAATAAATGTGGCTATTGCTTTTAAGAGGATTCCAGTTAGCACAGATTATTCTAGAATAGTTTCATGTACCATGGAAAAGCTTCTGAAATATATAGATATGTATATATAAATGCTGAAGAATAATTATGAGACTTACTAATGAACATGAATCCTTGCTTAAAAATATCCCTGTTAGCCAATTAAAGGATGCTAATGCTCCTTATTTACACCTTCAATGTCATGCTTTTATACATCAGCAAATGTAGAGGGTTACCATTAAACTGTGAAGTGGCTTTGAGCAGACCAGGTCCTGTCATTCAGGACCTCTGACCCCGGGGCATCTCTATCCCCTTTCACATCTGGACCAGTTCAATCCAAGGAAGCACTTTGAGCCCAGTCTATTCATCTGGTTACCATCATGGTGTCTGAATTGTTTGCTGTTACTTATTCTTGTGGTTGAGTCTTTTGAAACCCTCCAAATGGTCAAGAAATCAAGACCTCTGGTTGCTAAAGATGAAACAGGGGCAAGTCCACAATGGTGAACCTCCTTCCAAAGTGCCTTCAATCCCGTGCAAAAGAGCAGAAGAGTAAAGTGGTTCTTTCTCATTGAGTTCATCCTTGAGACAGGCTCTGTCATGCTATTCCCCCTGTATCTTAGAGCAGCTCCCTCAGCATGACAGCAGGGGACTTGTGGGGCCTGAAATACCTTCCTGACTGCTGCTGCTGCCCTTGCAGCTGCCTGTGAAGAGCCAAACTTTGCCATCCATCCCCAGGAGATGAGTTTCTGAGAACACTCTCTGCTGCCTATCAGCCGCTCTTCAAAGGTGATGAATTGCTGCCCATAGTCCACTTCAAGAGAGCCAAACAAACCAGGAGGAGCTGTGTAAGCCTTTGGCATTGATTAAGGTGAATGGTGGCTCATGCACCATCATGTGTCTATCATTAGCTATTAATTAAGCTAAGTAAAAGATAAAGATTGACTTTAGGATCCATTCACAGGCCTTAGGAGTTTGCTCTTAATGTATATCCACACCCTAGAATCTGCAGAAAGCAATTTAAGGAGCTCCTTAACTCTCTGTCTAAATGTGTCAACCAGTATTTGCTCTTAATTTTAGAGAATGTCGTCTTGCTTCTGGCATGGCTGAAATTTTATGTCACATTCAATTTTTAGCAACCTGCCAACTGTCAGTCTACACCAATGACAGTAACTAACTGCCTGGGAGTTGTCTGGGAGTGTGGAAAGGATTTCCAGGAAAACCCTTGGTAGGATGATATAGTGCATTATTTGAATCAGTGCTGGCCAATCCTCTTAGCTCTGAAGACAAATGTGTATTTTGGCTGGCATGGGCTTTCGCCCACAGCTGCTGCTCCTCACCATTGCTTCAGAGCTTTCGATGGCTCCCAGAGGTCCCTAGCCTGCAGGAACCCTTTGGGAACAGGCTGAACACATGCATGTGCTCACACAAGCACCTTCCAACCTAACTGCTTCTTACTCTGATCCTCACGCGTTGTCTCCAGGTCCCAAGTACAGAGGTGCCCATGCAGTGGAGGTAGCCATGGTCTCCAGCTGTGGTGGCAGTGGTAGCACTGTGTGGACTTAATAGCTTGGGTCTTACTCAGAGCTCTACTAATGTGCCAATGCTTCTGCCCATCCATCCCAGGAGTTAGGGGGTGGCTGAGTCACATTTGTAGGTGAGCCATCACCATGTGATCCACCTCCTTGTGTCCGGCCCTGGGCATGTGTCCCTAGCCAGTCTCTAGAAGAGTGCCTGTCTTTCTCTAGCTTTGCTGCTGTGTCAGTGGACTCCTTTCTGGTACCACTGCCCACTACTCCAATGTCTAAAAGTCAAGCATCTCTTTTCAGGCCATGCTGTTCCTCTTCACTTAGACATTAACATGGAAGGCAGGCAAGGAAGAGGGATGTCAGCTCCAGAAACAGAAGCATGTTTCTCCTCAGACAGCAGTCTCAGCAAGTGTTAGTTGAGTCCAATGTGTATTTTTGAGATCAGCATTCTTGGAAACTTCCAAATCTGCAAAATTTGCGGAAAGCATTTTATGGAAATAGCTGTCGATTCAAAATGATGGTGTGTCCTCAAGTAAGAGCTGCATTTCTCAGGAGCCAACATTGAATAATAGCAGTGCCTTAAACACAAGTAAAACCACAATAAGATCTACCTTCAAGTGCATATCATCATAAAACACATTGCAGTGATGCCTCAAAGGAAAATGTCATTTGTGCCTTCCTTATCCTCTACTCCCATGTCCTTTCTGTGGTAGTTAGTAAATGTTTCTGGAAGTCTGCAAAGAAAAATATTAATGAATAATTTTATTCTTTAGACACATGACTCTACTCCTTTGCAATCCCTATGCCTTGTCTAAGTACGTGCAGTCAGTTCCTTAGTATATTTAACCAAAATAATATTTAAGTAAAGAGAGTGTTTTTACCATTGAACCTAATGGACTTCTTAATTTCTATTATCGTGTAGATGCAACATATATGATTTTGTAAGACACTAGGTTTGGAAACCTCCATGCTCTGAAGGTCCTTGAGCCCAGGATCTGAAACAAGTGGAGCTATAGCTTTCATTTCAAGGGGATTTACCATAAATAATGTTCATAACTGAGTTTTCGCAGGCTGTGCCTTCTCACCTCAGAGAGGTCTTTTCTGTCTTTGTTCACCATGAAATTCAATCTGCAACGTACACTAGCGTTACGCCTTCGTGGATCTCTTCTCTAGGACTCATCAGATGAAACAGTGCTTGCTCAAGTCTAGCAGAGCCTCAGTAGTCGCCCCAAGGCTTTTCGCAGCCGAGCAGAGTGAACTTTCAGGTTTGGGGGTACGTCACCGCTAAGGCTCACGCATCTCCTCTGACACTTTTGTAATAGCACCCTGGGAAGCAATACAGATGGAGGGACTTTAAAAATCAAAAGTAGCTTTTGAGTTTTGCTTGATAAATACAGAAGGCTTTTATTTAATGTAACTGTGCCTGCCTCAACTTATGGTGTCTAACCACCACTCATCTCCCTGGCTTTGCCTAGACAATCCTCTTAAACAATTCCTTTTTAGAGTGTCTTGCTTTGTGCCAGCACTTTGTTTGCCCATCCTCCTGAGCAGATGGAAATATGCATGCCTCTACCAAACGCGACCTTGTTAGGCTGCTCGTCCTTCATGTCAGGGTGAGATGTAAAACGTTACACCCACTACCTTCCAGAGGGCAAAGAGACTCCAACGGCTTGCGTCTGCCTTGCTGCGAGGTGTCTCCTGGTAACGCTGCCTTGATATGATCAACATTGCAGCTCCTGCTTGTCAGCGTCTCGGCATTGTTATAAAGGGTATGCTCGCCTGCTCACAGGCCCACCAGCACCTCACCTCCTGGAAATCACACCTGGGGGCTAGACGTGGTGCACCGGGAAGCAGCCATGGCGTGGGGCACTGTGTCAATAGCTGTCCTTTTGGCAGCCGTTAGAAAGAGAACTTGAGAGTTAAGAACAAAAGTAGAAAGGTAACCTGTGAGTGGGAAAAGAGGATAAAGGGAGGTTTGTAAATTTTTTTGATCTGGGTCTCGATCCTAAAAGAAAGTTCTAAAGAATGATTGCGATCTACTTTGCTCATGCCACGCTTTTCTACAGTGCAAGTGGGATTTGTGTCACTTTATACAAGATACAGGAAAATCTTAAGTCTTTGGGCGTGAACCTCCAGAGGACAATTCATCTGATCTCACTTAGATGCTTAATTGTGCTCAGGAGCAGCCTATTCATTCCTAGAAAAAGAGACTCTACTAGTTTTAGCCCTTGAGGGCTCCAGGCAGCTGCCCACAGGGAGCTGTCTAGGGTCATTGGATATACCCCAGGGTCTCTGAGACATCTCTACTGGGCAGGAGAGAGGACACGGGAGCTGGAGGTGACCTGCTCTGTTGTGGCTCCCTGGAATTCCCCAGAACATCACACAGTGCACAAGCCACCTCTGTGTGGGCAGCTGAATGAACTCTCTAACTTGCAGGTCCCTATGTCAGGGCTGGCTAATCTTCCCACAAATACCCTAAATACCCCCACTCTGTGTGGGCAGCTGAATGAACTCTCTAACTTGCAGGTCCCTATGTCAGGGCTGGCTAATCTTCCCACAAATACCCTAAATACCCCCACTCAGCTCATTGCCTTCACAAGAATAAAAAGTCTCCCTGCTGTAACTCTGTGAACTTCAGACAGCGAAACTCCACCCCTACCCCTCTGCCAAAATGCGCCATAGGGCTGAATGCGAGGGCCAGGGTCTGTTCCCAGTGTCAATCACAGCTGACGGCAACACATCAGGGCCTTATAAGTTCCCTTCCCACCTTCAGCATCTCTTCAGTGAAAAAGTGTTGCAGAGCGGTGGGGGACCCAGGGGAAGGACTAAAGACACGTGAGGCAGCGGTGTGCCATCAGTGAGCGAGGAAGGGGGTGCAATTCCCTTCGGTCCATCCTAAGCCTTCTCTCCCCTCCTCCACCTCTGTATAATTTCCAAACCCTCTGCTGGCATCTCTTTCTGGGTTCTGTAGCTGCTGCATACGAGGGAAGGAAGAATATGCAATTAGAATACGCTAAGATACCATTAGGGATAAATAGGAATTTTTGTCTCTATATGCAGCTGGTGGTACAATCATTTGAACTGAAATCAATCTAGTCTTTTTCAGCATGGTTAAGACTGCTGAAGCCTGACAACGGGCAGCAGAAAGACTTGGCTTTAATCCTCCGCCCTTTGTCATCATCAGCAGGATCCCACCGATGCATTGGGGTAAGGACTGAGCTTCCAAAACCTTCACGCTTCTTTTCCAGACCGGGCAGTGTGGGTCACTGATAACAGCTCTTAAGCAGCATTAGCTCACAGAGCAGTTGTTAGCAATAGACCAGCAAGACTTAAAAGACAGGCAGCCTCAAATTCAGAAACAAGCTAGCAGTTGGACAACTTAAAAGCAGCTACCGATACCCGGTATCTCTCCTTCATTAGAGGTGGTGGGGAGGCTGCCAGCTAAAGGCCTGTTCTCTCCTTTTAGGGTGTAAGCCCCTGCTGTTGGCAAACTGTTTTCATGTTTGGTAAGCTAGACAACTTGAGACCTATTAGCCGCTGACAAGTGAAGAGGCCACTCTTCTATCCCTGGGACAATAATCAAGAAAAATAATAGGCTGGATTCTCAAGTCTGATCTGGCACTTCTGTGGCGTTTGCGAGGTGAAAAGGAGCTGGCAAACATCCAGCTGCAAACGGCCAGCCAAAAATGTCCCTCCCAGTCACCCCACCTTACATGGAGAGCAAAATTTGAGAAGAAGCAGGTGGAGATCTGCCCCACGTAGAGCTAAGCTTAACCCAGGTCACCGTGTCAGCGTGTGGTGTCCGAAGCTGCAGCCTGGGCACAGGCTGCTGAGATAACCCAGCTGGCCTCATCGTGGTAGACCTCAATTTGAGGATCATCCCTCAGCAGGCTGTAGGTCAATCAAATTACTCTAATTATGGCCTTCTGACAAGCAGCATTTCTTGGGTCAATCCATGGAGGTCTAGTGCTGTGCCTAAGGAGGGGAGAAGTTATCAGCACCTTCTGAGTTATATTTCAGCAGGAGCAGAAACGAAGGGGAAAAGCTCTTTTCCCATTGCTATTGACTCACAAGAAAATTACAAACAGTGGTTTTTCCTTCTTTTGTTCCTACCTGGAAACAACTCTCCCTGAAAGGGGCACGAGATTTCCATCCGCTCCTTAGCTGCTCTCTCCCCATAGGTGAGGGAGGAAGGCAGCCCTGGAGCTGGGGGTGTCTCCAGGCTTCACTGGCTCTCCAGAGAGGAAATAAACATCTCTCCTGGCATGGAAAGTGTTGGCAGCATTAATCATTGCCAATGCCAAGTATTAAGAAAAGACAAACAATGAGGCAGATTTCAACAAACTGGGGATTAAAACCAGTGCCTCTGGCTTGTGTTAATGGCCTCCCAGTACTTGAGCTGGTGCTGTAAGGAAAGGTTGGATATGCATGGGAAGGGAAGGATTAGATGTTACCTTTACAACTTTCTTTATCTATCACAAAGATTGAAGGTGTTGTTTAAAAAATTAAATCTGAGATTCTTACTTGGTCCTGTGTCTTCAGGATCTGGAGCCAGAAGTAAAGGACCAAATATTATTTAACAGAACAAAATGATAAATGTGCATCACCATCAAAATGCAACATGTTCTGGCTACCCTCTGTAGAAATCAGAGTTTCTGGTGGAAATACCATACAACAATTTTCTACCACAGCTAAGATCTTGGACAAGCATGTGGTCTTGCAGCAGTAAATGTCTCAGGTTTAGATTTTGCGGCTGTGAAGGCTCTTGCTTCCTTTGACCAAATACTGTGAATCATAAAACAGCCCTATGGGGTTGACATATTCTACTTACTAAGTTAGTCCAAAAGTCCCCTTCAAAATTATTTTTGGTGAAAACCAGTGTAACTTTTCTCTTTCCCCCAGTGAAATATTTGCTTTCTGAAATGAATGTTTCATTTCTTGAGAAAATTAATTGAAACTTCAAACCTAGGACTTTATCAAAGCTGTGGTTCTCCTCCCTTAGCTTGATTCCTGCCCTGCCCCAACACTTCCCTGGGGAATGTGGCTACTCAGTTAGGGCAGCTACAGGCATTGTATGCCCAGAGCCTCCTGTGTCTGGAAAGTAAGGGGATGTGAGAGAGCTAACAGCTCTCAACAGTCACTTCAGCAGTATTTCTAAAATACATTTGTTCTTGGGGGCAGGGGAGGGCAGGGGGCACGTGTGTTCGTTTTTTTTTTTTAAATAAAAAATTATAAGCTAGAGGTTTCTGTTCTTTTTTTTTTTTTTTCCTCCAGAAAATCAAATTTTCCTTGCAAAATGAGCATCCATTTTCTACTCAGCTGGTACAAACTATTTCTGCACCTGTGCCATTTGTCTCTGGCTGCAGTTATTATTTATCTGTATTGCCATAGTGCCTTGGAGCCCTGACAGAGCTCAGAAACTCATACAAACCAGAGCAGCATTTCTTTCCTAAAGCTGAAGTAACAGATTTTTTTTAAGTGACAAATAGCAAATCCTTACATTTGTTTGACAAAACCCTTAGTACCTTTCAGATCATGATGTGAATTTAAAATATAGACAAATTAAAACAGGGATGTGTTGAGATTTCTTAACTATCTATATCTTTCTTCATATCTATAAGATAATACATCTGCAAAAAATGCCAGCACACATGCAGCATGTACTCCAGATAAAACTAGAAGCAGACACTTTTTGGTAAATAAAACCAAGAGTAAAGTCCTACTGGTCTATACAAATACAATGTGGAAAAAGTAGGATTTTATGCCTTTGGTTTCATTTGGCATTATCAAATAATACATAAGGTCAAACTGAAACCTCACTTTTCCTTGGGGGGGAGGGGGACCTTTGGTGTGGGTTCTCTGAAGGCTAAGAAGAGACCTCCTCAACACTACATACTTCTAGAGCTTTGTTTCTCTAGCTAGCTGCTTATTTTTCTGACTCTTGTAGAAAAAGTAATTTCCTTTTGAGAGCACTACCCCTCTAACAATGTATATGGAAGTTATCAAGGGGTTTCAATCATTGCTGGCGAGACACACACACAGAATAAGACTGGATGGGAAGACATCTGCAGCAATGTACAGAACATGTTGCTCTCCCACAGAAGTCACAGTTTTGCGAGTCCAGCAGCCTGAAAATCTTACCTATCAGGCTTCTCTATATCAAATTATTTAGGGAAAACTTTGGGGAGGCTATTTTTGCCTTCATGTTGGCATTTCAAAAATTCCCCCAGAACCAGCCTTAGTGGGATTAGAAAATACCATGTGGGAGAGGAAAAATAGTGCTGAGCAAGAGCAGGAACAGCATGGGAAGGCTGTCTGCCAGGTTTTGCCTCATCATCCTGAAATTCAATTTTGAGGGAGTCATGAGTCATTTTCACAGATACTAAAGTAGAAATTTGTGCAAACCTAAGGAGAGCTCTGGGCTTTTATTTCCATCTCCCCCCCCGGCTGCTCAGCTCTAGCTAGTCTTGCCTGCCTCTTCATCCCATCCTTGGATTTTCTCAGCCCTCATCTGCTCAGTAATTTTCTGGTTTATCTCAGCAACTTTGTTATTTGTCACTCTGATGCAGCAGGCAAAGAAATCATGTTGATGTCCAGAGAAGAAAAGGCAGGGTGGGAGGATCAGATCATACCTCTGCCGAGTTCATACCTGTGCCATAGCTGACCCACTAAATTGACCAGGGGTGTCTGCCCACTGGTTACCCCAGCTAGTCCCAGCCACCCCAGAGGAGAGGCTTTATCTTTCTGTCAGTGTTTGGGAAAGAGGTGAGGAGGAAAAGGATGGGAATCTTCAGGAAAAAGAGAAAATGAGATGGGATGTTTCACTGTCTTTGGGACTAATGGCCTTCATGGAAAATGTTACGTCAAGTCCAGACAGGAATCCTATCTCTCATTAAAGCATTGAGGGAAAGAGGAAAGAGATAGGTAATTAATTTGATATGGTTGTTTCTTTGAATAAAGGAGAGTTCCTGGAGCAGATGTGGATGGGTCAGGCAGCAGCATGTGCAGTGTTGGTCAAAATCTCATCAGTCATCAACAGACCCCAAATCTCGTCCTTCATCAGATTATGGCCAGGGCAAAAGACATACCTAGGCTGAAATGCAGTTATTGTCTATCTACCAGTGCAGAAGACACTAATTCCCAGACTGACTTCAGAAAAAAGAAGGGCTTGACACTTACTCATTGCAATTTCAGATAATAGTGCAAAGGTCTCCTCTGGCTTTGATAGCGATTAAAAATAAATAAATAGAAAGGTCACATGGACTGTGATTTATGGTAAAATTTTGACCATTGTGCAGAGCTTTGCTGCATTGTGGGAGAGAATGAGGAAATTGCTCTTGACCTTTTCTCTTTAAATTCATAAGGCAGGATATGTAAGTTTTTTACTTCATCTACAGAAATTATTTAAATTAGTACATTGGGAAAAAACATTCTATATAAAGATGGCTTTACCGAACTACTGCTTCATATGATTTGTTTTCTCCTGCTTTTACTGGGTTTTCTTTCAGATTACAGAGCACAGTAACTGAGCCTTTTTATTTTTTACAGTTTTACTGATTTATCTTTTCCTCCTTCTTGCTTCTTCCACAAAGTTTGCATAACAGTCATCTGCACCACCTCAGCTAATTATATGACAATGCCTTAAGACTTCTGATGAGGTAGGAAATCATGGTTAGAGATTTCTGCTTAGTTCTTTCTGGGGCTTATTTTTGTATCTTCATGAACAAATTAGAGGGAATGCACAGAGGTCAGCACACAGTGCAGAATTAAAGTGATCAATGAACAATGCATTTAAGGCTTGCAAATGGTCCATAGGACTGAATTTCAGCCAGCAGTTTCACTTCAGAAATGGTGGCTGATTGCATATTTTGCTAAGTGGACATCATGAAAATTTCTGCCGTAGTGTGGCTGCTCATTAGCCATTGTGAAACTAAAAGAGTTCGATCCATCCACAGCAGCACCTCAGGTTATCCACCTGGGAAAGGTACCCAGGGAATAAATCTTCCATGCTACTGATCTAAATTTCTAAAACTACAGCTGGTTTGGAGAAGACTGCTACAAAATTACTCATAACCAGGGTCTGTCCATGTTTGCTGTTATTTAGAAAACAGCAGGGAGGAAACTATAGTGACAAATAACCCAAATCCGATCATCTCAGCAACCTGCACCATCAAAAGTGGCTGAAAGGAGATATGCTGAGATGAGTACAGAATGGGAATCCTATCCCACAGTATACTCACAGTGCCCAAAAATGATCATTTCACAGAATCACAGAATGTTTAGGAGTTGGAAGGGACCTAAAAAGATCATCTAGTTCAACACTTCTGCCACATAGATCTTAAGAAAGAAAGGTATGGTATGTCTAAGCAATAGACTAAAAAATATTAAAATGTAAAAGCCTACAGTTAGCTAAGTTTAGGTGTGATGCACCAGAGGAGTAACAGCAAAAATGACAATTTAGCAGGAAATACTGCTTTGATCTGCAATTTTGTGTACTTCTGACTAGAAATCATGAAAAGCAAAACAAGTGGAGTTTTATTGAGGAAGTCTGCTGGGTATTAGACATTTATAACATTTCCATAAGCACATCTTCCCTTCCTAACCAACCAGAAGGTTATACCTGAGTGCCTGCTGGGTGCTGAACAGTGAGCATCATCCCCTGCGCTTGCAGAGACGTCACTTTCAGGTCATAGAATCACAGAATCATACAATGTGTTAGGTTGGAAGGGACCTTTAAAGTTCACCTAGTCTACCGCCTCTGCAGTGAGCAACAACATCTTCATTGGATCAGCAAGCACTTTTCCAGGAAAACCACTCTCATTTATATCAGTGTAACCACTGCACCTTTTTAAAATCACGTACTCAAACAGAATGGGTTGTATTGGGTTGTGTTGGGTTGGAAGAGACTTCAAAGCACATCTAGTTGAAATCCTCGCTCTCACCCCCCCCACCAGACCAGGTTGTCCAAAGGCCCATCCAGCCTGGCCTTGAACACTGCCAAAGAGGGGGCAGCCACAGCTTCTTTGGATAGCCTGTTCCATTGTCACACCACGCTCACAGAGAAGAATTTCTTCCTAATATCTAACCTAAATCATCCTCCTCTGGACTCACCCCAACAGCTCTGTGACATTCTTGTGCTGAGGACTCCAGAGCTGGATGCAGTACTGCAGGTGGGGTCCATGAGAGCAGAGAAAGGTAAAAGGGCAGAATCACCTCCCTGGACCTGCTGGTCACACTACGTTTGATGCAGCCCAGGATACAATTGGCTTTCTGGCCTGCAAGCACACATTGACAACTCAAGCTGAACTTCTTTTTCACCAAGACCCTGAAGTCCTCTTCCTCAGGGTTATTCTCAATCCATCCTCTCCACAGGCCCAGCCTGTAGTCGTGCTTCAGATCGCAAGCTTGTTGCCAAATCCTTCAAGAGCTGTAAACATCCAGATGTCTCCCATCTCAACCGAGAGAGTTTTCTGAACAGTTCTCCTAGCCTGAGCTTCTATGGTTCCTAACTGTTGTGAACCATATTTTCCTGGGATAGAAAGTCACTTCATGTGATCAGCAGGCCAACATTTTGTGGATCGTTAGGCAAGCCAGCACAGAAGGATTATTTTGAGGAGCAGAGGGCACATGGAGGGTGCAGTGGTGGACATTTTTACTCTGGCATATCCCAAATCCTGAATGCTTGAATAATTTATGCTTATGCACAGATTCCTTGGTGAGACAACAAAACAAAATCTGATGTCTCTTTCAAGCAAGACTCAACAAAATCATAACTCTTGCTTGCCAAATAGTGAGACTGCTTCTTTTCCTTCTTTTTTGATGGCATTGTACAAATTTGTGTAGTCTTGGGTTATTGCCCTGGGCAGTGGCCTATAATTTGAGTGGCTGAACGTACTGTCTTTGTTTTGACTTTGAGGCGGGTTGGTTCTAAATAAATCATGAACAACAAGAAAAGCATAGCAAACAAACACAGAAGCATCCACATGACCAGCCCAGACAAGATTAGCCTTTTGTATCCTGGCAAATCATATGGTGGGAAGTGGATCCACTCACATTGCAAGCAACAATTAAAAATCCTGGTGATGAGTGCAAACTTCCTGTTTTTATCACACCAATGGTTTGTGTGTTTCCTTATGCTTTTCATGGTGGACTTTCTCAGACAGCAGAGAAATCCCTGACTGCAGTAGGAAGGCCATACAAGTTCAGACAAGGAGGGTGACACCTTCACCATGGGTAGGCCATTGGAGTCACTTACACAGGGGACCCACGGAGGTTGGTGGAGCATTTGGGCCACCACAGGCATATATATTCCTTTACTGGAGGGGTGAGATGAAGATGGAGATCAAGAGCTAAGGACCAACTTCTTCTGGAAGAGAGTCAACAACATGGTCTCTGGCAGTTGTGTGGGCACAGGATTGCCCATACCATGACACAGACTTCATTTTCATTGTTGGCACATCCATATGATTTGTGTCTTGCCATCATTTCAGAGCTGTTACTTAGACTGTCTTGGTCAACTTCTCCTTCATCAGTCAGCTGGAGAGGTGCTGCACAAAGAGGTGCTCCTCTTCAGCACTGAAGAGCATGCTTCCTGACATTATGGCATCTGTACCCTTGAAATATGGTATGCAAGCTGCTCATGTCCTCCAGAGAGAAAGAGATGGTTCCATGCATGTTATAGACAGCTTGAAGGATAGTTTCTAGGCTTTCCTCCTCCAGTTTCATACCAAGCCTGTCAGCTGTAGACTGCACAGCTCCGGCAGTCCTCAGGCTGCAGATGTTTCTGGAGCTGATAGCTGGTCTGAACAAATATTTAGGGGATTCAGAAGACAGCTCTGGTACAAACCAAATTATTTCTTTATTTACTATGGTTGAGGCCTACGAACATCAAATTAATAGGAACTTTATCCCTGTTTTCTGTTTTAGAACTGTTTCAGTTAGGGTTTGGTCTTTTTCTGGTTTAAATGGAATCCTCTGCTGTAAATCCTTACATGTAGGTGATTTGCTGATGTGTGGGAATGAAGGGATGGGCTCAAAATATAGATACACTGAGTGCAATAGAAAAAAAAAGGAAAACATAAGGTGAGATGATCATTCAAATGACAAAAAAATGTAAGCAGTAGTTTGGTTTGCATGAAGTAGGTAAGGAAAATGCTTCAAATATTTTATATTCCTGTATCTCTTTGAAAACTATGAAAGTGTTTGTATCTGGCTGGAGATCCTGTGGGAAAACATCTTCAATGTATCAGCGTTATCTTCTCAGTCTGTTCCTATGACTTCTGTGTACTGCTGTTGTGACAACAGGTCAGTTACAGCTATTCCAGTTTCCGACTGAATTTGGATTAATGGGTCATTTTAAGGTCTTCTCTAAATCAGCTGCATGCCCACATAAATTATATGAGTTACAGTATTTTGGAAGTAAAGAAAATGATTTCTAAAGCCCATACATTGCTATAGATTTATTTTAGCCTCGCTGTGCCTTTGCCCTTTTTCCAACGTAAAATGGAGAATAATGTAGTGCAAGATATTGTACAAACTTTCTCTGTTTAGCTGCATAGTATTAATATTTCATTCTGCTTCTACATTACAGTGTGTAAACTTGAGGCTCAGTGAAGTAAATGGGGTAGCTGGAATTCACAAACATAGCTGCAAATCCTATTAGCAGTTAAACACAGCAGGTCTGAAATGCTCCCTAGTGTGCATCAAGTCTATTATGCAAACACAAAATAGTCACTTTGGGTTGAATGACATTTACAACTTAGAGGTAAAAGCACTTAGAGAAATTATTCTATTTAAGCAAACCTACTTTTTCCAGAAAGAGCCATCAAGTCATTTGAAACAGTATTTCATAGAGGAGAGGGACAAAAAAAAAAGAGCCAAGAGCAGTTCAAATCAGCCAAGATGTCTCAGTCAAGCACAAGAGTTGGGTTGTGACAACAGACGGGGTTGTTATGTGGCAACTGGAGAGAGGCAGGAGTGTGTTTAGGTTCCAGCAGCACTAAAGTAAACAGGTAAGAGCATGAAGCTGGATGGGGATGTGTATCTGTTTCCCACTGGAAAGTACTATGTGGGATATCTAAACACATTCCCGGCGCAGGCTCTTCCAGCCAGCACCTGCCTCACACATACATGCCCAGGTCTAACTCAGTCATGCAAGCAACAACCATGTGGGAAGAAGCCCAGTCCACTTTTAAAATGAACTGTCAGTTACAGAAGCTCAGCAGTAGACACTGTGGAGACACTGTATGGAATTGACTACATGGCTGTGACCTGCACTGTCTTGGTGGGACTGTGTCCTCTGTTCCATCCTAGTGTGTAAAGGTAACTTAATAATGCACCGACTTTAAAATCTGACCACCTCTCATCTGCTTCAGAACAAAGGCCACAGTGCTGTATCCTTTGGGGGTGCGTGGAAAGGTTCCCCTGAAAGACTTGTCCTCACTCAGAGACACCTGATGATGGCAAATGTAGCATTTTAATTTGTAACGTGTTCCAGCAACTAACAGCCACACAGCTGAAAACATCTGTCTCTGTTTCTGGTTTGAACCCACTTGGGTTTAACTTTCAGATATTAAGACTCTTTCTCTCCCCCGGCCCCCCGCACAGGAAATTAAAAACAGAAATTCAATCTCCCTTCAGTCTGTTTATGAACAATTAACAGATTCTTCCTGTCTCTGAGCCCACTGCAGTTTTTCCAGCCTTGAATTCATTTTGGTGGCTCTTTGCTGCAGTCTCCGTAGCCTTTCAAGTCCCTTTGCAATGGGGACACCAGAATGTTGACAGCAGAACTAAATCAGTGGACCTTTGCTCCACTGATTATATACCCAGGATCTTGGCTGCTGGTCTTTGTACACTGTTACCTCTCAGGCTGCTGTAGGGAGCTGATATTTCTGAGGATATGGCTCTCCACCCTGTGGGAATGGCCCAGATTTTTTTCCAGCTGTGGCAGGAACATCAAAGGACATTTTGTCTGTGAGGCCACACCTGATGCAAGGTATATCCAGAAGTGCTTGTGGATACCCTAGGATGCAGGTAGACCCTGATGCCCAGGTTCTCTGAGTGATTGAGGACATTCTGGATCACATTCCTTTCCTCACCACTGTGCCTTCCTTCATTATCCATACCTAGAACTAGAGATACTTTCATGTATGCTTCTTAAATTGAAGTGATGAGCAGAGATCATCTCTGATACAGATCCATGTGGATCTTGACTAGAAATGACCATTTATGAGTATCCATGGACAATTTTTGGTATCTGTCATACAGACAGCTCGTAGTATTTAATGTGCTGCGTTGATAGCACTACCTCATGCAGGATTTCTTCAAGAAGAATCTAAGAACATTTCTGCTGCCAAGCTCCTTCATCACACAAACTTGTAAACTTATAAAAAAAAAAAAAAGAAATCAGATTTTCTTTAAAAACAGATTGATTTTCCCTAAGTCCATGCAGATCAGCATTAATTAAATTCTCTGCCTTTGCTCCTTCTTTCATTTTCAAGGTCTTTCTATTTGCTAATGTCAAGTATCAGCCTCAGTAGCCCCAGCTCGGCTGCTGGTGGCACAGAATCAGCATGCTCCCACACTCTGGAATTTACATAGTGACCCAAGACCTCTGCAAAACAGTATCAGAACAAGCCAACTTCCCTTTTTTTTTTTTTCTACCATTAACACAAATTCCCACTGAATTATCATCTGAAATAGTTCACCATCTCCCTCTAGCAATCGGCTGATATCACAGCAAATATTTTGCTCCTAGTAGAATTAAAATTCTCCTAACAGTCTGTGACCTTGGTAAAAGACAGGCTGTACTGCTCCTGAGCCAAGAGGCACCTAGCACAGTACCAGCAGTGCACAGGAGCAAGTACTAAGGAGAGCTGATAGGAACAGGTGTCATGGTTTAACCCATCTGGCAGCTAAAACAAGAGCACAGCCCTTCGCTCACTCCATCCCTCCCAGGGCAATGGGGGAGAGAATCTAAAAGGAAAAAAAAAGTGAGTTGAGACTCTGCCCCACCTCCCAGCCCACCCCCAGTTATACACAGAGCATGATGCCATATGTCATGAAATATCCCTCTGGCTGGTCTGGGTTACCTGTCCTGGTTGTGTCCACTCCCAACTTCTTGGGTGCCCCCCTTCTTGTTGGCAAGACAATACGAGAAGCTAAAAATTCCATGACTGCTCAACAACAACTAAAGCCATTAGTGTCTTATCAACATTGTTCTCATCCTAAATCCCAAACACAGCACTAACTAGCTGCTAGGAAGAAAATTAACTCTATCCCCACTTGAAACCAGGGAAACAGGTAAACAGACACAGATGCTCTTCCAGCAGCCAGTCAGTGTTTTCATATTTTCTCTTGTTTTGCTGCCCAGTATATTTTCTAATTTGTATTAATGTCTTTACATTCCCTACATCCAATTTAAAATACATGTATTCACACAGGCATATATACTCCCACACACATACACTCTCATTTTTACTCTTGATATGTGTTCTCAATTGCAGAAGGGGCATTTTTTTTACACAGGGCTGAAAATCCCCTTGGATATGCCACTTCTTCACCTGTTGATGCATCTTCCCCACACTGACCTAACTAAGGCAGTGCAAACCTCAGTTTAACACAACAGATTAGCTGACTTTCAATGCTGGCTTGTTCGGTGGACACACCAGCACTATCCCCTTTTTTTCCACCCCGTTGAATGGGGCCCAGTCCTTAGAACAATTTTTCAACAGCACTTTGGAATATATTGATAAGGTAGATCTATTAATGTCTTGATGATGCAGAGGTCTCTGTGAAAGGATAAAGATGACTAGTAGATGATAGGAATGCTACTTACTTTATGCACTGCAATAATCTAATTAAAAGCATGAATTATTATATACTTGTAGGTCAAACAGGCATACCGTAGAGAGTGAGGGAGAGTGTCTAAGATGGGCTTGGCATTTGGTATGAGAGCATGTGTCATTCATTTAATTTAATGTATGATTAACAACTCCTTAACATGATTAGCACTTCTCTAATTGTGATTGACGTGATAAATAGTTCTGCAGCTTGATTCATTGGATTCATTGATTGCTAAAATGGAAAAGCAAATACATTTGCTCATCAGCGGCCCAGCATTTTGGAAAGTTCCAGAGACTCTTTCAGCAATGTCTCAGTAAATCTCTAATTATGTTTGACATGAGTGGCTTTAACCATACCCTTGGATTTTTCAAATCTGGCATTCAGCTCTGAGATGTTCTCCAACAGGTGGCCTTTAGCTGGATGGTTACCAAGTGGCACTGTACATAAAATGCAAGGGATGTGACAGAGACAGGAGACACCATAAAGTATAAGGGAAAAGCATCCAGATAAACTGTGGCCAGTTATCTTTTTTTTTTTCTGGTGTCCTTTTTTAAAGATGATATTTTCTGACCTTTGTTCTTCCCTGCTTGCCCATTTGCTCACCTCAGCTCCTCTCCAAGGGCATTTGTAAGGACACACTGTGTTCATTTCTGCCCTCCCCACAAGACTCTAGGTGTTACGAGAAAAGCACTTGATGCAGAGTGTCTTTTCTCCTTTTAAAAATAAGCTTTTTAGCACTTTTTGAAATTACAACTTCCTTTTACAACTTGGCGATGGTGTCATCATGTGACTTCATATCACTGTATAAAGCCCTATTTTTTTTTTTGTTTTGTTAAATTAAATCAAATCAAGACTTTATGTGAGAAACAGATCACTTCCTACACTTCTGCTGGGTTCCTTACAACTCTCAGGAGAATTTTAGGGAAATTGCCTCGGCTCATCCGGCAGGGCTGTGAGCAGAAAAGCTGGCAGTGTTTTACAAACCAAAGGAAAAGGGCGCAGTCCTTCCCCAGGGAAGTAAAAGACAGTGGCCAGTTCTCTGGGGAAGCACTGCCCTGATGATGAATTAACTCGATGAATTTGGGGAAGTCCCGGTTCCTCCCAGGACAGAAACCTTCTCAGTGAATGAGCCCCACACCCTGGGTCTCTTGGGGAGGTTGCTCTCCATTCTGGTACCCAAAGCAAGCCTGGGAAGGGGCTAGCAAATATTCTGGTTTCAAACAAGGTGTCCTTTCCTCTCAGGGAGGTTAAAATCAGGTTGAAACTACAGGTAGGCTGTCACTGAGATAGCAGGGCTGAAGGGACAGCAAGTCACCAAGTTGGCATTTTGGTTCCATGTCCCACAACTTGATGGAGCTGCAGAGTCCCCAGCCCACCTTCAGGTTGGGGATGTTTCCTCTTCATCAAAAGATTTTGAAATGAAATCTTCATCTTCAGGCAGCAGAGAGGAATGGAAACTGATACCAGGGGTCTGTGCTGAGGCAAAAAGAGGAAAGAGGGAAGGAGGGAAAGAGGGTGAGAATGAAACAGCTTAGAAAACCTGGAGCATTTTTAGGCTTGCAAACCAAAAGTGTGGGTTCAGTAACCACATTGCTAACAATGTAATGGAGTGTTTCTAACTGCGTGTTTGTACTCCCGCGGGTATTGCCTTAGCAGCATAACAGTCCGTCAGGACTTTCCTAGATGTCTGTTCCGACTGAAACGCTGCCTTACAGTCACAGCCATGCTTCTCTGTGACACCCAGCCCGGGATGCGAGGCTGAAGGGAGAAATTGTCAGTGAACAAAGTAGGAGACTGATGATGATGAAAGAAGAAGCAGATCTGCCCTCTTGTGTACAAGGCATCTACTGCATCTATTTTTTCTAAATTAATCTGAAATTAATTTATTCCTTCTAATAATGAGCAAATTACATGAATTTTTTTCAGTGTTTTAACCTTGACATAAGAAGAACAAGAGAAGAAAGCATGAAGGCTGGGGTGATATATTCTCAGGAATTAATTTGTAGGTCCAAATGTGAGTAGCTTGACCAGGAGAAGCTACTGTGAACACTCAGGCTATCAAATTAGAGACTATGAAGATATGAGTAGTGCAAAAAACTCTGTGGAGGATAAATCTAATAGCCAGGAAAACCCATCCAGCTGCAAAATTATTACCCATTAAATGCAAGTTCTTTTAAAAAAAATAAAAAATATGAGGGAACAAAATAGCATGAGTGTTTTCATTGCACTCATCACAGCAGTAAGGACCAAGAGAGAAGATTTAGGCTGAGGCAAGCATGTTTTACCAGCCTTAATTAAACCAGAGAGGTTAAACAAGGCAGCTGACTTCACAGGGTTGATAAGGTCAGACTGAGCTTCCACTTCCTCCTCCCTCTAGCTATTTTTTTTTCTTAAACTCCACTGTCAATTCCTTCAGTCTCTCCCTCATCTTCCTAATTCTCATGTATTAGACATGACACTTAAGAAATTATAGCCTGAACAGCTTCTCTGGACACCAAAAGATCAGACCCTTGGCAAATAGAAAAGCAGCACAGAGTGTTTCCAGCACAAAGCTCAGTTTCGTCCTGCTATGGCACTAGCAGACCAAGCTGCCAGTTATAACCTGCTGCTAGTTTTCTGATTGCAAACAATTTAGTAATGTCTGTTAAGCAGTGGAGAGAACCCTAAAGTAGGACTTGTTCAGGTTTGTCCTTCTACAAATAGATTTTTCTGCTTCCCCCCTTCTCTGCTTTTATTTTTTTATTTATTTTTGACAATGATTAAAAATAAAAAGAAAAGAAAAAATAATAGCCAGAGCAGTACTGCAGAGGAAACTGTCAGTAGACCATGGATTTACAGCTTAATATCAGGCTGATTTGGTGCAGAGTCTGGATGGAGCTCATGGGCCACATCAAAGGGTGTATTTACAGTTTGTTGCCACTGCTCCAACAATACCCTAGATCTGATGGCATCTTTACAATGAAAAAGAACTATTCTTTGGGCCTGAGCATATAGCTATATATAACAAAATGAATAAACTCTGCAGCCTGTAAGGATTCTGTCATCTATAGAAGTAGTAGATGCTGTTTAGGTGCATTTTCCTAATCTAGGTGATCCTGCTCTGGCAGGCAGGTTGAACTAGAGAATCTTTTGAGGTGCCTTTCAACTCCTAAAGATCTATGACTCCACGATTCTACAATTTTTACACTCCTTATTTTCTCCAGATTGTTTTTGTAAGTGTCCCGGTGAGATAAGCAGTAGAGTGATCCCAGCTAAAAGACAGATTTCTGTTTGAAGCAAAATTATGCCATCAACAAATGTGACTTAGGAGATCATGCCTAATATAACTTCATTATTAAAAAACACAACCCTGATACCTCTCCTTACTCCAGGACAATTAAGAATTAAAAAGTGAAAAAAACAATTTTGCTGCAATTGAAATAAACCCAGTTATTATCCTGGTTTCTTTTTCTCTCCTACCCTTTACCTACTTCAGACTGACTTGCAGATTTGTTAGTCTGTGGCTTCTTACTCTTACTTGTGCTACAAAACTGTGTAGTTAACCTCTGTCTAACACCCAGTGTTGCAGTTTGAAATGGCGGTGGGGACAAAACTCCTCAAATGGATCTTGAAGCTCCATTTGATAGTTGTTCTGACCATAATCCCAGTGCTGTGTGACCAGGCTAAAAGAGGACAAGTTTGGGCAGACTAGGAGAAAGGCAGATGAGGTGTTTTCTATTCACCAGTGACCATTACAGAAAGGCCTAAATAAATATCCTTTACAAGTGATACTTTACAAATAATATTCAAAAGTTTTGCTTTTGCTTTTGTGTTGGATACGTTCTTTCACATTTGTATATACATGTATGTACACATATCCCTTCCATTTCCACTTCCACTTCCACTTATACTTACACTTCTCTTCTTCCTTCCTGAATCTCATGCGAAGGTAAAGGAAAACGCTCAGTGTTCCCCTTCCAGTTTCTTCTCAGGACACTTCATGATGGTGGGTATGCGTAAAGCAGTCCCCAGAGAAGGGATCTCCTTGAATCCAGAAGAACTGCAAGCACATGGAGGTGCCTCCTCACCTTTCAACTGTTGGCCATCAGAACTCAAGGAGATGTCAAGACAACCTCCAGAGGTCTTTGGGCCATCACAAAATTAATTCTGCTGCTTGTTATTTTTGCAGAGCTGTCTGGCTCAGAGTCCTTATACTGTGGATGCTTTTAGTGTAACTTTTAATGTCTATATTTTTAAAATTGGAGAAATCTGCAATAGAGTCAGCACATGGCAGTATCTGAATGACTAATAGGCAGCAGAGGTTAATGTCCCTTAGCTTCCTCACAGGCCATCAGCCTCTAGAGCAGATCATTAATTGCCTAGAATAGACCATGGTCATTACCGCTTGATTATTCAGATGAAATGAATGATATAAATTCTAGGACTCCAGCTTTCATAAATGGAGAGATCTGTCGGGTTTTTTTTTTTCCCCAGACACATTCCACATCCAGTCTAACATTATTTTCCTCCCTGCTTTAACAAATGATGTTCCATACCTGTTAAGCTTTCATAAAGCTAAAGACATTTCCTACATATCAGACAGCATATAGAACCAACAAGTAACCAGCTTATATTCAGTTATTGTCGCATGACTGAGCAAATAACCACAGAAATCATTCGTGGTAAGTCATAAATGAATGAATTGGAAATTGCCGGAAGCCCTGCGTCCAAACTGCAGAGCAGATGCAGCATATGACCTGGTCCTACTTTCTGTTCCCAATATGAGGACATGCGGAGCTCTGAGGAACTCTTTGAGCAGACTTCTGAGCTTCCTTTCCTACAAACCAGAAAGCATGGAGAATCTTTCTTTCATTAAGGTACTTAACTCACCCAGAGTAACCCACCAAACCCCATCACATCTTCAGGCTTCTCCATTACACTGCAACATACTGCATAATCCCAAGTTACCTTGGGTTTGTCTTGATCAGAAAGTCTTGCAGATGGTCTCAAACACATATGCCCTCATTTGTGCTCAGGACTCCACTAACCTTACCTTCCCCACCAATATTTTCCACAGAAGGAAATATATTCGTGCAAGGTTGTGGTGAGCTGCAGTTGATCCTTGCTATGGATGTGACAGGCACTGAGTAACACACGTATATCTCTTTCCTGTGTGTAAAGGTTTACGCACAGCCTTTGTGAATTCAAAGGTAAATGCATGTGTATTTGTTGTTAGACCACACACAAGGTATTTAACCTCAAAATTACAGAGGCACGGAGTGACAAATTCTTCCTATCCAAGATGAAACTTTGTGCAAGATAGGACACACCAGATCTTCCCTGCATGGATACCTACAAATAGCAATGCAGAATTACCTCCTGGGAATGTTTTATACAGTGAAACTCCGTGGCCAGCAAAGTGGAAGAGGTCAGACTTGTCAGTCACAGCAGCTTCTTCTGCTTTGAAGATCAGTGAATGTGTCAGTTTGTAGATTCAGGAGACAAGAGGCACCCGAAGCCAGCCCAGCCAGACAGTTCAGAGTCAATGATCCCGAGAAGTTTGGATCCAACACTCTTCACCAAAGGTCACTTCCCAGCTATTTCTTTTTTCTACCCCAATGCACGTGCAGATTCCTGAAGCTTGTTCTGACCAGGTATAGTTCGGGGTGTCAAAATTATTTGCAACTTGATAAAGGGCTGTTGTCACTGTGATACATCCTCTGGAAAGGGAAACAGCACAGGACGGACCTGTGTGCCTCACATCTGACAAGTGTTTTGCGCAAGGCCGGCTGGCAGACCAGCAGCCAGGCTTAGGAAGGCATGGGGGCAAGAAGGGGCAGAAGAACGGGCATCATGTCTTCAGCCACTTCTGTTAGAGCTCCATTTTGAGAACGTGCCCCTGTTTCTGTGTCTGTAAGCACACAGGTCGTGAGTTGACGAACAGGGCATCTCAGGCAGTGAAGGTGTTCAGAGGATGACAAGCTTAGGATTTTTGAAAGGGAGAAGGAGCGTCCATGGAGTTTAGATGAGTTTAGATGCCTGGATTTGAATCATAACCTGTCCCTTGGCTTCCGAGCCACAGTTAGTCCCTTTTCCAGTTTGTGATAGGTATAGATAGAGCTTATAGGCCTAAAGATTGCGAGATTTGCATTCCCAGCCCTGCAGGAGATTTAGTGTTTGACATCTGGATCACTGTTGGATTTGCACTGAGAATCTTGTTTTCAGAAAGTTGTCTTCTATTAGGTCCAGGAGAATTGTGTGTGAGTAAATGCCCTGAAAATTGTAAGAAAAATGCATGAAAAAGTTAGTTTGACCTTCAGGTCTTGAAGCCTTTAAAAAAGAAAATCAAGTCTGAAAGTTGTACAGGTGCCATTTTATCTTACTGGGCAATGAAAACAAGAGTTTTATGGGGACTCACTAGTGACCCACTGTGACAGACAGTTGGAAGAGGTTGCAGTGAAGGTCTTCTTTGGGGAGGGCTCAAAGATGCGAAAGAGGGGATTTAAGATCCAGCTGCTCCCTTCCCTGACACCACATGTAGACCAACCTTACCATCACTCCACACCCCAGCTTCTCATCAGTTACTCAATAACTTGTGCAGTAACATAAGGAAAGAGCAAATCTTGAAACTCCTTGTTTGCCTTTCTGCCTGTTATTATTTTATGTTAAGTACTCTCCAGTGACAGAAATTGTTGTTGGTTAAAAGACTTCACTGACAAAATGAAGAGGCAACTGGGGGGAAATGGATGAAGAGAGAGGGGGAGGAAGAAGAATGCCTGTGTCTCTGGTTACATCCTCTTGACAGCTCTCCCGCATTCATATATATATATATACATGTCCATCGTGGACATTTTGAAGATCTAGTGTATTATTACTACCGTATTGCTGCACTGCTTGTCAGGTCCATGACAAACGTGAGCCTCCTGACAGGAGAGGATAAGAATGTAAAAAGCTTTCTTTGGAGGTTATTTCATGCATGGAGAGCTGCAAAAGAGAGGGCGGGAGAAAGAGAGTGGGAAATGGGAGAGTGGAAGGATGTCAGGGGCTTTATCAGGATAAAGAGGTGGGAAGATCAGAAGATGGAGGACAGGGCTACATAGGGTCTTGGTAGTGGAAGAAAATGTCCGTATTTTTAAAGCTGTGTAATGGACAGGAGGCAGAGTGGGAAGATGAGGGGCAGCCATGTGGTGCATCCTCATGTGATGGAGGCTAATCCATTCCCAAAGTGGGATCACCAAGAAATCCTTTTGGCCCAAATGTGTAAGTTCTCTCCTTGTAAACAAGTGCTGCTACTAAGAAATCCCATGAACCATGGGATTCTTAAGACTTGCTTCTTGCTTCTTCACTTACACTTGTAATAATTCTCTGTCTGTTCAAAGAGACAGGTTTCACATGCCCCATGTCTGCGCTACTCCAAAGACAGAGGTAGAGCCGTGAATTTGGAGATGGAGAGAGCACCACAGCCTGGCTTCTACTGGAGATCACTCCCATCCCATCAACCAAAAGGCTGCATCTAGCATCACCTAACATGCCACGTCACAGGATGAAACAGAGACGAGACACATCAGGCAGGCACGTGTCACACGTGCTCAAATAGGCCCTGATTGGTGACACGCTGCCCTCCAACAGCCCAGCATGCCAGTGCCTACCATGCCCTGGGACCTCTCGCTTCAGCCATCTCTACTAATCCCATGTCATCACTTGCATCAAGTAAAAAGAAATTTGACAGTACAAAGGAACCAGAAAAAAACTTTTAAGCTTCCACCTTTTTCACTGAATTAATCATCTCTGGCAGATTTGTGGCTTCCTATGACCCTTGAGTTTCACTGTCTGCTAGCACATCAGGCACTGATTTTCCTCAGTCTCTCCCTACAGCAAGCATCACGGTGATCTTTCTCAACACTGACAGGGCCAGGGCTTATTTCCAGTAAAAGGGCACCATACTTAGCTGTGCAGGGTAAGTGAGGTTAGGGAAATAGGTGCATGGGAATAACGAGAGCACAGAAGCCAGCAAGCTTTCAATATGTTTATGCAGTTAAGTGTAACATGTTCAGACACTATGGTTTGGGGTTTTTTTCCATTGTTCACCAAAAAAATAAAAACCCTCCACCCCTCTGTTTGCACTGTTTTCTCTCTGAGAGCACTTTCCTATTTTTCTTAACCTCTGTGCAGCTAGCCTGTGTACATGAAGATACACTCCCCGCCCTGGGGAAGATCTGAGATAAGCAGAGCAGTGACATACAAACGGCAAGGGGGAGAGAGCGATCTAATCGACTGGCTGCAAGCTTTGTGCATTAAGAGAGGGAAAGCACACAGAGAAGAGGAAAGCTGGGTTCTGCTGGGGGAGGCACACTGCTCCCCCCTTCTTTCCCGTGTCCTCGCCTTTTTGCCCTTATGCCTTTTTTTTTGTGCTTCCCATGCTGAGATGCTGTTAGACTTGGAGGTGGGGGCGGCATTGCAAGGGCTGTGGCATGGCCAGTTAGCTTGTTTTCTCATTTAGTCTGCTGCCTGTCTCTGTCCCTTCATGGCCTTCAGCCTGTCACAGGTTCGTTGGCTGCTCCTTGCTCTGTTCCTCTCACTGTCTAGTGAATACCTAAGAAGAATACCACCAGCCAGTGGTCTTCAGGTTTGAGTATTTTCACGTGCTTCCCACACTGGGTGTAAATATGGAAAACAGGTTCCCCACCACCTACACTCCTCACCCCTAAAACTCTTTCCAGGTGTCAAATCTGAACTCATCAACACCAAAGGATTTCCTGCATTTCTGTTTATTTATATTGTTCAGCTTTGGGTGGAGTTTTTGAAACTCTTCTCTGTAAAACATCTTGGATGCTTGAAAATTGAAGAAAGGGTCTGAATGCTTTTGTTTCACAACAAAACAAGTATTTCCTATTATAAAATGCAAATTCTTTCTCTAGTCCTTCCATCCCACTGCAGATGTCCAAGAAACCACAGGGCTTCTTGTCTCTTTTTACTATACCCAGTTAGCCATAAACAAACAAAAAAAAAAGAGAGCAAGTCCTCCCCATGGCACAGCATCATGATGGCATTGATGGAAGAGCGTGGCAGATGCCATTGCAGTGGGCCTGCCACCCTTCCTGCTCCTCCTTGCAGCTTGTGCCAGGGCAGCTGCCAAAGGAGCAGCAGCAGAGCAACGGTGGTTGGACCCTGGGGCATTGCGTGGAAGAGCTTTCATGGTGTCTGCCATGGGATGGGGCAGCAGTAGGTGTTGTTTTCTTTGGCCAGTCTGGCTTCTGATTTCTTAGGCCTCCTCTTTTCACACCTTGGACTTCTTGTCCTTTGGAAATGCCTTGTCATGGAGGTTCTTTGGTTCATAGATGGTCTGCAACATCGGGTCTGTGACAACACTCACTGTATGGGCCATGGTGCCACAGGGGACATCATATATAGGTCTCTCATCGGTGTTGCAATGCACTCAGGCTACTGTGCAATGTGACTGTGGAGCTGAGGTGACAAACCCTGCTCCTATGGCATGTGCCCAGGAGGAAGGGTGACCTTCCATCCATCTCATTGCAGAGCCACTGTTGATACCTTAAATATAAAAAAGCCTGTGAATCTCCTGGGACAAAACTCGAGCAGGTTAATGAAGCTGTAGAGATTTCAGAGATTTGACACAAACATGGTAAACGTCCTCTATCATGAATATCTTGGCTTTGGAGTTGTTAGCTAATGGAAAGATGGGCATGTGGTTAGGCATCTCTGCTCTTCTGATGGCTTTTTTTCAACCTTTCTCACAGCTAGTCCTGAGAACTGTCAGGCTGCAGCTGTCCATGTCACACCTCTCTGAGACAGATAGGATAAGCATGGCACTGGAGCCATGAATTCATGAAAGCCTGGGAAGGATTTTGCTGCACTGCTGAGGGACTGGGAAACGGCCCCTCATTCTTGCTGTGTAGTTAGGAGAGGGCTGTTTGGTTAAAAAAAAAAAAAAAACAAACAAAAAACAAACCTTCCCTGATATTTTCTGAGGACTGGAAGGGAGGTGGAACATCACTTCTTCCCCTTCTCCATTGAGGAGCAACCTTGCTGCTGTGAGATCTAGGATAACTGCCCCATGGGTAGGGGGCAGTTTTAGCAGAGGTAAAAGTAACCCCTTTTTGTGCCCTTGGGTAAAGCTTGAGGCTTAATCCACTGGACAACCGAGTCAGAACAACCCACCTTCTGAGCCTAGGAAGAAGATGAGGGCAGCAGCTAGGGCTGGTACAAAGGAGGAGAACAGTTTGGAGGTTGTTTTGAGCTGACAGCTGTCTGAAGACAAAAGTAGGTTTAGGATATCTTGTGTCATATCCAGCACTGCCTTTCTCATGTAAATTTGTGTGTTATTTGATTTCCATTTCCCACAACTTCCTCCTCAGTAATATGCAGTTAATATTTATATATGCTTAGTTAATATTCAGTTTGTGTGTACACACTTCACTGCAGATTAGTTAACCAAAATCTGGCTGGATTCTACCCTGCCTGTGGATTTGTATGGGTGTTAACTGGATCATGACTTATCTGATACAAAGTGCTCGGGAAATAAGAAATACATTGAATTTTATAAAGAAAGTATTCAATGCTAAAAATGTGTGAAATTTTTAATGGGCTGTTTCAGAGCAGTAGATATGGCAAAATAGAATATCTTAGAGTAGGGACACTCCTGGAGAGCAAGGACTTGAGAAGCAGATAATTATAGCTCCTTGCACACCTCCACGACGCCCTTCCCCCCCCCCCCCCCCCCTCCCGCCGATGACAATGTTTGTGTGACTGAATTCATTCAGTCAACTCAACATCACGTAAGGATGTGCTGAAGGGGTAAAAACCCATCCTCAGCTAAGCCACAGACTGATTCCTGATAGGAAACAAGGCTGCCTGGTTTTTTTCATGGCCGTTTTTGGTGCAGATGACGGGTTTGTAGAGCCTCCCTGTGACCACCAGAGGTCACAAGCAAAACATCTCAGCCCCTCAGCAACTCTCCTGGAGGGAAGGAAGCGTGAGAGGCAGCACAAATACTGCTTCATTCACTGTCAGCCAAACGCAGGCAAGGGACGAAAGATGCCCGGCAATTGAGAAGGAAGGTGCCACGGTTAGCAGTGCATCCATCATCTCGTGGATCCAGCCATGACGGAGTGTGAGGTGGGCAGCGTGAAGAAGCGCTGCTTGGATGCAGTGCAGATTTCTTGGCATTTGTTGCCCTTCCTTATTTGCTTATTCACAGATTCACAGAATCACAGAGCGTTAGGAGTTGGAAGGGATCTCAAAAGATCATCTAGTCTAACTCCCTGCCTGAGCAGAATCACCTAGATTAGATCACACAGGGATGCGTCCAGATTGGTCTTGAATGTCTCCAGAGAAGGAAAATCCTGTAACCAGTAGTTGGTCACCCTCATAGTGAAAAAGTTCCTCCTTATATTAAGATGGAACTTCCTATGTTCCAGTTTGGAACCATTTCCCCTTGTTCTGTCACTGGCCATCACTGAGAAGAGCCTGGATCCTTCCTCCTGACACTCACCCTTTACATATTTATAAACATTAATGAGGTCACCCCTCAGTCTCCTCTTCTCCAAGCTAGAGACCCAGCTCCCTCAGCCTGTCCTCATAAGGACATTCATGAACACTAATGAGGGGAAACACTGTGCTTTGCAAGAGGCACAGCAGAATCTAAAAGCACCCTTGAAACTTGTGTGAATATTCAAAAAAAAAAAAAGAGGTGCAGGCATCTTTCCTCAAAATGTGCTTTTTATTATTTGCAGGCACAATTCAGAAATACTAAAAAAACCATCCGAGCATAATCAGCAGCTGGGAGAGGGGGATTTTCCTCTCCACAAAGCCTGGATCAGCTCATGGACAAGAAACATGAGCATGTGATTTCTCTGACCAGCCATAAGACGTGAAGATTGGAAAGGCAGCAGAAAGCTGTAAGGGTAAAAATTGGCTCAAGGATATCCACACTGCAAAACTTTAAACAGTTTATTAAAGTCATGGGCTATAGACTGTGTGTGCAGCATTTGCAAAAGGAAATGTGCTTTCAGTCAAATTATTTACAATTAACAACTTTATTTTCTCTCTCTGTCTCTTTGAGCACAGCTGAGGGTGATGTATCTCAGAAAAGACTGAGACTAGCAAATGAAAATCATCATTTTTTGATTGGGAAAATGTCAAGCCAAGCAACTGTGCTTTGTTGTAAAGCACCAGAGTGTCCTGGCCAGAGCTACATGCACTCCTGGTTACTGGTGGCCAGAATTAGTCATCTTCCCATGAGGAGCACAAGAGATGGTGTAAGGCAGAAAGAACGGCACCAATGAGCAGGAATTTCCCAACTCCCTCCTCAGTTTTACAATCCTATATCACACATACTTTCACTATAAGTAAAAAGGAGTAATTACACTCAATTTGGGAAAAAATAAAAAATAAAACCAACCACCCAGTGTCTCTGAGAAAGACTCACGGCCTGTTTTTTACTGAGAGATAAAGCTCTTGCAAAAAAATGAGGTTTATTTCTCAAATTTGGTAAAACACATTTCTGAGCAATGACTAAAAATAATCTTCATCTTGCAGGGAGTTATTACTTACTACTCTGAAAGAGAAGTTTATTACAGAAATCCTGACAGCTCATTAACTACTTTTCTAAAGAACGGTTGCACTATAATAAAACTCCCATCACTCCACCTTCACAGCAGAAGGAAAGATAAAATGAACAGACCATTTACATATTGTGTTCGATCGACAATCACAGAATCACAAGCCCCCAAGTCTCAAGCTAGTGCCGCAGTGGAGTTGCACTGGCCCTGGGAAATGCCTGCCTCCTGCAGAGAAAGGCCACCTGGCCAGGGCTCTTCCTTGCCTGTCCCTTGGATACCTCCTTTGAGCACTTCTCAGCCATCTCTGTCGATGTGGGCTTCTTTCTGCCTCCTCATAGTAGGGGGCTGCTGGGATGGGCAATGATTTTGGAGAGTCTTTTGCCATTTTTTGCAGCTCCCCACAGAAAAGCCATGGGTCCAACTTCAGTCACCCTGAAGCACTATTAACTTTCCCTTTTTGTTGAACCCGTTCCTAAAAATCTCCCATAAAGAGGCTCCAGGATTTAAATACATCTCACTGATGCAAATCAAGCCAATTATCTTGTGTTCTTCCCTTAGCAGACAGAGGAAGTTTGATCTTCTCATGATAACTTCTGATGAGCTGGGCACTCGTATAGGTACTTGCTCTTTCCTCGCCCCTGTTCCCTGGTCTTCCCAAACTAAGCACAGCAAAATCCATGAATTTATGCAGAAACAATATTTTGCAACTCTCCTGGCTTGTTTCCCCCCCTCTACTCTCTCTGCAACTTGTCATATCATTCCTCAAAGTGTGATGGTTGGCCCTGGGTAGAGTAACACGCCAGCGGGGCGACCTTATCATTATGGATCAGAGCATGTTAAATACTTCTGGTGTCTTGCACATGACATTCCTACCCGTAAATACAAGAATGGGAGTTGTCTTTTCTGCAGCACCATCACACACACATTTTTAGCTTGTGAATCACAGCAATCACTGAATTATTTTCCACTCTACTGGTGACTTACCATTAGTTCTCCACTGTGTATTTCTGTATTCACATCTTAGGACTAGAGGAGGCTTTTTGCATTTCTTTTTACTGAACAATATGCAGACCTTGGATCACTTCTCCAAGCCTGTCAAAATAATTTAAAATGTTATCCCTGTCCTCCAAAGTACTTGCATCCCTTCCTACTTTGCTGTCATTGATGAATGGCAGAAAAAATGTTTTCTGTTTCATCCTACAAGCTGCTTAACATGACCAAGCCTAAGTTAAATCCCTGCTGAACGTTATTTGAAATACATGCCAGTTTTTCAAAAAAAACCCAAAATTCTCAGCCTGTTTTTTCCCTCAATGATACATCCATCTATGAGCTGGGTGTCTAAGCTGCTGTTACAGTGGGTGGAGGCTGGAGAGCTGTTTTGCTCATCCTCACAATGATGAGGATGGCAGAGTAGGCAATGAGTGGTAAGGTGATTTTGTCTTCTGGACTGTACAGTGATGCCCTCAGGACAGACATACAGGGCTGGCACATCTGACATAGGACCTATAGAGGTCCACCCCACTTTAAAGTGGTAGCTGAAGGTCAGACAGGAGGCATCTCAGTTGGAGCTAGATGCCTTTATGTGGGCAACTGCATTGATCCCTAGATCTCCTCTCTACAAAGGAAGCTTCGGTGGCTGAGTTACATGTAGACACCCACACAGTAAATGAGACATTTCTATGCATGAATCTGATTCTTGTTCTACCTATCTTCATTTTTGCTTAGGGGACTGCCTTGTAAAGTTGTGTGAAAAGCCATACAAAAGTAAAAGAAAATCATATTTGCTGTTACCCCATAAGCCAATTATTTAGTCAAACACTGACATTAGACTGGTTTGACATGAGTCCTCCTGATGACTCCACGATTGCTGTTTTTCAATCATTGCATCACCCTTTAGTTGCTTTGGTGGTATTTGCTTAATGATTTGTTCCAAGTACCAAAGCTACATTCCTTGAGCTCTATTTCCTTGGACTCTTTTAAAACATTACCTTTAAAACACATGTTCCATATTTGCCATTCTAGATTTCTCTGAAATGTCCCATAAGCTCTTGAAGATAATTGTTAGAGAGTCAGAAATCGCTTTGGCAAGTTCTGCAGGTTCTCCAGTGTGCATTTCACTGAGTATTACCAATTTGAATAATTCTACTTATCTACTTAGAGGGTTGTTTACCCTCTTCTTTTGCAAGTTCATCCTGCGTTTCTATGCCCTTATTAAAACTGTGATAAGCATCTAGTCCTGATTAACTTCATTATGTGATGACTGCGGCTGCTGAACACTTTGTCCATTGCCATCCTTCTCTCTTGTGAGCTGCTGGACCTGTGCTTTCCTTGGCCTTCCCCTCACCTTCCCCATGTTACCCAGCATGCTCTGTGCCCCTTGCAGTTTACAACGAAGCCATTCTGAATTTAACATTACGTACTGTGAACGTGAGGACTACTGGTGAAAGACTGTTTTTCCTTCCTGAGGATCAGATGCTGGAGTCAGTTACTATTAATATTATCTGACAACAGTATTGAAAATCAATGATGTCAGGTTTTGGTTTTAGTGTACCAGTGCTATACTGCTGCTTGATTACTTCAGCTCCATCCATGAAATGGCATATGACTGCTTTTTTTGCAGGATGTTTTGAAACAGTCTTTAGGTAGCAATGGGCTATATGAGGCAAAATGGAAGTATACAGACAACACCCCTGGTATAATCATCTTTAGTCTTGCCTCTCTGCTTCCAGAATCTGCTTTCAGGTCATTGAGATAATTTTTCTATCGTGTTTTCCCTTGTACTCAGCTCAAACAGCAATCTAGACATTAAAGATAGCTACTAAACAAGGTCACGTTGGAAAAATAATTTGTCTTTGTTGGTTTTTTGTTGATGTGTTGGGGTTTTTCTAATAAATTTTGCTCAATTCCAAATGTTTATTTAAAGTGCAGAACTTCTGGACTCATTGAGAGTGTCCAGCAGCAAAGGGCAAACATATTTGCTGAGGGTAAGTAGCTTGTCATTCAGCATGGTTGCAATTAAAGCTTAAAATGGTCTTGGATGCAATCTTTTGAACTCCAAATTATGGCCTACATGATAGATGGATGCAGAAAATGTTTACACTTCATTATGCTGCAAGATGATGGATAAGCTTGCAACTGCATTTGATCAGCGAAGTGTGGGAACAGGTCAGAGGAAGTAGCAGGCAGAGCAGGTTGAGAAATGAGGATAGAAAGTTAATTGTGTCCAAGATTAATTTCCTTTATTTGACTATGTGGGAGAAGAGCTTGAAACTGTTTGGAAGGTGTTTCTAATTTCAGAAGACAATAACAGTATTTAGGACTGCATGTTACTTTAGGCACATGAATTTAATCTATAGATTTCAAAGCACTCCACAAATACAGGTGTTAAACTTTTTGCTTGCCTTTGGAAGGGGAGGCACTGACAAGTTAGAGGGCTGTTGCTTTTCCCCAGCCTTTTCCATAGATCCACAGCAGGTCTGATAGAGAGTACTGTCATCCCCAGATAGCACACCCTCAGACTGGAAACAGAAAGCCAACTCCTCTCTTCGTATCATTGGAGAAAATTGTAACTGGGATTTGATCTTCCTGGAGAATCCTTTTGAATCCCCAAAGCATGGACAGGATTGCAACCTGTTGTGTCGGGAGAACATCAGTTAACCATCAGCTTGCTTACACAGCAGTGCTCTGAAGATTCAGCACTTGACAAAAGACTGAACCCTGTCTGCAACCAAATGGAGGGACGCAGGAGTGCCTTTGACTACACCTTAGTGCTGTGTCAAGATGAGATCCCTGTATCCAACACCCTTCTCTCCAGCTTTCATTGATTTCATGGTGAGGAAGTCTGAGTGGACAGGCCTGACGGCACCTTCCAGCCAGGTCCCCAGTCTGGACAGCTGGTGAGTCAAGACCTTGGAGTCACACATACACCCAGCATGTGTTTGCCTTTGTGCACCTGCTGTGTGCAGAACACAACAGGCATTGCACAGAAACACAATGGAAAAGAGAGTAAAATTATTTTCCATCGGCTATGTAGAAAATGGATAATTTCTGTACTTTTTTTTTGTTTGTTTGTTTAATTACATATTGCTTCCTTTTTGCTCTTACACCTTGCAAGGTTCCTGTGTGTCACTCCAATTCACACAGAGTCATCCTGAGCAGTCTCCACTCCGCTGTAGCATGTGATGCTCTACACCCCTTCGAAATCACTGGCTGATTTCAAACCCGCTGAAACCAAAGGCCAAAATCTTGTAGGCTTCAATGAGGCCAATACTTTTTTTCCTGTTTCTCTGCCATCGTTAAGCAGAAGCCATTTGGCTTTAGATACCAAATGTCTCCTCATTCTGAATAAGCTGCCAGAAGAACAAAGAAAAAGAACACTTTTTCAATCATTTTAGTTCTTCAGGAAATCTGGAGTCGTGTGCAGACCTTTAAGTTTTCTCAGTATGTGTCCTGTCAGCCTGTCTCCTCCAAGAGACTCCAATTACATACGTGTTGCAGTCATATTATAAAGCAGCCATTTCACAAAATAACTGATTTCACAATGCAATTGCGACATATTAAGAATACCATTTGCGGTGTTTACAAATACTGACTACTAACAGGGGTTTCCATAGAGCAGATGGGCACCTTTTCAACTAGTGTTTACCAGTTTGGGGTACTTCACCAGGGAAGAGATTGCCTGTAAAGGGGTGGGTAGCTGTGTGCTGATGTTAAGTGGGAGGATGACTTTTCTTGAGTAATGCAGTCAGATATAGTCCTAATTGTGACAATCAAATAGCACAATCTCCTGGCACATAGCAGTGGTGCAAAAAAAATAGCAGATAATATTAATCAGATCAAAGTAACTGGAACTAGCGTGGGGCACAGATCCTCCACATGTTACACAGGCAAAATGGCAATGAAGTAAACAGGAATTTTGGCTGAAATGTGCCTCCTGTCATCACACAGCTTTGAAATCTGAAAATCTAAGGCTTGAGTCCAGTCATTCGCACTCACGCTCTCAATGGGAAAATGAATGAACACGTATCTGATGGCATCTTCTCATGTAAACGCGACTTCTCTGCACACTTTGGGTTCTGTGCATTGAAACAAAAGAAAGTACAAACAATAGTCAGAATACTGCTAGATCTAAGGAGCTCAAATTTTGAAAATTATTGAAATAAGGTGTTGTTATTGTTGTAATAACACCATATAACAACCATATTTACAATATTGCGTCATATAGTAAAAAAATCTTTGCTATATGATGTAATGATATCATATAAAACCATAGCAACTTATATGATGTAACCATATATTACTGTGTTTTCTACAGCACTTTACACCCAAGGATATCAGCCTGCTGTACAGGCAAAATCAGTATTAGTATTGCTGTTATAATTACTATTGTCATTAGCCAAGAAATGTGCACGTCTGCACAGTGCAGATGAGCCCAATCAATGTATGTGTACAGAACAGAAATGCCTCTAAATATTCATCTGAAATATTATTTCAATAGCACGTCACATATCAAAAAAATTGAAGAGATTTTTATAAGGGGTGAGGGGAATTACTTTCTGCTGGTATTCAGTCAGTATAGGTGACTGTAGGAAAGGACAATGACCATGAAACTCGCATTAATCTTCACATACGATTGATCATTTAATTGCAGCTGACTTTCATGAAGCTAAATTATCTCTAGTTGATACAGAATTGTTCTCAAGATTTACAGGGTAAACACCCATCACATTTTAGACATCACACAATAGCCCAAGATATAATTATCAGTTCATCACTAGTTTTGTTAAACATATCACGTAGGCGCTGGAAATAAATCCCAAAATACCAAAACCTCAAGCAGCATCTTAATTGAGACAAAGCAACCTTCATATTCAGGTTATTGAGTAATTTGAAATTAGTATATTTAGCTGCAACTAAATTCTGCATTTAAAATAGAAGCATGATCCGACATTTTGGGGTAAACTATTATGATGCTGTGAAGAAAAGCTGTCAAGATAATAAAACATGGGAAGCAACTCCAGCAGTGGTACTGCTAGACAGTGTTATTAATTTTGGATTAGGTGTGAGTGATGGGTTTATCATTTACGCTAGAGATCAGGGTGGAAGGGCTCCATCCAATTCTTCTTTATCAAAAAATGGCCCCCTTTATGACCTCTCTCAAGAGCGATATGTGAATAGTTTGTAGCCAAATTATATGATGCTGCTAAAGCTCTGGCAAAAAGCAAAGGTTGTTGGCAATGATATGTTGCAGCACGCAGTAGAGAAATCTTCCTTGTCCAGATTTTACCGCCATTTAAAAAAAAAAATATATGGTGGAAAAACTTTAGAGAAATGGGAAATATGTTTGAGAGCTGAGCAAGTGATTACGTTGCTCAGCCAAAATCTTGCCCAGAATGCAGTTGGTAACCATCTGCCTTCGTACCATTTGTCTGTGGCTCTGGCTGTGCCTGACCTACATGTGACACTTCTGAGCAGATGTGTATCAGGATACAACAGATGAGAGAATGTCAGCCCCTGCCAAAAGGACTCCACACATATTGGGAAGGATGAATACCAATAAATCAGGGTCAGATGGGATGAGTTGTATGGCTTTTTCAGAGTTGAGAAACAGTTGAATTGTTTATTAAATGGAAAAAAAAAGTCTATTAAATGGATTGATAAAATATTTAATAGTAATGTGTCTTCCTGCTGCATTTGACTTAAGCAGTAGCATAATGTTTATGTCCACCTGGGACCTTTTATTTTCAGAGCATTAGAGACTGAAACACAGGTTTGATGCCTGGAAATTGAGATCCACCAAAACAACATTAATTCCATCCTATTACCTTCCACTTACCTTCTATTCATACTTCATTTAACTTGCATGAGTGAGCGACTGAGGTGTAGTATTGAAAAACACAGGCTCGGTGTATATATTTGAGATATTTCAGGAAGTGGATGAGGGAAGGGGATACTTAAAAAGATTAAACACAGGTGAGTTGAAGGCATGTATGTTGGGAAGGAGGCTCTGAATGTACACAGGATGTACATGACAGCTGTGACAGAAGAGTGCACTTCAACAAGCATCGCGTAGAAGTGGAGATAGCCACGTGCTCAGCTAGTATCCCATATCTGTCTGATATAAAGCCTCAGTGATGCAGCCTGTCTGATACAGTGCCTCTTTCTTTGAGCGTCGGGAGGTGTCATTTTGAGGTAGGCACTTGCCACTTGGAAAAGGTCTTGCATTTGGTTGGCCAAGGAAGAGTTTTCAAGAGACAGGCTCCCTGGGTTTAAGAACAACAGTTACAGGTATGTATGGATCTGAAGCTTCAATTTCACTGTCTTTCCAGCATTAGCTTCACAATTCTACAAAAATTTCTTTGCTATGTAGTAGGGTCTTTAATTGTTACAGTGCCTTTTAATGAAGTTTCATCTAAAGATCTGCAGGCACACCAGGGAAGTGGTCACAGCACCAAGCTGGACTGAGTTCAGGCAGTGTCTGGACGATGCACTCAGTGACATGCTCTGACTTGTCTGGCTCTGTGTGGAGCCAGGAGTTGGACTTGATGATCCTTATGGGTCCCTTCCAATTCAGGAGATTCAATGGTTCTATGATTCTGTGATACAACCAGACAATGCCTCATCAAAAACGCTCTGTATAGTGACTTCTATATATAAAGAATGAAAATAAATTTCTCATCTAATATGTAGGAGTCCTACATCATCATTAATGTATCACAGGTAATTAATAAGCATTTGTAAAAGCTGGATACATGATGCAGTTAGCTACGTGATTTTAAATTAAAAAAACGGGCAAAAGTCAGAAGCAAAATTGATGGGAAAATGGAATACATTTGATTTAATAAGGGTGTATGCATCTTCTCAAAGACAGTTGAATATATCTAGAACAGAGGGATTTGTCTCCTTTCTTGTACTCTTAGTACCAATAATATTAGTTTAGCTCAATGTTATTTTAATCCCAATACGTTTTCAGAATCTGAGATAAGTCTTTGATATCCTTGAATGCAGACAGAAGCTGCACATTTAGAACTAACATGCTTTCTCAAGTAGACTCCCAGATCCCTGCATTTCCTGCTCCCAGTTTGCACTAGCACCTATTCACCAGAGTTGAATACAACACAAACCTAAGTGCTGTGATCCAATGGTGACTATTTCAGTGAATTATGCTACATTATAAGAAGCTGAATTAGGACACTGTCCCTGGACCACACACTTTCCAGTGCCACCAAGTCCATGTGCACTCTCCCAGTCCCTCCCCTAGTGATGTACGGGAACCAAGAAGCAATATTTCTCTCTGTGCATATGTTCAAAGAGTAGAAAAGAGCTTTTCAAACCACATTGTCTGGATCTCTTTGAGTGCTGGCTGGTTGTGTGGTTTGGATTTGTCCTTTTTGTTGACAGATGGTTAATACACAGCTAACATTTGAGTAACACTGCTGGTACCTGCCCCCAGCTGGTCAAGTGGCCATTTCCCAGAGGCTGAGCTCATGGAAAAAGGAAGGTGGGAGGAATTACCATTTTTCATTCAAAATTCCCAGGTACCTCAGAGCTGAAGCAGGACCTCCCGCAATAGTTTAATCTTGCATTTTTCAGCAAAGCTACAAGGCCTTCTAGTTAACTTTGTAGTTAAAGCAAGTAGCTGCAATTTGTAGAACCTGGTAATAAAATTACATCAAAAATACAGTCTTTAAGATGGAACAAGGAAGAACTGTAAGGCTTTCTTCTGCACTACTGATTTGAGAGGTACAGCTGGACTTTCAGGAATAAGGCTACATAAATTCATTTTTAGTGTAGTTTTTTAATGGCGTGATCTTCTAGGTTTTCATTATAACACTTAAGCTTCAAGATCTCCTTAAAATTACAAAACAATAGCTTAACCTCATAACAAGAAATAACTATTTTTCCTGGAAGTTTGTTTAGCAGGCTAACTTCTTCTCTTTGGAGTATTAAACACAGAGAAAGAAGAGCCTTACCCTGCCAGAAGATTTTTGACAGAACACCAGAAACCACTGCCAGACTGTCTAAATGGTCTCAGCAAAGTATGTTGTCCTTGATATGTCATGGAATTAGTGCCAGACAGTAATTCTGGATCGTTCTGATTCAGAGGGTGCAATTCACCTCACCTGAAGGGAAGGTAGGCATCTATAAAGAAGATTTCTCCACCAGAGCTATTCCCCTAGCCATTTTTTTTGCTTATCATCAGAGAAATTAATCCTTCTCCTTTATGAGTCATCTTGTCCTAAGGTAATCATCCAAACCAGATCAGATGACTCATGAACTAGAAATGCATGTTTCTAGCCATTAGTCTAGGAAGGGAACCCTAGTTTAGCTCAGGTGGAGACATCTACCTGGCAAGTGCCTCAGGTTAGGTGAGATGAATGCTATCAAACGTCTCTCCAGTGTTTCTGTGTCCTTGGTAGAGTAGACAGGCATAATTTGTCATAAAGAGCAAGTCTGCATTCAAAACAGGATCTTCCCATGTAATGTTTTTCTACAGGGCACAGTCCCTTTCATTCTGGAAGGAAGAACTGCAGCTTCTCATGCAGTGACAAAATATAAAAGACAGAAGTTGTCTCCATAAAAATTTAGGGATGAAGTGAAATTGCATCCCACTGCTCTAACAAAAGATTCATCTTCCTGTATTCCAGGAAGAAATTAAAGGAAATGACCACAGCACCATTCAGAACAAAGACACTCCATATGCCTCTCAGCTTATATTGTGTGTGTGTGTGGGGGGTGTTATCGGGGGCTGTCTTATCTGAGTGAGAGGGAGGGATAAAACCAACAAGATGATCTTTAAATCTGAGCGATAAATTCCAGGTGTGCCTTTGAATAATACTAAAATACTCTATTTCCTTCTGTTTACAGTATGTATCCTATTCTAAAATAGAACTGATTGGAAAAACAGAGTGTACCTCCATATTTATTGCGTTTCTGGAAATACGTGTGTATTTATTACTGGCATCTGCTATTGGTGACAGCTCTTGAGTGGAATCCAAAAGTCCTGAATAACACTTGGCTTTCTTTATTATGGTAAAAAAAATTGCTTTTGCAGGCTCACAGCAATTAGCAGAAAGATTGTATTTTGTTCTGCATGCCCTTTACTAGCAGTAATCTAATATTGAATTGCCTTAGAGGGTCTCAGCAATAACTGGGTCAAACTCTCTCATAACTCTTTCTGCTTGACCTGGAAAATTGACACTACCATAGGAGCGCAAAGTATATATGTATACTGCTGAAACTGTGTGTATTTCAATCTTGCACTCAGTTCTCCATTTATTCACGTTCCTTTTATTATTTATTTGAAGTTTGGCCATACCTCAGGTTTTTTTCCAACCTATTTAGCCGCTAGATAAAGACCACTTAGCTGCTAGCAGAAGCAAAATTCATCTTCACGCAGCATTTATACTGAGCATGTTCTAATTAAGTCAGTTAACGTAGCTATCTGCAATTCAGCAGGTTTGAACAGCTCTCCATTCATCAGTGATCTCCTGTAAACATTTAGGACATCTTGACCTTGACTAGCTGTGAGTGTGGAAAACACAACATGACTGAGAGTCACAGGCTGCTTCTCGGCAGTAGGGTGGCAGCGTTTTAAGCTGCTATTCCAAGATATTCCCAGTCATGAGTGCAAAGAGTCAAGAGGGATGGCAGCAGCTCACAGAGATCATGCTGGGGTCCTACAGCAGGAGCAGGGTGCTAGGTGGGAAGGAGTCTCTTGGTAGGTTTGGAGATGTGATGTGATTTGATGTAGACTCTATCTAATGCACAGGAAGCTAGGTAAACCATGTTTTTCTACCATGTGCATGGAACAGTTTCTCACCTGATTTTGCAGAAATCTGTAATTTTAAAAAGCAGACCTAAATTCAACAGGCATCATCTTCCCTCACCTATAGCATTTTAGCTGACTCTGAGAAGCCAATGTGCATACTACCAAGGTTTCTTCATTATCACAGTCTGGATCTTTCACTACCTCTACCTAGAGCACCCAGAAATATTTTCCATTTTTGAAAGTCCATCCATAAGAAAATATTAATATCTAGGCTTCTGAACCAGCAGAACAGATTACACTGGAAAATGGGTGGCTTGTGTGCACGAAACCATGACAGAGAAGGAAGTATCACTACTCATTCCCATGTTTTGCCCAAAGTCCAGAGACTAAAGCAATCCCTAGAATATGTGAAATCCAGTTCTTATTCTTGTCACAACCAGAGTGGGTGTGAACCTACATTTCTCACACACCGCAAGCATCTAAACACCAGTCTGTGTAATGTAAGGATGCTCCTGTCAATGCTGCTCTTCTTCCTACCTAAGAGGTTATTGGGGTAGGAACTGGTGCCCTGGTATTACAAGTCCCTGATGAATGCCGTGACCTCTGCTCCATCCATCTTTCTCTCCTTGTCTGCCTCTGGCTCAATTTATATTTAACCACTGAGCCTTTGTATAAAACAAGCACTATATTCTTCACTTTCTTTCCTGTGTTTTTGAATGCTGTCTGTACTTGGCACTTCATTTCATGAGGGAGTAAAGTGCTTGAAATAGATTCGATATGTTTTCTTTCAGCCTGAAATGATAATTGTTATCATTTTCTTCTACAGGGGAGATTTTTAAAAGTTTTAATTTCATACCTGCTGTTTTTAGATTTTTCAGTTTGAGGGATGAACTGAAGAATCAAATATTTTAAAAAATCCTAACTTCTCTTTGTTCTGTTCATTATACTCTCTGCTGTTAACTGCCTTGAGGTTTGGTAAGGTTTCAGACACTGACTGTCCTTGCAGTTGAGACTAAGCTTAATAATTTAACAGCATTTTTCAGTGTTCAAAGTCAGGAGAGTTTGAGTTGTTAAGCCTGTGAGTTCTAGTCGCACAAAGTCCTATAACACAGTATAAAATGCTGATAATTTCCAACCTATTAAAGCAGTCCTTTTGCATTCTGCTTTTATTCCCTGATGTTAAAAAGGTGCTAATTAAGCAAAATGAGTTCAACTACAGTTTTATTTAAGGGAATTTTGCTTAAATTTATCAAAAATGAACCCAGACAAATTCTTTTGAGATGAAGTGAAGTAAGATTTTATTTTCTCAAGGAATGGATAGAGATATAATCAGGAGATTATTATGACCCAGATATTTTTTGCATTCATGTATAGATAGCAGATATGTTTCTGGTATGTCATTCCTCTAGCAAAAGAGAGTTGAATGCAGGTGGATTTTATAATCCTACCCTTTCTCTGTTCCGTGAAAGCTAAGGATCACAGCGAACGAAACATATTTTTCATACAGAGAAATCACAGTAAGAAACTTCCTCTAGCAGCATGCTTTCTCTCTCGTCAATTGGCTCAGGATACATCTCCCCCTGAAGGGGTGAAGTTAGGAAACAATGGGGATCCAGAGAGAGGTAGCAGCTTGAGGCTCTTCTACAAAGAAGAGCTGATGAACATCCTGTGCTTTGCCTATTTTTATCTCCATTGTGCTAAAAAAATTTCATAAAAGCCCCTATTAAACTTCAGTATAAGAGCATCTATAGGCAGGAAATGAAGGTTTGATGACATTGGGCTAAAGTTGTGTCCAGCCCAGTCTGGTGACTTGGGATGAAAAACTGAGCCTCATACACATTCATAAAATAAATACACATACATATGGAGTCAAACAAAATCCCTCACTGACAACTATTTGCATAAGTGTGGGGGTGGGGGTCATTAACAGAAGGAAGCTATGTGATTACGGTTTTGATCTCGCTGACAAATAAAGGCTCTGGACAGCATCCCTGAAATGCAGTAAGAAAATAGAAAAGAAATCCCCCAAACCCAGAAGATGAAGACCTGTTTGAGGGAGATGTGGTGCTACCTAGAAGACAGTTGCTGATGAAGGTGGAATTTTGTGCCGCTCAGATGACTGAAGCATGACCAAGTGGCTCCTAGGAAATCGATGTCTCATCATGCATGTCAGGATCTCATGCCATTTGAGAAGTTCTGGGGTCCCCCAGCACCCCCAGCTGCTGTTCCAAAAGAGCATAGCTCTTCAGCAGCCCTGCGTGATATCTCCCAGCCCCACATTTTGTATCCATCCGCATGTCTCCAAGAGTGTTAGACACTTGGGTTTAGTAACAGACTTCTAGAGAGGCCTAGACTGCAACTGACTGCAGCCACACACCTGGAGACCCCAAAATGTCAGGATCCTCACCAAGAGTCCAAACCCTTAAGCAATTTTGATGAAGCTAACAAAGAACAGCAAGATGTTAAGGAAGCTAATACTGATTATAAATTAAAGGGAATCCTATTTGACAACTAAATCCTATTAAAGTAAGCACGTGGATTACAAACAGCACAGCTGATAATGAAATGGGCATGTGGAAAATGTTCTGCAGACCAAAACCAAGTGAACATAGAACAAGTCTTAACACAGGATGAGTATTGAGGCACAGTGCACTTCAGTTATTGTGGTGGCTGGTACTGCACATAGGTGTACTGGAGAAGTGATATGGAGAACAAAACAATTTTCCCCTTGTCTATGCTTTATCTGCTTTGCAATGTCAGAAGCCTGACTTTTAGTCACTGAAGGCAAGATTCATGAAATGTCCATACCACAGATGACTGTATACAATCTGGTCACCTGATGTTAAAAAACAATATGCCAGGGACACAAATTCCCTCACTTGTTTTAGATATTCGCCTCAGGGTGGGCTGGAAGAGATCCTATGCGTGCTTATTTTCCTCCTGCACCTATATTGGGTGGACTGCTGAGGTGGGTAGAGGGGTCCCACCCCAAGCTACCTGTGTGCTGCACAAACCTGGTGCCTTTTTAAATCCAACAGGACTGTAAAAATACAACTGGAGTATTCAAGCTTTATGCCAAAATGAGGGTTCTTACAATGCATTGAGGTTGTTGCCTGTGTATTTTAGGCTCTTGAATCTCAAGAGCTGCTAGTGCTAGGTAAGCAGATCTGCTGAAGTTTTCTTTGAAGCTGCACTGATCCAAGAAGTTTAGGGCCCGAGTGTTGAGTTGTGGTTTGGTGTGGAACCATGACCATCACATTTCACGTTGTCATGGGGAGAGCATGCTTACTAAGGTGCAGTGCCACACAGCACCGGCTGTCCTGTGCTGACAACCTGAACTTGTGCCACTACTCAGGGCTGTATGGTGCAATATGGATGCACCAGTTTGCTGGATGGCAACACGCTCTTTCAAGCTTTAAAGACACCATCTGTCATAAACTATGTTCCACCATTGAGTTAAAACCAAATGACACATCCCAGCCAGGAGAGAAAAAAAAAAAAAGGCAAACTCCGACCCCATCAGCCCGACATCTTTACAGCATCCCCACTTAAGAGTGCTCAGCAGTAGCGGAAGGTAGGCTCAGCAACTGGTATCAGGCAAAGGGACACTTGCAGTGCTGTGGGAACAGAAGACAGATAGGATGTCTCACTGTGCAAGTGCCTTGCTATGACAGCGCACAGCCATTTCAGTGAGACAGCCGCAGACATCAGATGCTGAGGAAGAAGAGTTATAGTCAGCAAAAGGGAAGTTACTTAGTGCGCTAGAAGGTATTTGTTATATTATTTTCTCACTCTGTATGCGCAAAAAGCAATGTTATGGGAGAAATTCATTCCTGCAGATTATCTGCTTTCCAAACCAGCAGCGATTCAACAAAGACTGAAGTAAATCCATAATGTGTGTACTATCTATCTACGTTCCAAATCAATATTGGAGATGGGCTACCAGTGTGAAAAGCCAGAGATCCAGGCCCGAGATGCATGCAGTATTACAGGGATGGAGAGAAATCTATATGCTCAGTGTATTTATCTACATTCCAAGCCAATATTAAAGCTAGTTTACTCATGTGAAAAATAAGTGCTACATAGTTCAGAGGGGGAGAACACATCAATAGTTGTGCTGGGGATACGTGTGCTAAATAACAGATTGCCTTCATGCCACGTCCATCTGCATTGTGTGGAGAAATTCTATAGTCCTCCAAAATACTCAAGTTAAGTCTCTCCGCCTTGGTGTTTTCCACAGCCCTCATCATGGTAACGAGTGGCCTCACTAAGCCTGAGAAGTGCAACGCTGATGTGCCTCCACAGGGACCAGCCCTTTCCTCCGTTGCTTGCTTCCTTCCCCTGTCATTGATGGTGGCTTCCTCTCTCCACCCTTTGCTGCTTGCCCTGCCTGTGCTCCATTTTACTTGTGACTGTTGAGCTTGACGGTTTTGCATCAACCGAAGAGGAGAGGCAGGTGAAGTCTGACCGGTTCTCTGGGATTCGGTTGTTTAATAGCAATATCTGCTTCTTTGGCCAGCAAGCACAGCAGCACGGCTGGCACAGAGTAGGTGTAGGGGACAGAAGAAAAGGTCTTCTGCTTACACAAGTCTTGCCCGGTCCTAGGTTTCCCTACCACTGACCCTTGCACCCCTCGCACACATGCCCTTTTGTTGTCTGCTCAGACAAAGACTGCCTCCCGTGAGCGCCAGCCTTGCACAAGCTGTCCGGCCCTGCTGTTCCCTTTATCCTTCCTCNTTTTTTTTTTTTGCTTTTAGCTTATCAACACCAGGAGTGGCCATCTGAGCCGAGCCTTTTCTGTGACTGAGCTCTCACCCCCATCAACACTTGTCTCTCTCATAAATTAATCCTAAATCAATCAATAAACCAATCAGATAAGCCACGTCCCTTGCTTTGCACACACATATATCTTGCTCTGATTAATACCCCAACAATGAGTCACCAGCCGTTTAGCCTAATTTTGGGAACTCTACAATAGACAAGCCTGTTCTGGAGCTCACCATTTATTTTCCATGTCAACAAAAGAGCCAGTTTCTTAGAAAAGGAAAATGCCCCGATGCCCCGCTCAATACATTCAGATGCTGATGAATAATTGTCCCTAAATAGGGCCCCTCCTTACCAAAATAATGTTTAATGTGAGCATTTGAGGGCTGCTTGCAAGAGCACCTGGAAATCTTGTGCAATAACAGTAAAGCACAGCAAATCTAGAGGGGGAAGGCGTATTTAAGCAGCCCTGGGAACATTGTATATAAATTTTGTTGGGTATCTTATCTGGGCTTAGTCCTGAACTTGAACTTGATAAAAATCTTGCTAAAGCATCAGGTACAGCTCCTTTCTCTTTACCTCTGAAAGCTTTTTTCTGCATATATGTAAATGGAGGTAATCAAACCTCACTGTCTGTGTGGCTCCTCTAAATCCTTGTTACAACAAATTTCTTCCTGCGAGGACTGGAAGATCCCTTGTCTGGTAATGTTGCATCTGGGAAGCCAGGAAAAACGATTTCAAAATTCCAGAAGAACAGACTCTTTGTTTTGTAAGCATGGGGAGACGATGCGGTGATTTTCTTCAAGAGCTGTACATAACAGGCAGGTAGCAGCTCTTGCTTTCTGCCGTAGGCACTGCAGGCAATGGCAGAGAGGAGCATGGTTTGGGACAGTGATGAACGTGTGTGTGTCACACTATTGGAATGTGTTGGTGAAGAAAACAGTGGGCAACTTCTTTCTGTTCCCGGTGTGAGATTCTGGTTTTTTTCTGATGTACACATTACATGACCATGTATTTCCAAAGACAACTCAATATTAGGTTCTAGGTTCTTTTAGAAAGCATAGTATGATGGCTTTCTGTGCTGGACTGAGATCTGAGCTCCTGGAGAGCAATTTCATGTCAGGTTCTCACCTCTGTGAGATGCCTCTGTGACTTTGGGTGCGTCTGATCCTACAAGGTGCTCGGCATTGTGCAAGAGGTCCCAGTCCACCGAAGCTCTTAAATGCATGATTAATTTTTAGTCCCTTTGACTCCAGTGACTAACTGCTTAGCTGGATTCACTCCTAGGCACTTAATCTTCCTACTTCAATTTCAACATTAGCAAAATGAGGATAATTTTTTTTCTTTAATATAGAGGGCCACAGCGAGCATTAATTAGTTAATATATGTGGAGTGCTTTGGAGATATAAAGGCTATCTAGATGTTAATTTATGCAGATAGTGGAAGAAGTAGAGGGAAGTAATTGCTGTCTCTCACCTGTTCAGGGTTTCAGAACAGCATTCATTCCCTCACCTGCTGAAGAACAGAAACTGAGCACTGAGACAAGCCCATGCTCGGGAGACACTCAGAGTACGCTTATCAGATTTAACACACTTTCCCATTTAAGGGAATGCAATCAGCTCTGTATTTGCATTTCCCTTGCAAATGAGCCTCACCGACTCCTTATGGTTGGCTTTGCACTAGCTGTGTCTCATATCTCAGTGCTGTGATAGCAAACTGCCTCAGCACCGGAGCGTGCTTTCATCTACTGTGTATCTATACTTAATTACGAACTTGGCAAGGACCCTCCAGCACTGGCGATTGGCGGATTCTCATCCATTCCTGTTCTGAGATGCTGAATTTGGGCCATTCGAGATCTTAGTTTGGCCAAGTGCTTATCTTGGATCTACAGATAAGTAAATAAAACACATGAAAGGGACTGGTTTATCTCACCTCACTGTAAGTTGTTCGTGCAAGGTTTGTGTTCTATGAGAAGAACTGTAAAGTGACTTTGGTGAAGATGCCCTTGCCATTTGCTCAGGAGGCCTGTGAGTAGGGTTATTATCTCTCCAAAACTGGAAAGCCACGGCAGCCCCTAGGTCCCTTTCACACCTTACAGAATCATCCTGGGATTTCTGCCTGGCACTTCAAGCCCACCCTCTCTGGCTGCACAGCAGATCTGGTCGTTCTTCCACTTAGAAACTATTTCCCCAGCTGCAAAATGGAGAATGAATCGAAACTTGAGGCTTTATATTCAGCTCTTCACCTGCCCGTGGGCCTAAGGGAAGTAGGAAGAGATCTAAACAGGGCTAAATAAAGAATAGGAGAAATAAGACTGGGTAAATCCTTTGGAGATCAAAATCTCAAGACACTGTTTCTAATCCTGATGGAGGTAAGCCTGAAAGTACCTGCTGCCTGTCAGCTGGTAAACAGCTTGAAGCATGAAGCTGGGGGGCTGGGTCTGCCCCATACAACTAGCAGAATCCCATCACTACATGGGGTCGAGCAGTGATGGGTGCAGAGGCAGGTCCTGGCACCTTGCTGAGGAAGCCCAGAGATACCATGGGCACCAGAGGGGCTGTCTGGGGGGTAGAGGCTACAGCAAGAACCTTTCACACATCTCTGAGCAATGAGACTGCTCTAATGAGTTGCAAAGCTGATTATAAAATTCACCTTAAATAAAGCTGCTACTGCCTGGAAAATGTTGCAGGTACGTGTGAACAATAGTGTATAAAATCTCAGTGACAGCCGTATGCACCCGTATGCTCTGATTTACATCTCCTCCTCCCCTAATGAAATGCCATCAAGTTTTATTGCCAGTGAGCTTATTGGTAATGGAAAACAAACACCCTGGATGAAAATGGAGAGAATAAATTTTTTAAATTTTTGTTGTCCTTGTTTACCAGTGCACCTTCGGTTCTGAATTAACTATTATTTGTTCCTAAGGTGAGTGCCAGCTACCCCAAATTACATTGCTAATGCAGGGAATGTATGAATCTTCTGACTGATACGTCGTGATTTCATGGAAATTTGCATCTTGCCAGGAAGAAGGCTATCACCAGTGAGGTAATTGGCACCCAGCTCATGGAGATAACAGCCATATGTCAGGGATTACTGCTTATACCAGAATTTCACCTGCAAATGGCTCTGCTGACTGTTAGCAAAATCAAGTTTACAGTCCCTGAGCAGAGGACTTTGTTCAAATATTTAAATGCAGCAGACAGAGCTTACAACTTTAAAAACATTATGTAAAAATCCATATACTAACACCATAGGAATCTGCCAGTTAGTGTTTGCATTAGAAGAAACCCATTACACTGTTACACTAAGCAAGTCTTTCTTAAAATTTACTACTGCCTCATCAGAAGGAAAACATTTCAGAATTGATTTTTTTCTCTTTTTTTTTTTAAGCACAGATGCTTTCAAAAACTCACTTGTGTATGTTGTTTGTGTTACGGTATCACCCATAGGCTCTGCTTGATGTTGCTGGATACAGTACAGGCAGAAACAAATCAAATCAGAGACAATCAAAGGTAAAGAGAGAGAAATCAGAAATCAGAGGCAGTCTGTACCTCGTAGAGTTTATAGAGTCTTGGCAGGTGAGGCAGGCACAGGAGAGGGAAAAAGGGTGAGGGAGTAGTGCTAGAGACAAGGAATCCATGTAAGAGTGGAAGAGTGGAGGCACAGAGAGATGAAGTGACTTTGGCCAAGGTTATATGAGAAGCCTGAGCAGAGCTGGGAAATGAGGCCAGAGCTCCCGAGACCCTCAACCACCAGGCAATCCTTCCCACTCCGTGCGTTTCCTCTCTCTCTTCCTCTCTTTTTTTAAGGCAGAAAATGTTCCAGCTGAGCATTTGCAGTTCCCTAAATTCCTTCTCTTGTTTCCTGTTTTGAAGCCAAACAATCCCCTCCCTATCTGGGCTCCCCCTCACGTAGCCTGCCTGTGTTCGACAGGTTTATTTTCAGGCACTGTCCTGATGATAATCATCTCAGCAAGCTTTTCAAAGCAGGGATGAGACAGTGACAATTTACTTGGCTCAGTTTCTCTGCCTGAGCTAGTAAACAAATATTATCATTGCAGATGTGAGAAGGAACTGGGTAGTCACCCGTTATGTAGCTTGCAAGTCCCCACTGTGGAGTGTAACACCTCTTGCAGCCTTCATGATTGCTAAAATCAAATTTTAAAGTCTGTTGTTGGGACAGGAAACCAAGGAAAGCAACTGGTACTTCAGGTAGTGGGAGAAATGCATCGTTCAGCATGGGAGGAATATTCCCAACTCCACTTGCCCCTACAGCTTCGTTCTGCTTGGTGAGCCACAGCCTGGGCACGGGTGAGCAGCCGGTAGCAGAGCGAAGGCATCCAGTTCTGGCTGACAAGCCAAGCGGTGCCCGTGTGGTGGTGCAAATGAAGGAGGTGCAGCGGCTGCAGCTGGGGAGCTTGAACCCAAGGCCAGCTGAGTGAAGCTTGACAGGTCTGGGGCTGGCTGGCAGCAAGCCTGCGCTACCACCTGATGCACGGCAGCGATATCGGAGCAGGATGCCATCCAACCCAAGCCATTTGCAGATGGCTTCTCAGCTTAGCTAAGCAGATTGGGGGGAGCAATGCGGTAACATAATTACAGTGATTCGGGATCAAAGCTGTGTTGTGCTGCTGAGACATACCAGCTCATAGCCTGGAGAGCTCCAGCATGGCACGGCGTGCATTGGGTAGAGCAGTCCTTGCCTTGCAGAAATGCATATGTATGCACATATAATAGATGCTGCTATAGAGCAAAGCCTTGCAAGCACCATACAGGCAGCCGACACAGCTCTGGATCCCAAGCCATGCAGGTGGTGTGGGCACGTTGCAACATCTGCTTTTGGGATAATTAAAGTCACCAAACGTTTCGGCAACTTGCAAGTGACTGCAGAGAAAGCCTTTAGGAGTCATGTTACTCATCTGTTGTAAATGCTAAGGGGTTGTGGAGGATCAGCTCAACTAGAAAAGCGAGGTGTTCTCAAGTTGGGGTGGGGGGGAAGGCATTCTGTGTAGGGGTAGATAAGAGAGCAGAAAAAAAATGCTTACACAAATTAACAACCTAAAGCCATGTCAAGGAGGGACGTAAGAAAAGGAGCTTACTTCTGAATGCCACACTAGCAAACCTCTGAGAGAGGTGCTTTATGCAAGTTTGTTACTGATATTTGCAGTGGAGAAGCTGAAGGGTGCTGTCAAAGCAAGGACGCCAACTGGTCCAAGATGGAAAACTAGTGGAAATGAGGGCCACAAGAGAGACCACATTGCTTGGCTTCAGTGACATCTTGGCCAGCCAGTGTATTTACAAGTATTTGTAGTGTATTTGTAAGTGTACTTACAAACGGAGAAGGTACCTCACAGGGAAGGCAATCAGTCTTGCCAGTGAAAAACTTTGTACAATGCCATTGAAGAAACTCAGTCTGAAAGAAAAATTATTTTCTTAGGAGCATAGCAACTCCTTTGTCTTGCTGAAGTGCAGACATGTTGTTACCAAGTTGTCTCAGTTTAGCAAACACAATGACTTGCCATTTTGTCCATTACACTCCTGCTAGGAAGTTTAAATCACTGGGGGCTCCAGCCACCAAAAAGTCCTTGCACAAAATGACGATCAACAAGAGCAGGAAGGAAACATGGCCATGACTTGAACAAGGTTGTTTGCACCCCTTTGGTGCACTGGCTGAGCATCCACGGTTCTCCACACAAACAGTAAGTCTAACGAAATCTCACACTTCAGAAGTTCATGGGGAGCCCCAGTAAACAGTGGTTAATTAATGCATTGCAGTCGGTCTAACTATCGTTTTGACTTCCCCCGAAACATCAGAAGTTGACTTGCTAGATCATGGCTGTAGGGTGAGTAACAGGACTGGTGAGTCAAATACACACAGTTTCTGTGTGCACTCAGAGTGAAACACCAGCCGTAACTTCTACCAGGCTGCCACATACTGCCCAACTCTCAAAATCATTCTTTCGCAAATGAGATGTACGCAACTTCACGAACACCTGCTCCGTACAGAAGGGATGAGTTTTTATACCAATTTGCAAGCTTCAAAAGTCAGGATGTGTCTACACAAACAGGTGTGGATGAGTGCATTTGCTTTGCATATTCTCAAATGCAGGTGGAAGTGGAGCACACCTGCCTGCACCCAGCTGGGCTACGGATTCTCAGACGTGTTCAAATCATTGCCTTTCTCCTTTCCCCTGCAAAGAAGGCTGAGCAAACCACACAGACAATGCTAGGGAAGTGGTTTGCTCACTTTAGCTGCTATTTCACCCTCTTCTACCTCAAGAATAGCAGAAGGATTGGGTTTTCATTTGGCTTCCCTAGAGCCTCCCCAAAACCCAAAATTCATTCTAGGATGAACTTCCATGCCTTGAAGGGAATGTAGCTGCAGCTGTTACATGTGTAAAAACAGGAAGTTGCCTGGCAATTTTTTTTTTTTTTTTGCAGACTTTAACTTTTTTGTTGTAAAACAGAGTAAATACTGAGACAGCTGGTGCACTATGGGAAATCTGTGGCTGACAAAACTTCAGCATAAGGAGGCTGGTTAAATTGTACTTGCAGTATCTGATCCTGATGGTGGCTGAAGCACAGCAGCAAGCTCGGCTGGAGCAGGAGCCTCCGATCAGTGGTGATGGAGCCGTCTTTTCTGGACCAGTTATTGTCCTGTATCACACGAGTAACATACCTGGGGGGAACATGAAAGGGATTATTTGGTTTCTTTGGTCAGATAAATTTGCAGGGATATAATGGGCATTTTCAATTAGATAGGTATGAGGACTGCAGTACTGTACACTAACTAGACTTATCCTATCTTTCAGGCAAAGAAAATTCATGTTAATCCTTAAGAGGCGAGGTAGCCTCTATTACCAAACCTCAGTGCCCAAGAGGAAAGACAGGGAAAGATGGATAAAGGGAAGAGAGCATCACATTTCAGATCAGTTCACTAGATTGTGCTTTCTAACAGCTTGCAGCATTGGAGCAGGCTATATTTTGGGATATTTAGTTCAGACTACCCATACATATGGAAGACTAAAAAGCATGACCTGCTTTATACAGTAGGAACAGGAAGAAGCAGTGAAAATCCCATGGGTAAGGCATGATTTTGCTCCTGGATTGCTCTTACACTGCTACTTCTCAGAAGCAAGGGCAGGGTACTGCAGTGCGATTCTGTTGATAGTGAACTCACAACTTGGTGCACATAACACAGCACTCAGACAAGTAACTCGGTGTGTGAAAGACTGGTCTCTCCTGCTGTCCTCAGCCTATGTGGATGGCAGCCTCCTTGGCATGAAAAATCCAGTTTTGAGACAGAAACATGGCTTGAATGACAAGTAGGATCTAATCCAGAGAAAATGTTTTTTTACCTTCTCAGTTTCTGAACACCTAAAAGTAGACAGCATTACACTACCTCCCTTCTCAAAGAGCCATCACAACAGTGAGTCAGATGGGCTCACTCAGCAAAACATGCAAGGTTTGCAGTGCTTCTTTGAGTGCTGGACAGTTTCATACACTCCCAAAAGGTACAAAAAGTATAAAATTAGTCAAATTTCATTATGAAAGGGTTATTAATTTAGGAGACTGTGGTTGAAAACTTTCAAGACTATGTAATATCTCCTCCTTGACAAATTCATAAACGTGTAAGAGCAGTGACTTAGAAATAAATTAGTCTATTCAGCAAGAGTGCAATCTACCGTGCTTCCAATTAGTAAAGGTAGGGAAAACATGGAAACCATGTGAGAAAGCACCACCTAGCAAATCTGTGACCTCTCTGGTCACGTTCATGTAGATGTGAAACAAAGCCCAGAGCCTGGAGCTAGAAACCAGCGTCAGATATGAGGCTATTACAAGGCACCAACTGCCCATCTGCACCTTCACATCACTCCTTGAATCACAGCAGCTCTCTTGGGGGCTAAACCAACAAATACAGCTACGTGCTTGTGAGCTCAGCTGGTATTTCAGAGTACCTCTGCAAGCTTGCTTCCAACCCAAACTCATAGATACTGAATGCTAAAGCTTGTCACATTAAATGTGTCTCTGGATGTTCTGTCCACAGCATGACCTGAAGCATTTTCTTAAGAGAGGCTGATACATTTCAACAAGGCACCGCGTCTCGTAAGTGCCACGCGTGATTGAATAACTTGTCTCTGTTCTTAAAATGTGGAAAGAACTTAGACAAGCATTTGGAAGCTTTGTCATTAAATAGTTTTCTTTTCAATTGATCTATCTTGCACGGGGAAGACAACTACTAGATCCATCAATTGCCAGTGAAAAAATTAGGGACAGGTCTTAATCAGTTAAGTGGGCAAGGATTGCCTGACAGCTCCCTTCGGACACGTCTCATTTGGGGCCTGACTATTCAGCAGGATTAGCAACTTCAAGCACCAGAAAGTTGAGCTCAAATGAAGGTGAGCTCACATCTGCAAAGTGTCAACTGAGCAGCACTGTGAGAAGGAGCAGCGCGAACCTCTCTATGTTCCCCTGCAGAGGACTGCAAGATCTTTTTTTTTCTTCTTCTTTTATTTCCCCAAGAGCCTCACACAGCTTTTAAGTGCCTTAATTGTTTCTGGAGCCTCGGTCTTTTTTCTTTCTGTTGATCTTTTTGCTGTCACACATTCCGTGACATATGCTGTTCAGCTCAACCCCCCCGTGGCTCTCGCTGCTCCCCCGGTGCTGTGCCTTGAACAAGCAGCAGCACGTGTGGTTGGGGGTTGCGCCGAGATGGAGTCGGGCACCGACAGCTCACTGAGTCAAAACAACTCTTAGCAATGAATGACCAAAAGATGCCCATGCCTGCAGTGCAAGGGGGATGCCTGCTTACCTACAGCTGTGTCACACATGGCCATCTCCTCCAGCCAATGCCTCTGCCATCCCTTCTCCTGATATGAGATTTAAGCGTTCATTGCATGCTAGCTTTTCCAGAGGTCCCAGGTGTTATAGTGTCCCAAGGACACCTCTGTGCTGGACAAGACTGACATGGCTGTCACAGACACATCCCTGTTGCTGAAGCACCCTGTTCCTTGGGAAGATGTTTCCTTCTCCTCCAGCTTTAGAAATGTCTTCTCTACTTTTCTAATGGTTGCTGCTCATAACCCCTCCTCAGCAAGCATTGTCTCTTGGGGAAGAGGCAAATATCTTTCACTCATTTTACAAAGGAAACTCCCTAAAATCTTCTCTGTCTCTTCACTGCTATCTACCAAAATCTTGCTTTGTTCTTAGGATTAGCTTGTGCAGAGCATGCTCAGAAAAAGCCAAGTGCTGAGCAGGACTCTCTGACACACAAATTACTCGTGGTTATATTGCCAAACCTGTCACTTGCACATGTTGCCAAGTGTGTTTTCCTTCTACTCCATGAAAGCAGAGCAACTCTCCCTTGCTCCCAGAGCTATGCCCCAAGTGCTCTCAATACCTCAGACTAATTATTTCACTTAAAAGTAAGGTGGCAGTCAGACAGATACTGTACCGTAGGTAAAAATCCCGGCTGAATTTCAGCCGCTGCATGGGAACATAGCAAAAATTAACATGTTCCCATTTTTTCAAAGCTATGAGTTAATGTGGAAACTCAGATGAAGATCGTGCCTGTTTAGAGGTGTTAAAGACTCACAAACTGTATTTGTCACCCTGAGAATCAGTTTGAGTTTCAGTTAAGTAGAACTGAATCACCCAAGTATTTATTTCCATTTCAGATGGGTGGAAACAGGCCATACGGTTTACATGTCCAGTTTTATTTTTCCAATGTTCTGGACCGATTCATTCTCCAGAATAACACATGTTGCAGAAAATGGTATTCACAGTGGGTGTGCTCCAGTAAATTTTGAATTCTGATGCCCATAAATATAAGCAAGTAGTTTGGAAATTTTTCTATGTCCTAAAGTAAATCTAGTTTGGTTTTAGACAGAAGTTCAGTTGTTTCTTGTTTAATGATGTCATCCCTGGTACGAAGAGATGTGCTTGGCCACTAATGACAACACCGAGTTTACAAGGAATCTGCGTGGAGCTGAGATACAGAATGGCCGGTCTCTGGAGGGAATCATTGTCGGTTATCCCATTGCATTTATAGAAAATGAGGCCAATAAACCAAACAGAAATATAAAACACTTCACTGAAATCATCCCTTTCATTTATTGTAGCAGAAATCATAACGAATCACCTTTCAGCCAGGGTGGCATCTTTCGATGTGTTTTCCCCTCTTGCCCCACATGGTGTGGCTCAGCCGTACCTGGAAGGAGCAGTGGCTGCCAGGAGGTTGCATTGTAAGGGAGAGCTTGGCTGCCTCCCACACCCTGTGCCCAGGGCACTGATGGGGGCTCCTTCCCATCCCCTGGGGCCAGCATGGGTTTGACCATGTGCCCACAGAGGACTGTGCTTTTTGGAAAACCTTTGTTGTCAGGTTTCTCAGTTTTCCTAGGAGCAGAACCTCTGAAGGATACAATTGCATCCCCTGCCAAGGTTTTGGGGGTGGCTGGCCCAGGAGCCCACCCACTGGACCCCCGAGGAGGGAGAAGGTGTCCAGGCTTGGCTCAGGGTCTGAAAGACAACTGCTGGCACCTCAGCCTCTGCCATCCTGGGGCTGGGATATGGATGAACGGTGGCATGCTGCCTTTCCATCCGTGGGGAGATATCCCCAGAGTGAACCTGGGGGTGGCAGCACCCCAGTGAGACAGACACAGAGCTGCCAAAACCACATCAGCCCTTGGACGTGTCTCACAGGAGCTGCAGATCCTGGCTGTTGGTGGCAGAGGAACCCTGGGGAAGCTCAGGCGCAGAAGCAGAAACGTTCCTGCTCCTCATTCCATGTGAAATAATTGCCTGAATCCACGTGAGGAAATCCTCTCCCCGGAGCAGCTTTGGGGATGTGACAAAAGGCCTGCTCCACTTCTGCCAAAGATAAAGCAACTTATCCTCCTTTTTGCTATTTCTTGCAGCAGAAAGCCCTGAATCTCTTCCAAGATGTGCAAGTGGTGTATATTAGGACTTGATGAGGAAAGAAATTGGCTGGGTTTTTTTGGGGGTGCCACCGCAGGGCTTTTCCTAGCTGTGTCAGTGATTTCAGTGACTTTATCCCCACTCTGCCGTTCTTGATGCTGGTGGAGCTGTAAATCTGCCTGTAAGGCGCATGTTGCAGAAGCAGCACGTAAAGCAGAAATTTGTCCTCTGCATTTTGAGCGAACTGAAGAGGGGAATTACAAAAGTTGCCTCCCGAGCTATGTCAAGGCTGTCAGAAATCTCCTTCACCAGTCTCCTCCCCTTGTGAAAGTTTTGGGGTTGTGGAGGTACTTATATACCACACATATCTACATACATATGTGGATAGACACAAGCACGTATGAAAATACAGATATTTGCATATATGTATGCATACATATATATGCATATATAAGACAGAGGTTTCAGATATAAGACAGTGTACTTTAATTATCATAGACTCCTTTGGTAAAAATGATTGTACACATTCTTATCATCTTTATTCTGGAGAGACTGACTCAAAATACAAATATACAAAAGTGTATTTGACTTCTTCCCTCACCCTTAATTTATCTTTTGTTTTATTTTCTGTGTTTTTGTCCTTCTCTTCCTCTCATATATTCTCCTTCCTGTTCAAATGTATTGGAAAATAAATAGAGACTAAAAATGCCTCGGCAGCAATTGTTTTGTGAGATCTACTCAGGGACGACACGAATCTATGTAATGGAGAGGCATAGGAACACATACTCTGTGCCTCACCAGCAATGCTCATCCCATGTCTCTGCAGGTTAATGTATGGATATCACTGTGCTTGCGTGACACGCTATGGCAGTACAGTACATAAGCATGCATGGAAATGTGTAGTTGAAGAGAATGCTGAAAATAATACAGATATTGGTTAGTGCATTTAAAATTAATGCATGCCCCCCAACACAAGAGTGTTATTGCATGGGTACATGTGTTTAATTTCTGTATGTATACCTTCCTATGAGCACATGTGTGTGGGAGGAAAGGATATGATTACAGATTTGCATAACATCCTGCATGAATGTAGACTGAAACTGAAAACATGGAGGGGATTATACAATCTATTTTTAAATTCTACATTACTCCAAATGTTGCTTCATCAAGCTGTTATCATAGCTGATTAATTATGTAGAATGAATGATGATGAGTTCTCGCCTTATTTTCCATCTCTGCACTGTGGAAGACATTTCAGCAGGCTGCCTTGGGACACTGGCAAAGACGCACTTAGGCAGACAGCGGAGGGAGTGCCACAACTGTGTATTTTATCCTCCGGACATCCTACAGATACCAGCATCTCCCCTCATGCATGAGATTATTGATCTTGGTGGCAGTAATGAAAGATGAAAAGGTCGATTTTTAAATGTGAACAGTAGGGACCACTTGCTACGACAACGGTGAATGTAGGAAATATGTGCCCTTGCCTTTTGTGAGGATCTTAGTTATATTAACAATATTGATTGTAAGGGAGATGCATCCCTTACAAAAGGGAAAGCATCTTCCCACCCTCCCTTAAGGGTGGGAAGATGCCTTCCCATCTCTTTGTCTTCACACTGTTTCTGTCCAGTGCTACCAGAACAAACCCTCTATTAGTTTTGATAGCTCCCCACCTCCTAATTTCCTTCTTTTCCAGCATGCCAGGCAGTCGCATCAAACTGCCTGAAGCACAGTCTCCGGCTATGCTGGAGCTGTGTGCTTCACACGGCTCCCAGGTGTTAGGGGCCTGGTTGGAAGGCATCTTCCCCACTGCAGCACCCCAACCTCTCCTTGTGGCCCCCAGGCAGTGTTGAGGGTGCCAGCACAGAAGAAGAGAGCCCCTACAGCAGTTATGGTAGGTGTGTGGGGTGGCTGCCAGCTGCCTGGGTCCAGGCTTGGCCACAGGAGACAGGTGGGACAGAGGACACAGATGAAATAGGGTACACTCAGAAAGCGAAGCAGGCGGTAGGTTGCAGGGAGTTAAGACTATTTATCAGGGAAAACAAGGCACAGGTGTGGTGGGCAAGAGCCTGCAGGGTGGGAATCTGAGCAATTCCAGGACTGACAGCCCCCCAGCTTGGGAATACAGGGACCAGGAGCCACCCTACCCTGACATCCAAGGTATGAAAATTACAGCTACCACAAGTGTCAGGGGTGCAGACACAGCTGCATCATGACTCAGATCATAGAGTGCCAGTGTTGCCAGCCATGTCACTCTCATGGGAATTTCCTGTCTTAAAAGATCACTTTTGGAACTATCCTTCCTTCCTTCTTTCTTTCTCTCTTTCTCTTTCTCTCTCTTTCTCTTTCTCTCTCTTTCTCTTTCTCTCTCTTTCTCTTTCTCTCTCTTTCTCTTTCTCTCTCTTTCTCTTTCTCTCTCTTTCTCTTTCTCTCTCTTTCTCTTTCTCTCTCTTTCTCTTTCTCTCTCTTTCTCTTTCTCTCTCTTTCTCTTTCTCTCTCTTTCTCTTTCTCTCTCTTTCTCTTTCTCTCTCTTTCTCTTTCTCTCTCTTTCTCTTTCTCTCTCTTTCTCTTTCTCTCTCTTTCTCTTTCTCTCTCTTTCTCTTTCTCTCTCTTTCTCTTTCTCTCTCTTTCTCTTTCTCTCTCTTTCTCTTTCTCTCTCTTTCTCTTTCTCTCTCTTTCTCTTTCTCTCTCTTTCTCTTTCTCTCTCTTTCTCTTTCTCTCTCTTTCTCTTTCTCTCTCTTTCTCTTTCTCTTTCTATTTCTATTTCCATTTTCCTTCCTTTCTCTGCTGCAGTGAAAAGTGTAAAAGGATGCCCCACTAGCTAAAAGGGCCACAATACAGACAAAGCCTAACTTCATTCCATGTTTCCTTGACCTCCTGTGGTCTGTGGTTTTGTTTTGGTTCTTTTTTAAGAGTATCACACAGCTGGAGACAAGAAGGGTGATCCGCAATTTCTGATTTTTTGGGGGTTTGGCACAGCTGGAATTCTGTCAAGAAAGATGTTGGCCCGGAGTTATTTCTTTTCAGCAGGCATATGAGAGTCATAGGAAAGTTTGATGCTGGTAGCCACAATGATTCAAGTTCAAGTAAACAAACGACAAAAAGATGATGTACAGGAGGAGACTGCCACTGATAACCAGAACATTTGCATTAGATGTTTAGTTGAGGAGGTAAGAAGTGTGGAAGAAAATTTGGAAGGTGTTCAGAAAACCATCTGCTATGATACAATGGCATATGTCAATGAGCAAACCAACCAACAGAAGTTTCTAAGAAAGCTGGAGAACTCCAAAAGAAACCATGGTTGCAGCATGTCTGTCAACAGTTTCCCCCTGGGAGGAGAAAGCGAAATGGAAGAAGAAGCAGGCGGTGTGTCTTTAGAAAGCCTGCTTGTCAGGCTCCCCTCAAGTCTCCGGGAAAAGATAAAACCAGCAAGAAGACAGAAGAGTGAAGAGTAGCCAAAGAAGCACCAGATGACAGGAGTGCTGAGCTAAGGAGGAATTGGACCCTCTTTTAATCCCTCTTAAAGAGGGAAGTGAACTGAATTGTTACAGAATGGGAATGATGCAGAACTATACTCAAACTTTGTTTTACAGCAAGAAAAATGAAGACAGAGTGCTGCTGATAAAAAAGCATGTGAGGAAATATTTGGCAGTTTAAGTGCCCTGACTAAATTAATCAATAATATTGAAGGGATTATTAATGAATTGCATATTATTTCTTATGACTCACCCCCCCCAAACATTAAGACTGAGGAAAGAATATAAGGGAATATTCATATTACTGATATAATACACCCATAAGCTGGGAGGCATCGACACACCACAGAGTTATCAAAGGTCCCATTACAATCCATGGCAATTTAAGGCTTCACTCAGCTGCTCACACATGGACCGGCATGGACTGATGTCCCCAGGGGACGGCAGACATGCACTGGGGACTGACAGAGAGATCACAGGAACCACAGGAGCCTCACACCTCTCTGGAACATAGGGCTGGAGGACAGGCAGGACAGGACAGGCCTTGGGCATCTCAAAACACACCATGCACCTGTGGTTAACCAGGCAATTCAGGAGCTAGGAGCGGGAGGTAGCTCCGAATTAAGGCTCCAAATGCCCATCTCTACACATGAGCTACAGATGCTCATGCTGGAGCAAGCTACCTCCTCCGCAGCTGACAAGGAGAGACAGGCACAGAGGTGCAAACCTTCTGGATCTAAAGCGGACCTCTAAAAGAGGAGGGATTCCCTTTCTCAAGCACCGCTTGCTCCTGTAGAGAGTGATTTTTCTCAGCATTTTCAGAGCAACAAAACCAGCTTTCTGCTGTGCATGCAAAATAAAAGCAGCTAGCTCTTCCTTCTTTTTTTTTTTTTTTTTTTCTCTGGGGTTTGGAAGTGATTTCTCCTGAAGAAATGCTAGGAGAGCTAATTATATATGAAAAAATGAAAGAAAAACTGTAATGTGCTCCACTTTCCTCTTCAGCACTTTGGCGACTGCACCTTGTGGTGAGCAGAGTCCTTGGCTCCACTCCTCGCAGAGCTCCTCAGTGCTTCCACAGATCCAGCTTTCCCTGAGACCCGGGGGTCCTGTGAGGAGAAGCACCCATGCCCCATGGGGTGCAGTGTAGATCATGAGAGGATGTGACACCTGGGATGAGACTTGCTGCCCTGACACACAGCAGTGGGGACTGAGCTTGGGAAATGAGTCTATCGCTTCCCTTCATCTCCATGGCCAGCCTGGGGCTTATGAGGCACAGGCAGCTTTATTTAAAAACAAACCCCATATCAGTCTTAAATGCTTCATCACTTAAAATCATGGGACAGCAGTCCATGGCTTCCTCTGTTTGCTGTCTTCTTGGAGTGAAATGAATCCCAGGTCCTTCTGGGTGAGGGCTAACACAGACGGATTGGGTGGTGAGCATGAGAAAATGTCGGGGTAGTTTTTCAGAGGGGGAGTGGAGAATACTCCCCTCTGACCGTTCTGCACCCTGATGAAATACAGCATCACATCTCTATCACTCCCACCACCACAGAGGGCAAATAAAATGCCAAGGAGACGGAGAGGATTCCTCCAAGAGATGTACCTTGAGCAACTGGAAGAGAGTCAATTTACAGAGATTAAGGTGAACATTAGAGCAGAAATTCCATACAGGTGACGTCTACAAAATTACAGAAAGGAATTTAGAAAATTGCTTCCTAAGCAGTGCAGGGAACAACAGTGCATTGTAAGGCCTGGGATCTCTCATAGGTAATAGCTGTACTACAGTGGCACAGTGTTCATGCCATAGTTTAATGCGAGTCACAGCACTGACTAACTGCCATGTAATTTTATATAGGCTGCATATGCACCTTGTTTATGACATTCTTTTAATATCTCCCTGTAATGCAAGTTCAAAACTACGCTGAGTTAGTCCCTAGGAGTTATATATGGTACCTGGTAAAAACCTTAAGAAATTTCACATAACCAGTGCTTGAAGAATGTGCTAATTTTTTTTGGTGATTTTTTTGCATTAGCGGGCAAATAAAATTCAGGAGTAGCTCTTTACAGTAAGCATAACTCTATTTTCAAGTGGCTTTGGGACACAATGCGGTACTTGTAAACGCAGCTTGGGAATTCCAGCAGTTATCTGACAACCAATGCAGACTAGGGTTAAGAATGTGACCATCCACTATGAATAGTTCCCACTTACAGCTTCAGTATGTATATTTATAGAACTACTTATTTTAGGCTTAATGCATCTAGCGGTGGGGTAACTGGAATTTTTTCTCCCTGGCCCACTTTCCTTTCAAAGAGCAGCACAGACTGCTGTCTGCTTGGGGTCTGACAGGAGACGGTGTTTATCATTTATCTTACTTACACTTAAACATAAGGAAACAGGACGTTCGGTATCTATATATCTAAGCTTTTGCATGTCCATTTGCTGGCTGAAGGTTCACTCACAGAAGGTGCACAACCAAATTAGACATACAGCTATACAAACCTAGTTTAAAAAATTGGGCCATGCGTAGGTGTGCGCGTATATTTTACAAGCTGAACAATCACCCTGGATTATTTTAGGTTGGAGATAGATAATTTATATCTCCACCCAAGTTTTCACATAAACAAAGAGTCAAAGATGAATATGCATAAAATCTTTCAGTTATCACCAGTTTTTCAGGCATTCTGGGTGTGCTTCCTGCAGGGCTGTGTGAGGCAGAGCTCTGCACTTTCACATGGTTCTGTGGTTTGGTCACACCACAGCAGCAATAACGTTACTACCAGAGTCCACCTTGCCTCAAAATAATCTATTTCCTTGAATAGCAAATGTTAACAGTGTTACAGGGACTTGACTAGCTAAATCAACAGAGTGAGTGGGACAGAGGGGCACCCAGTCCTGCCACAGTCAGTTGTGACAGGGAAAGTCCACCGACAGGCTCAGGAGCTCAGGGGAGTTTTGCTGTCCCTCTGAAGCATCACTTTGGCTCATTCCACAGGTCCCTGTGTGATGTCTGGAGCCTGGTGATGTCGGGGCTCTCTGCGAAAGTGCAGTCCTGAGCCTTGACTCCATCTCAGACTGAACAAGAGTGGGCCACCTGACAGCAGGCAGCAACATCTCCTCCACGCAAGTGTTGACATCCCAGCATGGCTGGACCTTGCCCCTCAATGGCTTCACAGAGTCACAAAGAATCACAGATGTTCTGGGTTGGGAGGGACCTCAAGGATCATCGAGTTCCAATCCCCCTGCCACAGGCAGGGCCAACAACCTCCAGGCCTGTATCTAGACAAGGTTGCCCAGGGCCCCATCCAACCTGGCCTTGAACTCCTCCAGGGTTGGGGCATCCCCCACCTCTCTGAGCAGCCCGTTCCAGCACCTCACCACTCTTTCATTGAAGAACTTCCCCCTGATAGCCAATATAAACCTTTCCCCTCTAGCTTAAATCCATTTGTCCTTGGCTTCACCTCCTCCTTGCTGAGAACAAGAGGAGTGAGGAGCCACTGCCTTTCCCTCCTGACGCCAACTCGCCAAACCTCTTTTTTTAACCCCTGAATCCAGGGCTTGCTTTTTATGTTTGACACCATAATGACAAACACTGCACCACAGGCTCGAGGACTGGACTGTCAAGGGCAAGCCTATGGCTCAGCCACAGGCAGGATTTGTGGACTTGGGAACAGGCACCAGCTTAGACCAGGGGACACCATTTGTTTTCCAGCTGCAGACAGGTCACTCGGTCTCAGGGCTCACCGCCACAGAGCTCTCAGGATTTCCCAGGTGACTAAGGTTTGTTACCTCCTGGCACTAAAGGCTTCCGTGCTGTACCATGAGGCTCGTATCCTGTATCCACTTCAGATAATTATTGCTCGAATTGAAACACTCCCTTTTAATTAACGGGAGGGTTGATGATCTCATATGTTTATCGGTTAGCAGTTTTGTTCGTTTTTAATAATTAGAGGCCTAGAATGACACAAACCCACCACATTGAACGATGGTGTCTGTCTGATGCCTCAAATGGCAGAGAGGCCAGTGGTTTTGGGGAAAAGCCCGCCATTTGGGGTGCGGATGGTGTACATCCCCAGCTAACAACCGCTCTGAGAGGTCCACCAAGTCTCTTCAAAGGACAGGCAATGTGAGAGGAAAAAGCAAACCAACAACAATAAAGTAGCAGCCTTTTACATGACGCACCTACAAGTGAGTCACCCCCATTCCTGAGATGCTGGCAGTTCACCACAGCGATTCTTGCTGCTGGCTTGCTTTGTCAAAAATTACCAATGCCTCTTCTTCAATGGAGAGCTTTTTTTTTTTTTTTTTTCACTGTCTTGAAGAAGCATCCCAAAAATATCTTTCCATTTCAGTTTCTGCTCATTTTTATCAGGATGGGAAAACAAGAGAGAGGAGAGGAAGGAAAAGATAAGGCAAACATCTCCCCATGTGTATTTCCTGGTAGCGCCCAGAAATACAGCAGAGCTGGCTCCAAACACCCAGCCTTACAGCTCTTCCTGCAGCTCTGCCAGCATTACATTTCTCTGCCCAGAAAGTCCCCAAACCACCAAGGCTCAGAAACCCTGCAGTGAAAGCAAAGCAAGCCCCAGCTGCCTTATCTGCCCTTGGTAGTCCCTGTGGGCAGCAGCTCTGCGAGCACCACTCCTCCACATTTCCCTGTCCTGTGGCCTCAGGATGCTGAGGGTTGGTGTCTGGGGGGGCTGCCAGGCCATACAGGATGGAGGAGGCTCTGCCTTGCTTTTGAGCATGGGAGGAATGCAGACTGTCCGGAGAAGATGCCTCCATGTACAGATTTCAGAAAGTATGTTTTCTTCATCAGTAAACAAACGATGAGTCATTGGCTGTCACATGGGAGAAAATGAGATTACAAAGAATGTATAAGTAAATAAATTAGTTCCCTTTAGTCATGGCAACAACTCAGTGTTTCCACCCAAATGTTTTATTCTAATTCATCTTCCTTTATTTTGTAACATTGTTGCCCTTGTACTTTGGGGAAACAAGATTCTACAAGGGTTCACTTGGAAACACATTTTTTTCCAAAACATTTCAGATGCTTGACTGCATTTGAAGAGGCAGCCTTTATGCTTTGACGTTTGCATCCAGGGATGGAGCTAGGGGGGAAGGGATGGAGCTGCAACCCCCTCTGTCCTGGTGGTGCTGTAGGTCTCGCATTTGTCTCTCAACCCGCAAAGGGAGCTTTTACCATATGGACATCTCTTGCTCAGCCCCTGACCCAAAAGCCAGATGTTTTTATCAATGCCATCCATAAGAACTGCAGAGGTTTGCTGACCCCTGTCCCCAGGCATCGATGCCAGAATACTGCAGTCCAAAGAACCACGTCTCTCTGGGGATCTCTCTATTTAAAAATGTGCTTCTGTTCCAACCCTTTCCATTACATCCGCATCTTTGATGAGCCCGTGCAAAATTTTTGGTTTTCCCCAGACCCTGCAGAAACAGCAATCTTGCAGACCTGTGTTTCCATCCTTGATTGAAGTTCTGTTCTTTTGAAGGCCCGTTCTGCTAATAGACAGCAAATAGTATAAAAGTTACATAAGGTGTTTTAAAATTGTATATTTATTCCCCCAGAGTGATGATGCATAGGGGGAAGAGAGGGAGAAAAGCTGTGTGGAAGGGGCTTGAGCCCCCCTATGCACCATCAGCTGCTTCAGGGTTTGCAAACATATCAGGTAGCCAGCCTGGACCCGTCTCATCCCTGCCATTTAGACAAGGACTCTTCTTACTCCTCATCTGGCAATTTATTTACAATAAATTGAAACTGCCCTGTCAAATTCTCAAGGCTCTCAAAACTTGGTGGTGATGTTAGTAAAGATTTAAAGTGGTGGCACATTGCAGATTATTCATGCAAGGAACTTTTTTAAAGGCTGTGGGATTTGTTCCAGTATGGCAAAGAACTATCTCATTATCAGTGGTAGCAATAATCAGAAGCTGAGGTCTGTGATTCAGTTTATGGTGGTCTTAATTTATGATGGAAAACTTTATTTTGCAATGATAAAAGCAAGGGGATAGCAAAATCCCGTTAAAGGTAATTAAGTCCAGAGATGCAGAACTGAAGGCCTCTCTGAAGACCGGAAAAAAAAAATCTGTATGGCTGATGGATTTTTATCCTTTTTCTTCTCGGCAGGCCAACTTCCAGGTACATTCTTTTAATTGTCACTCTTAATGAAAGAATTTAAATACTAAAAAACTGTATTTACTTCCTGTTATTTTTCACTACAAGGACATTTTTACATGAAATCCGAACAAGAACAGGTCAGGTGGAGCAACACGTGGGTGAAAACACTTCCTCTGCACAAAGTGTAGTAAAGCAGTCTGTGTATAAGTACTGATTCATGGTCCTGTCTTTGAATGAAAGGAGCAAATCTGGTTCTAAATTCTCCATCTTCAATTCTGAGTGAAGAACAGATTCTCCGATACTGGACTGAATAAATCACAGCTCATGCTCTGATATTTTTTTCTTGCTTCTAGTTAGAATTTCTTTTCTTTCAAGGACAGGAAATAGATCTTTATGAAGGGTCTTATGGAGAAAAAAAATAGATTAATTCCTTTCAAGGCTATCTACCAGGTCTGAGCTGTTCATTTAACAGAGAGAAAAGTGAGATTAAACCCAAATTCTCCAAAGACCAGCTCTGATAGAGCAAGAAGGTAAGACTTTACCTGTCTCCACCTGTCAAGAGCTGACGAGATTAGTCCCTATGCTGCTGTATAATATATATATATATGTGTGTGTGCATATATATATATGTATGTAGGGTTAGTGGTTAAGAGATTGATTTTTTCAATCATTTAGATTATAGGTAAGGTAAGAAACTGAGAGCTGGATTGGTTTGGTTTTTTTTTTTTTTCTTTTTAAATACTTTTGAGACAACAAAGGCACTTGGGGCAAAAGAATTTTAATTCCTCTTTTATGAATGTAAAAATATTTATTTTCTTGTTGAGACAGTGGGTGGAAGTAGTGGAATCAGGAGCTTTGTGTTGAATTTCATCTCTAATAATGAATTGCTTTTTGATCAAAGGCAATTCTCCTAACTGCTGCATGCCATAATTTCTTTGTCCTAAATGTAGCTGTATATAACGTATGCCTGCCTCATGGGATACTCCAGCAATGAACAGAATCGTATATATTGAAAACACTACACAGCACAACTATAGCTGATACTTAGCTTGATATTTTACAGCCTTAAGTGTCTGAAACACTTTTCTCATTACATCATTATTTTCTTTTCTCCTTATATATGGCCAGCCCAGGCAGAATCAATTAAGCAGTGACAAAGAAAGCAGCAGAGGTGTTTATGGTTAAGTCACCAGGTCTACAGATCCTTTTCTTTTCATATTTAAAATCATTTGCAGCCAGAGCTGGCAAGGTTGAGGTTTGAGGGGGTTTTTGCTTTATTTTGCATCAGCATGGGTTTTTTTGTTTTTGTTTTTTTTAAGACTCCAGTATTTTCAAACATCTGAAGGGTTTTGTGGTTCTCAATTGTTGCCTGACGCGATATGGTACATAAGATGCAAACGTACCAGCTATTTTCTGAGATCCTTGGGCAGTCAAAACATAGGCAAAGGTCACCTATCATCAGACTCACACTGGAAATGTAAAATCTCGTGCACCCTAGAGCATTTATTTGGGTAAGGAAAGTTTATGCATCTTACGGAAGAATCACTCTGTGAGGAAATTCAATATTGGTAGCTTATTTATCTCATTTCCTCAGTTCCCCTGTCCTCCCCCAAGCTCAACCCTTTCTTTAGGTGCCCAGAGCGAGCAGGGAAAAATGCATTGAATTTAATGGTTGGCTTGGGAAAGTCTTCCCCAGAGGACTGCTTGTCCATTACAGCTGTCTGTCTGCTGCATTTATTTTATTTTGTTTTACTGGCTGTAAGTGCACAAGTACTTACATTTACTCTCTCAAAATATCGTGGTTTGGCTGAGTGGTTTAGATTAAACTGAAGAGTTGTATCGGTACTAGAGAGGATGGTTTATTTTGGTCTTTCTACCTGTGTGTTTTCAAATTACATCTGTACTGTGAACATGGGGCTGTGAGTGGGAGCAGTGCTGTGGTGAGAGGATGCACAGGAGCCCGCATCTCTCATTGCCCTGCACACACACACACACAAAAAGTGCTTTCAGCAAGTGCTACACTCTGTTATAGAGAGAAATTTGGAGATGGGAGAAAGGCCAGGGACCCCTGTGCAGATGGGTGGGTGTGTTGTGGAAAGGTAGATTTCATGGGGACTTAACCACAATGTTCCTCATAAGCACTGTGCAATTTAGCTGTAGGTGAGGCAGGGTTGGACCGCACTGTGACTCGCATTAATTGCACTGTTCAGACCCAGACAGAGGACAGACTGTCAGCAAGATCAACCAGGGCTGTCCCTGCAGTCATCTTGGCCTCACCTGAGTACCTGCACAATCCCATCACCTCCCCTTCAGCTCAACTGGGGTGCACTGCCACTCCCTGAAGACCCCAAGCTGTTTCAGTCACAATACCTGGCTATGCTGCTGTCTGGCTAAAGGCAGCGATAACGTTTCACCACTGTCCAGTCCCTTTGCTGTAATGTTTTTTTCAGAGGGACAGTCAATACCCCTGAGCTCTTGTGGCTTCCCCAGTGGCTTGGCCTCAATCTCCAGGACATGTGCCTCAGCATCCTGTCTTCTGCAGCATGGGTGCCAGGATGCTCTGCCACGGTGAGCTGGGAGCAGGCCAGGCAGGGGGGCTTGGTGTCTGAAGAAAACTGTTTGCAGTCAAGCTGCAACAAGTCTGGCAGCCTCTTCCTTGTTCTCTGGGAAAGGCTACACATAAGAACCCAGCAAAGCAGCCCTGAGCTCCCTCCAGTCACGTGCGGAGAGGATTTAGATTACAGCTCTCCAGATGCATGGGCAGCCCAAGAGTCCTGGCCTTGTACAAATGCAGTGGATTTTGCTTCTTGGTCTATTTTTTCCCCATCCAAGAGGACTTTCATGAGATGAGACAGTTGTTCAGAAATGAATTGGTGCTGCACTAGTAATTGTATTGTTATTGCTCCCATGCTGCTCTGGATATAATGATATTTTACAGGAAATCAAGAAGAAAAGACTATTGCTTTGAGTGGGGCTGCAATTTAAAGTTATAAGAACAACATGACCCATACAGTGCAGCGCCAGTCCAGCACAGCTGATGTTCTGACCTAAGTTTTCAGCATGCACATGTTTATTCTAATTGACAGGTTTAATGTTTTAGACATGGTTCATCATCCTCCTAATATCTGAGCTAGTGAGGACTTAAACCTGAGGCAACATTTCCCTCTGTATAAATACGAGATGCAGGCTTCCAGTATATACCCTCGATGTAGAGGTGCCTTCTCTCTTTACCTGCCTGGGTGGTGTGAAATGCACCTGCAGTTCATGGCTCTGACTTATAGAAGGTATATTTTGTTGCCTTACACTTAATGAAAACGAAGAAATCGGTAATCATATTTGATTGGCCTAAATGGCATATTTGTAGTAGGAGGCAAAATACCTAAGTGTGTCAAAGTAAATTGCTTCTTGCAGCCATTCTGCATCCCTTAAGCCTGTCCTAGTGTGAACATCCCCCTGGAACTCTCTTGTATGGGACACACTGATTACGCTGATGACTTAGCAAGCAATAAATGAATAAAAGTGTTATTAAAATACTCCAACGCATTATGATGGGAACACATCCACTTCCTTGAAGAATGAAAGCTGGGAAGAGCATGTAGAAAGAACAGCAAACACATAAACCGAGGAGAGGCAGTTCAGTCCAGGAGATGAAGGAGATGCTTCTGCATCTGCCACTGCTTGGGCCAGCAGCGGAAGCAGGGCAGGATGAGCTGAGACTTCAGCTCTCTGGGGCTGGGTTGTTACTGGGAGCAGAGGTAGCTGGGCAGAGAGGTGAGGGTTACTGCATGCTGCCTCTCCCTACCAGAGTTAGGATCATCCATGTTCTGTCAATTTATTTGTGGGAAATGAGTTAGGAAAATTAATTTGCTAATGCTACAGCCAGCCTCCCTATTCTCTGGTTGCAACTTTCTAATAATTTCCCAATATAGACTCTACCTCCCTCTCTGCAGCTGTTTGTTATTTGTTCTTTTTAATAACAAAATGCTATTGCCTAAGGCTGCTGTTTGGAGACTTTTGTTTCTTTAGCAAATCCACTTCCACCTCAAGGACATAAAGGATTTGTTCCTAATGTATTAATAAATGCAAGCCACTTGTACTAGATTTTTTCTTGTCTAAAAGTAACTATCAATTTAATCTGAAGAAATTAGCTGGTCAAGTAGTAAACCAAATGCTAAAGAAAATTAGGAACAATTGGAAGTCTCCAATCACTCATAAATCATGAACATACAGCTTACTTTTGAGAAGCCGCGAAATAGATTGCAAGAATCCTTTCTAGGTGGCCAAGATGGCTCACTACACTCCTGCACTTATTCAGCAGGGACAATGTGTGGGCAGTGTCTCTGTGTGACATCACTTCAGCTTCCTGATTGTATGATTACAACTTAATGAGCTACTTAAGGCTTGACCCAATAGAAGGTTTAAGTGACTAACAAAAGACTTATGTGTTATTAAGATGCCTGCACACAACATTGCAATCCATACCTTCCTGTTTGACTTCATAAGTCTCTAGATGTTGCCAGCTCTTTGCCTGCACGTGCTGAGGACCATCCCTGATGATCTTCTCATGTCTGGGCTTGAACAAAATCCACAAATACAGTGCTTGTTTGCCTTGAGGGCCTACCGCAGTGAGCCTCCTCAGAGCAGGCACACAACTGGAGGATCGATCCACAATGGTTATGTAGTAGCTTTGACTATGAATACCCTCCACCTTTGATGTTGAAGGTAAAGGCAAGATTTGTGGAGTTACAGAAAGGGTGTGTGGTGTCATTGCTTAGTGTGCCAGGCACTCATGTGGAATCACTAAAATGTGTACAAAACTAAAGACCGGATCCCCAGCAATGAAAGTTTCATCTCCTTTTATTCTGACCAGAGGAGCAGGGGTGGGATCTCTAAGAGATCCTCATGTCCCATGTTTCCTGGTAGCAGGGTGTCAGGAGTTCCCTGCAGAAGGTGCTGGCTGAGAGTGCTGTTTTTCGGACTTCTTTGCCCCAGGGGCTTGGTTTCCCACATCCTGAGTAGTCAAATAATCACTTTGTGACCCCAGACCTCGAGGTCACAGCCATCTCTCACACATCTGTCGCCGCAGTCCAACTTTGTATCTCACAGTGACAGCAGGACTCACATATTGGCTTTGTACTTAAACCACCTCAATTCATTAACCCAGAAGAAAACCAAACAGCAAAACCTACATAGCTTTATGACATGTTAGTGACCCAAAGGAGGGAGCCCAGCCAGGGCCAGAGCTGGTGTACATGGGACTAAAAGGATGTGCTCCCTTTCCCCTTCCTCCTAAGCTCAGCACTTCGGTGGCTGCACTCAGAGGCTTCCATGTGTACTCTGCAGGGAGCACCATGCCCTGGTCCAGGTTTGGGTCATTCTGGCACATAACAAACACGGTTGCTGGTGAAAGTATTAGAGATCTGAGGAATGAAGATGGGTATAATTTCATTGGAAAACCGCCAGTATGAACATAGGTGGCCATCACATATAGGCTAAATGGTGGCTGCTGGGTATATGTTCATACTAGATAGATGCTCTCCTAGCTTTGAATAAATGTTTTCTCCCAGAGTATAAGCATTTATGATTTAATCTAGGAATTAGCTGTAGGGAAACAAAAAATGTCTAGAGTAATATTTACATTTGTTTCAGGTAATCAATTGGTTTTGGTCAGCAAAAAATTAATCTGAATTAAACAGGACTCAGGTGATACAGGGTCAAACACACACAGTTCTGCACTGCTGCAGGAAAAGAACTGAGACCAAAATATAGCTCCAAATGGCACAGGTTGCTTCTGTTTTGGCATTAGCTCAGCTGGTGTATGTAGAGAGCAGAGGCAAAGAAGATTTATAGCTTACCAAGACCTTTCTGCCCATCCCACCCTTCAGACAGCAGGGAACTGCCCAGTGAGGACACATAAGCAGATCATAACTTGACCCAGAGATCCATAAAAACAGGACAGCATTCATCAAACAGAGAAATTAATTGGCAGACATATTCCCCAAACTGTTTGTTTGGGTTTTTTTTTTTTCTGCTTAAGCAGAATGTTACCTTTAACTCCATGGTATCTGCATGCCTGCAAGTTTATTTTTCCAATATTTAACTAGCACTGATAAAAGATATAAGCAGGAAGCACCTGGGAAATTACAGCCAAAAAGTCAAGTGGATTTGCTATAGGTCTAAATCCCAAATAACAGCAAAAAAAGACATAGAGGCCTATTTGAGATAGAAGTCCTTTTCTCCCTCTGTATTAAAAAAGAAGGAAAAGAGATAGAGAATGAGAAGGAAAAAGGAAAAAGGAAAAGGAAAAAGGAAAAGGAAAAAGGAAAAAGGAAAAGGAAAAGGAAAAGGAAAAGGAAAAGGAAAAGGAAAAGGAAAAGGAAAAGGAAAAAAATCTTTCGAGAGTTAATTCTTCAGTCATTTTTGTTTCTTTCTGAGCTAGCACTCCATGACAGCACTTCCATTAACTGCCATCTCTGGTGTTCTATTATCACAGCATACAGAATTTTTCCACTGAGTGGAAAATTGGCAAGGCTTTCTTGTTTACAACTGCAAAGGTAACAACTCTGATAAACTAATGGCCATAATTATCCCACTTTTAGCCAAACCATAGGAAAAATAACTTTCCGTTCTGTTAGTCCGGCTGGTGCACCTGAATGTGTTATTCTTAAAACTGACACTGATGTGGCTTGTTAGCCTCATCCCCGCTTGGAGAAGGCTGTGCTCGCTGAGTGACTTATTTGCTTTGGTAAATCACAAAAGGATTCTCCCTGCAAGTGTGGTTGAAAGATTTTTCACTGTAACCAATGCTCTTGATAGGCTTGGCTTTGGCAGAAGAATGTCTGAGATTGACATTTCTATTCCACAGGTTAGAGGCAGCAAGCAAAGTGCTGGGCTCCAAGGGAACCGGGCGGTGTCACCCATCTCAGCAGATTCCCTCTGCAGTCCTTTTCAGGCTCCACCGTATGCTGCTGCATCTCACCACTTGCCTTTGAAAGACCAAATCAGTCCTAAGACTGAAACATATATGGGTAGATGCTGCACTGCTGGAGTGATCACGCTGTTCCCGCTATAAAGATTCACAGGCAAAACAGAGTAGTGCCAGCCTGGTTAAGAAAAAAAAAAACCCTCTGAATGCAGTTGGAAGTAGACCTCAGATATTTAGAAGCACTTAAAAGAGCAGAACCACTGTTCCCTCAACGTTTTCTCTGTGTGGATCACAAAGCATGTCATGAACTTTCATTGAGATTCACCACCCCACTGCAATGTGTTATAATATCATCACTTTTCCAAGAGTGGATAATGCAGTTTCTGAGCACCCACAGGGAGATATGTGGAATATCTAAGAGATACCAAAAACCCAGAACTGCCAGCCACTGGTATGCATAACTCATAACAGCCCTATTAAAAGTACAATGGCAGGCTTATTTTTATTTACCTCCTAGTGAAAAGGAGCTCAGGAGCACACATTTGCAAGTGTACTTCCACAGCTTTGAGAGCAAGAAACTTTTTTATTTGCTCACTTTTTTTTTTTTCTCTAAAGAGAGCAGAGAGGAAACTAGCTCAGTAAAGATGCAATTTGGGCAGTTTGGCCTGTAAGCAAAACGAAGTACAGACCATATTGGATGACTCACGGCAAAATTGCAAGAGCAGATGAAACCAGTGAGAGCTGTGAGCTTTTCCGTAAACAATTTCAAAGCTACAGACAGCAGAGCACAAGGCAGCACAGCATTAACCACCCGTTAGGGAAGGGCACCTTAAAACACACCTCCCTGCACTGTGATACACTGCGCCAGGCCAAGAACAGCATGGAGAAACCAGAGGTTCATAACCTCTTCAGATCTGCTTGAACAGTATCACCTCGATCTAAAGACACAATCTATCTCCTCTAGCTGGGATACTTCCCAGGAATTCCCCTTCCCGGGGTTTGTCGGTGGAGAGGGCCCCGTGACTAGGAGGTTNCCCGCCCTCCCACGGCGTGCAGCTTCTCTCCCACCAGGCCGCTTTCACTTTTGCAGGAGATTCGAAGCCAGCAGCTGCCAAGGGTTGGTGAGCCAGCTTACAGCTGTGCTAGTGGGGGGCTTTGAGGGGGGCTGCAGAGGATACATACGTGGAGCCTTCACCCTCTGCAGGGTTCCCTGTGGTCTGCTGGGGGACTCCTATGGTAAATGAACCTGTTTTGTGTGGTGCGGGCAGAGGAATCAGTCATTTTCCTGATTGATCTACGAAAGGAGGGTCAGGACCTACCAGTATCATCACAAAGTAAATGAGCTGCAATTAAGGTTGCTTACACAACTTGCCCTGTCAGCTAGGGACTTCACCAACCAAATTTAAAGTCCCTGGAGAGCAGAGGATACAGCAGTGTTGAGCACCACAGAAAACCCTCCAGGAGACAGGGAAGAAAACACCACACAAAAGTTTGTGAGAATTAACTCTTTTCACACAAATTTAAGCATCAATCTGTAGGCAATTTAAAACCTAGGCTAGAACTGTTTATTAGGCCGACTAGCTCATTAATGCATCGGACCACTGAATTTTTGTATGGCAGCTGAGCTATGTGTGGCCGCCTGCTCCCCAGGCCTCTTGCCTGGCTCCAGAGCATGCATTCACGGCTATGGAGAGCAGTCTCTGCTCAAGAGAGGTGTGGCACTGAAAAGGCTGTGATATTTTAAATTGGGAATCTGGGGAGCTATGCGGACCCTTGGTCCAGAATAGCCTATTTCTGGTCTAGGAGTAGAAATTGCTCCTAATCTTGGCAGATGGCACTGACTCAGATGCCTGTCCCGACTCCTCTGTTTCATATATATGCCCATGTAAGTCTGCGGACTACTGATAAACACACCTTAATTTACATTAATATCAGAAAGATATCTGGCTAAAGAGTGCCAAAACTAAATACAGCAGACCCATGCCAAAATTGTTGAAGAAAAAAAATAGCACCCAATACATTTGGGCTGGGTGCTGATAAATCAGAATTGACTTCTCTGTTGCAAGTCATAACCCTACAATATACCTGTATACGACATCCTCCGTGCTTTACATCTACAAATTAGCCCTCTGTCATCCCAGTGAACTATTACCATAATTGTAGGAAAGCTAGGAAAGCTAAGGTTCCAAAGCTTTACCAACTGAGCTATAGCTGAATAGCTCTTGGGTGACAGTGACAGATAAAAAACAAAGGTTGGGAGCACTGATTTCTGAATTATTTCTCTTGTCCCTAGACAATAACTGTATGTAATAGAGATCAGCTAAAAAAATGGTATTGGTGCAGATCTGAGGTTAGATACGCTCATCTGTCTGCTATTGCCAGGCTGCTGTCTTTGCAATAGCTGCTTAAAACCAGGTTGCTTTAAAGCTGAAAAAACCCACTCAAACCCCCCAAAATGGCATTTTGTGACCTGATTATTTTTTCCAGCTCTTTTGCCACAACTAAAAAGTTTGTTCCTTGAAATAATTAACTGTACAGAACACCCATTCTGTTTGAAATGCTTTCAGTACTGTAAATAAATGTTATTTTATCTTGATTTCAATTAACAACCCATAATTACAATTTGGTATACCTAAAATTTTCTCCCTCTCTGATTTAACAGTTCAGTGTTTCCAGGTTTTTAAAAATGTAATATTTGTATTTCACTAGTGATTTTTATATTTCTATCTTGTATTCTGGGTTTCTTTTCTATTATCTATTATCTATTATTATTTTCTATTATCTATTCCTGTTCAGGAATTTCAATTATAACTGATGGAGTCACAGGACAGTTTCTCTATCAATCATGTTAGTGCTTTATACTATTTTTCTTTCAGCTAATTCTAATTTTAATTAGTTAGAGCAGCAATTGATTGTAGTGATGTACTATTCAATTAATTCCACAGCAGCAACTGAGGTTATTTGCTGAGTGACAGCAAAATACTAGAGTACACCGTATTTTACAATAATTATGTACCAGTTCTACTGGAAACAGTGGTCCATCATCTTGTCCATCCAAATGCTGATTTTAAAGTCACACTTATTTACATATTATTTTTAAACATATTTCTCATTAGAGAACAAGGGCAACTTCACCTGTTCAGTGTAACATTAAGAAAGAATTTTAAAAATTGACCATATAAAAGATCTTTCAGTAAAGTTTTTCATCAGAAGCAGGTGGAGTCTTGGTTTGTTGCTATATTCCCATGGTATTCTACCCCTTGTTATTGTAGGTCACGTAGACACAGGGAAAATCATCTAGTGATTGCTCTACTGCTACGGTCTTTTTTTGTCTTGCAATTCCAGCTGAAATGGTAAAATACAGACAACACTTTCATATTTTCTGAACCAGACAAAGAAGGTTTGGTTATGGCCCTTGTAGACCATAGATGATGTTTGATCTGTCTGGACTATACATCGTGTAGGCTAAAAACCTGTGTACTAACAGTAACACTCTGTATTAACTATTCAAATAGTTAATAGCATGATGGTAAACTTTGTGCCATCTTATAATAGCGGAGAACTACTTACAGCATTTGACCTGATTCAGAATCACCAGTCTCAAACATTCAAAAATTCAACCAGGACAGCAGTCACAAAACTAATGCAAAATCCTGATTTAAAAGCATGTTGATCTTTCTTTTATCTGCAGGTTTCTAAATTCACAGGCGTCAGGCATTCAGACTTTCCCTGGCAGTCATGAAGGGTGAAAACATTGTTTGAAGGTTGAACTCCTCACATATCCTGATGCTTCTTGGATTCGGTGCTCTGGAATATCAAATATTTTATGTAACGATAACAATACTGTAATAATTGCCAATAGTTTCCAAAGGCAGGGCCTATGATTAGTCATCAGTTATTATAAAAGCAATGGGAAGGAGCATTTGTTTAATTCTCTGCAGTCAACTACAGTATTGTTAGCTTGTGAAACTCTGATATTGGCTACAGCTCCAAAGGATGAAGTCATATCTCACCCATGAAGTTGGTAATTAAATTGGTAAATATGTAGTACAGAGCTGAGTAGGAACTTAAACCCAGCTCAGCGAAACATTACAGAATTGTCGAACTGTTTTCACTCACAACCTGCGGCTGCTTTTCCAATCTCTTGGCCCAAAACAGGGCTGCTGTCTCTCCACACAATTTGCCTAAAATCTTGGGTTGACAGGATCCACCAACCTAACTATAGATCTGTAGCCAGTCTCTTTGCCCATGTCCCAAGACTGTGGCTGCCACGCCAAGCTGGGATGGGCTAGAGAAGTCATGCCTGTGCACACAGATGATACAAGGCAGCAGCTGGTAGGTCCCTATGGAAGCTGCCATGGAGTTTGGCCAGGTTGAGGGCCCACTGGCTTGAGGTTCCCTCCAACGGTAGGGGTAAACAACTACATATGCCTGAAAAATGTCCCTTACAAGCAAAGAAAGCACTGCGCCCTGGGCTTCTGCAGTCTGTAAATTGGTCATGCAGCCTACTGGATCTGCAAGTAAGAGAAGACAAAAAAAAATCCCTCTCCTATTGCCTCTCCCTGCACATTTTTCCTTGTGAGAAGGGAGCCTGCAGCCCTGAGCAAAGTCCATTGTGGATAATTACATCCTGCCTTGGCAGTGGGATGCTACTTCCTGCGCCACTTGCACGGCCCTGCCACATTTAAGGGAGGGGTTGTGCTCCTCCCTTGAGACAGCTGCACCTCATGGCTGGAAGATGTAACGACCCAGTCTCTGCAGTGAGCAGAACAGCCATTTCTGGACAGAATTTGGTATTTAAATGCAAAATGGAGATTATGCTGCAGAGTCAAGCCATTTAGCATCAATATTTTGAATTTCCAAACTGTATGAAAGATCAGTTTTAACCTTTGAATAGAGTTCAAAAGATGTCCCTCAGCACACTTTCACTCTTGAATAAACAGGAGAATCAAGGGCCTTGACATTTCCAAAGCCCAAACCACCGGTTTGTTTTCTTTACATAAATACTTTGAATCTCAGCGAATGTCTACAAAAGATAACGACAGAATTTGTCATAATAAAATGTGATCTGGTGATAGATTTAGCTTGCAGTTTTACAGCACCTCTGGGTAGCTTCGGACCATTGAAGAGAAGAATTTGGATTTATTTTGAGCTCTAAGGACACGTTCTTTCCCCTGAACGTTTTTCGTAAATGTCACTGAAGATGCAGCAGCCATGCAGCAAGTGAGAAAAGCAGCTAAGTTACCATCAGGCTGAATTAAAATCATTGTGCAAATATACTTAAGTGACTCAGCAGTAACTAATTGAGTACTTGGGATCTGTTCACCCCTGGTAGTGGTCAGGTAATTCCCTTCATCTACATGGAAATTGTGCATATGCTTTAGGCAGAAACGAGATGAGGTATAGTGATGTAAACCCTTTAAGCAGATTTTTTCTTTTTTTGGAGAGAGAAAAGACTCTGACACTGGTTTCAACATTTCAAAATGAATTGATTTGTAAACCAGAAATTTTTCTGAAAGGTGTTATTAAAATGAACATTTTTTCAGAGCATTAAAAAACACCTTGGTTTTTTTTTCAGTACCTGGTGTTTCTTTACCTCTCCATCTGTGACACGGTTATTACAACATCACATGTATAAATTATTTTTATTACAGTATCAATGCCTTTAAGAGACAGGTTTGAAAAGCTGAAGTAATGATTTTTGAAACAGGTTAATGATTGAGATTTAGGTGTATTTTCTCCCCAGTGACCAAAGACCTTACTGTCCACCCCTGAACTGGACAACACTGTTTTCCAGACTTTCAAACAACTTTCCGGTCTCTCCTTGTCACATTCCTGCTAAAATGTCGCCTGGTGGCCTTTGGGAGCACGTAGTAGCTCATACACTAGGTAAAGCAGCTGGTGAGAAAACCTGACATACCTTGGAAAAGTGTACGGCATTTGTGCAGAGGGGTGGAAGAAGCCGGTCTGGGAGGTGGCAGTTGTGTCCGAGGTGTAAATACACCAAAGCGGTTGCTTCCTTATGGATCCCTGACAGAGATTACAGCCACGCCCCCATCCTGAGGAAACCACCGCTCGGCACAAGCAGCATCACACAGGGGGCAGAAAATGAGTAGTCATAAAAAAGTGAAGAAAAATGAAGAGACACAAGCCAAAAGACACAATATGCTTTTCCAGCCTCTTGTGCAAGATACGAATGTCAAGACGAATTGACTGCCATTACATCATTGCAAAATAAGTCTGTCGCACAGCCTCTGGCTTTGTTGTTTGCATGTAACCCTGTTCGAAGCAGCAGCACGAGGCAGGCTGTTTCTTTACCAAAGATGAAGAGACATCTTTCTAGGGCTTAACCATTTTTTTATTTTTATATACAGTTACAGCCTTAGGCTGAGAGAAATATTCATGCTGTTTTCTCCAGTGTATGTATTTTCTAAGGACTGCACCACTCTTATGCATATGCAGAAGCGCATGCTTCGCATATTTACTTTCTTTATACAAAACAGTGTGCCTGCCACATCATGTACCGCTTTCAGTTCTGTGCAGATTCCCCCCAAATTTATCATCTTCTCATATTTAGAATGTAATTTCTCACTCAAATCACAAGCAGCTGTCTCTTCCTAATAACAGTTATTCCAGAGATAACAGCTAATTATGAGATTTCAAAAAGTGTACATTAATATTTTAGCAGGCTCAACATTTTGTAATACTACTTGGGGCAACATCTTGGTCTTTTTTTGCTGGTGAAACACAAAGATAACTTCAGTAGACAGGCAGTTAAAACACCCTTCAACATACCCTCACAGACCCAATTCTATGCTTTCTTCTGTTCATCATAAGCCACCATTTGGAAAAAAAAAAAAACAGCTTTAATGGAAATGCAATTAAATATTTTTAACAGTATGCTTCACAGTCCTTAAATTAGTCCTTTGCCTGAAGACTGCATTCATCCAAATCCCTCCCTAAAACATTCTTCTTCCGTAAATCCTGTTAGCATTAATCTGCTAAAGCTAGGTGTGTTTCATAACTTTTTTATCAGCTACCTGGGAAGCTCTGAGGTCTACTGTTCACTTGGCATCCTACAGCGCTGAATGCTTTCAGAGGTCTTGTTTAGGGTGGAAACCCTGTAGGGTTGTGTCACCTTCCTCTGGACATCCTCACCTCAGCGGCGCTGCAGGGAAAACTACAAAGTGGAAGGATTCTTCTGTAGGATGGCATCAGCAAGGGTGTGGTAATAAGGGACAAAACCCAGACTGAGACCTAGCTGTCTATTACAAATGCAAAGGAGAGGATGGAAAAGTCACCTCTCCTTTATCGCTCCCACGGCGTGCTCTCTTCCAGGAACGAGACTCTCGTATATGAACCTTAGACAACTGATCCCATTAAATTCAGTGTTAAGGCTCCGCAGGCTGGAGTGAGACCTGACTGCACAGCGAGACAGGGGCAGCGCAGATCCCAGTTATTTTCCAGCTTTAAGAAAACATGGTCAGTTTGTTATTTCGAAAGGGAGATTAACACCTCTCTGAATCGAAGTCAAAATGCATGCATGAAAAGCCTGGAGAGGAAAGGGGCTTTCTGTTCCTCCCTGAGGTGCGAGCAAAGTCTTTCTTGGAAGAAAGAAGAGGCCGCATTTTCCTTTCAGGTTTATCTCACGGGTATTTGAAAGGTACTTGGGGCTTCCCAAACCATCAATTAAATGGCACAAAAATTAGTAAAAGCTAACAAGGGGAAGAGGGAGCTGCGTGAGGATTTCTGAACTGTTTTAAGTAAGTGCATGGCAAGATCTTGGAGCGTATTTTTTTTAATCATTCCACTGAAAGAAATGAGAAATTTTGTCTAAGGTTCTCCATGCTCCTTCTAACTCGGCCAGTGAAAACAAGGCGGCCGGGCTGTCGGCTTCCTTTCGGCTTTGGAAAGGGCGGTGTTGCGCAGCCTTGCCTCCCAAGCCGGGCAACGTGTCCTGAGGAGAAACCGAACCTCCCTGTGCAACCTGTGAGGCTCCTCACTGGAAGCTGCCATGTTGGAAAGGGTTAATGGGTTTTATAACGCTTCAGCGCGGCTCTCGCCAACCTCCCACCGCCCGCCCCGCAGCCCTCGCTGTTACCCGGAACTCTCCGGGTTACTCCAGAGGGACGAGCTTCCCACTCATCCCCGCCCCGGGGAAGGCACCGCTGGGGCCGCGACTGTCCAAGGCCGGCGGCCCTTCCCCGGAGAGATCCCATCCACAGCGGGGGCCTCCTGCCCGCCACATTTCCCGTGAGGGGAGGGACGCGAGTGCGGCCCGGACCAGCCACGTACCCGGGAACGGGGGTCGACTTTGTCAGGAAAGGACGGCTTGGAGCGGCTGCCGTGCCCGGCGCCCTCTCCCGAGAGAGCAATACCTGGGCAGGTACGTACGGCAACAGTCATTGCCCTAGCGGGTTGGGGTGTGTGTGTGTGTATGTGATGTGGGGGGAGGGCGGGGTGGAGCTGGGATGGGAACTTTGCCCGGCCGCGGAGGGGGACGGAACGAGGCGGAGACGGGACGCGGCCCGAGGGCAGCACTCCCAGACCGCCACCGCGGGGCCAGGGCCGCGGCCGCCCCGCGCGCCCTGCGTTGACGTCACGGCCCGCGGCCAATGGGCGGCGGAGGCGCCCTGATGCCATGGCTGGAAGTTCCCCGGCGGCGGCTGCTGCTCCTTGTTCCCGGCCCGTCGCACCGCCGGGGCGAGACGCAGCGCTCCCCGCTCCGGGGCTCTCCCAC